>QTSX02007140.1:0-158598 GCA_014839935.2 Entomophthora muscae | reverse complement strand
TCATGATTAGTTTTTAGACAGTCTGCCTAAATCTGACCCTGAAGCCCTTGCTTGGAACGCATTTCTTTAAAAGATTTATTTATTAATGCAAGTAAATAAATATGTAAATTGCAGATAATAAATTTCATCAGATATGGTTTAAAAGGAAGTGTGTATGTAGCTGCCAAAGAGCAAAGCTGTGCTATGCTCAGCTTCACTCTTTATGGCAGCCTACTGGTATATGTTTCCAGTTTATTGCTGGTAATTAGCTTTGCTTGAAGGTGAAGATATTTATATATTTTTACAATGTTTTTAGCCATGTTTATAAAATCTTAGCACAAATTAGTTATTATAAAGCTATGATGGTGGGCAGGGTACCAAAAGGAATGACAGTTGTTCTTCAATCAGCTTTTTTACAGCTGCTCACTGGTATCTTTCTGTTAGTCTTGCAGAAAGACTTTTTGATAGTTTCAGCAAAAATTCTAATTTTGTTCATAATTCTTGTTTTCTAAGATGATTTAGTAGTTTTCAAAAATACAGTTTTTTATTATAAAAATTATAGTTGTTTTGATTGTGCAACTTACATCAGAGAAGTATAAGGAGATTCACAATCAAACATTTTATGCAACTTCTAATTAAAAAAGATGGATTTAAAATAAGAACAAAATGGTTTTGAGAATTACTAAAGTTAATATCCTTTATTACTTTGACAGGAGTTCACAACAAAAGAAAATTTCTAATAATAAGTTTCAATATAAGATGAACCTTTAACATAATTTAGATATTTATATACCAGTCTATTCTTCATCACTGCCATTGTCAGCATAATACTGCTTCAAACTATCAAAGTAGTTGAAGTTGATTGGCAAGAACTTACTAAAAAAAATAGTGGGATACTTTTTGGCCAGCTTAGCAATCTGGAATGATTTGGCCAAGAAAACTTGGGAGAGTTTGGGGGAGCTTTCAATTATATTTTGCCATGAAGATGTGGCAATCTTCTCACTTGAGCTGATAGTTTTCAGTGATTTTAAGATGCAGGGGCAGCTTTCATGGCAAGGAAAGTCAAATGGATCATTGATATAAAGGTACGTGAGGTTAGGAAAGCAGTTGGCAAGCCATAGCCAAATCTCTTGTAAGCCAGAAACCATGAGAGATACTGATTGAGCTTGAAACAATCTGTTGGGTAAATTGTAGCTGTCAAAACCAAAGCCAAAATTCAAATTAAACTCAAGCTTTTGAATGCCAGTCAAGCTTGTAAAGAGTTTTTCAGTATTATCCTAGTGAAAGGAAAATAAGGTGAACTTGGCAAATTTAACATGCTTGAATTTTGTTGCCAAAATAGGGTACTCCTTATCAAAATCAATATTGAACACTTTATCTTCTTGAAGCTCATGGGCTCTTTGATCATTTTGAAGTAATTTCTTGGCATCTTTAGGGTAAAACATCTCCAAAAAACATAAGCTTCATTGAGAAATCCTACATTCAGAAACTGGCAGTTGATTACATCATAGATGAAGCTACTAATATTGGCTGATAAGCTGCCACCTTCATGCTCAATTTGTTCCAAAGTGGATACTTTGCAAGGAGAAGAAGAAAGAACTTCTTGTCCCAAATGCAACTATCACACAAGAATTTGAGTCTTCTGACCAATGGACATCTTAGACGCTTAATGTTCTCTCTGAGATTCTCTGCTTTTTTATTCTCTGCTCCAATCTCAAGTGAATAAACTCTGCTTATGATGTTTTCCAACTGTCCATAGGCAGAAAGGGGGACATAATGTATAGAGAAATGTCATAACTGTGGAAGCCTCTCCCCTAGCTCCAAAAGATATTGCAAGTTCTCAGTGTCGCTATACTCAAAGGAAACATGGATCACACATGTGCAACAAGAAAGAATTTGATAAAGGCATGAATCAATTTTTCTCACTTCCAGAGTTCGTACATACTTGGAATATTTTTTCAAAATTCCATCTAATTTCTCTGGTGCTTCGCAAAATTTCTTGGAAATCAATGAAAAAACCAAGGGAACCAGTACTCCATTCCATTGCTTATTGACAAGGCATACCTTGCAGCGACTTCTGTGATCAAGGTATCCAAATACTTCATTCCAAATGAAAGTAGGCAAGTCCATTTACCTATTTCTTAGCCTGCCTTACTTTATATACCTTTCTGCACATGGCACCCTTAATTCACTTGCCAAACAAAGAAGCCAATCAGGATTTCTGTTTCATATGCATGCCAGCTAAACTACTCATGAAAAACAATAACGCCCGCGCTGCCTACTATTTCCAAAGCCCATCCACTAGCATATACCACTCCTGAATTCCACTGGCAAAATATCTTTAACATCAACAAATGTGAATACCCTTTAAATAGAGTTTATATCAACGTATTCTACTCCTCGTTTAAATCCATACTATCCCTGTCAGAGATAAATGGCTGAAAGCTGCATATAGCTGCTTAAGCCAAATTTCAGCCAGCCGCGGCCAGTTCCTGGGCCTAGACCGCCCACTTAAAGTATTAATTTAAACTTGTAAATTTATTTCCGCTCCTGCCACACAGTCCAGAGCCACAAGCTACCTGGAGCTGAGCTGAAACATCCCTAGCTGTGCATAAATTGAAGCCTATTAAAAACTGTCGTAAAGGCGACAGAACGTTCGAATTTGTCATTGGACAATTATGAAGCCCAACAAAGAAATGCTGATACAAAGAAAATATTTTAATATTCTCACCGAGCATCCATTCCTGTTTTGCCACCAAATCGGATGGCAAAAGCAATAACAATATATACTTGGTGGTTCCCCGTCTAATGACAGATGGTAAGTTGGATTTAACAAATCAATTTAAATTTTTTGCTGGGATAACTTATAACCTGTTTAGTATATTTTTTATTAAACAGGTATTTTTAAATCATGTGTTTTTATTATATAAATAAGTGCAAATTTTAAGCTCAAATATAAAAATAGAAATCAAAATAAGTGGAGTACAGCTATTAAGTTTTCAAGAAATAATAATTTAAAGAAATATTATCTGATCTTCTAAATTTAATTAAAATATAAAGTTGTTGTGTAGCTTTAAAATGAGCAACCAAACATCAAGTTTGACTTAGTATCCACATAGATGTGGTTTTTTTTATAGTTTTTATGTTTACTAAGTGTTAATGCGAATGAATGGATCATGCTGAATCCAGACTTTGGTTATGGCGCGATTTCAGTTTCAGCTCTTCATTCTATTCTATTACTCGGCATATAGAGAAGTTAGAGCTATTTTTTGTACTATTTTTATCGTAATTATCTAAAAACATATATAGGTACTTTATATTTTATAAGAGCTTTTTAATGTATCTTAATATTATTATCACAAATTTACTCCACTGACATCCTTATCGGGATGATGGAATGGTAAGAAGTTTACCTATGAAACACTCTGTAGCCACTTTGATCAGGTGATGAATCCGAGTGGAGTATTCTATTATTACACTTCAAAATAAATAAAACTGAAATGCGCAAGCCAGCTATCTCTTACTTAAAATAGCATTTTGTATCTATTTTGAATCGGATCTCATTAGATTGAACAAGCGCTCTTTATTCTAGTGAATTCAATCCTCAACAAAGAGTTTAACATCCAATCATATAAAAGTATCTGAAACAATCTGATGCTCCCTTTCAATTTTAATCCACACATTCTGAACTTGGATAATATACACAAATGACCCTCTTTGTCATGGCTGAAAGGTTTGAAGCACGATTTAAAAATAAAGTAGTAAATAAAAAAATTAAAAGGTCTGAATGGCTAATATTCTCGTTTATACATAATTTAGGCCAAACTCCATTGGATTCAACCTTCATACTTTCAACGATAATTATAAGGATTGTATGCAAGAATTAACCAAATCAAGCTTTTGGCTTGGCCATCGACTTTAAATTTAAATAACATGGTAGATTCAATTCAATCCCTTACAATTTTGGGTGTTCTAGAGGTAACATTACAAATAGACATGAAGGCTCACTTATATGTATATTATTTGTATTGATATACTCAATCAATGGTGATAATAGACCTAACTTTTCTTTTAGTTAGACGGGACTTCTTATTTATCGGATAAAATATTCTCAACAACACTGAAAAGATGAAAGTATATATGAGTTTCAAACTTTATTCAAAGAGATAAAGATAGATCATTTAGTGGATTTGCTTGTCATCCAGTTTGGTGTTAAAACAGGATTGGATGCACATTGAGAATATTAAATCTTTTCGTTGTTTCAGTATTTCTTTGTTAGGCTTCATAATTGTCCAATGACAAATTCGAACGTTCTGTCGCCTTTACGACAGTTTTTAAAAGGCTTCAAAATATGCACAGCTAGAGATGTTTCAGCTCAGCTCCAGGTAGCTTGTGGCTCTGGATTGTGTGTTAGGAGCGGGAATAAATTTATGAGTTTAAATTAATGCTTTAAGAGGGTGGTCTAGGCCAAGGAACTGACCGCGGCTGGCTGAAATTTGGCTGAAGCAGCTGTATGCAGCTTTCACCCATTTATCTCTGACAGGGATTGTATGGATTTAAACGCGGAGTAGAATACGTTGATATAAATTATATTTAAAGGTATTCACAATTGCTGACGTTAAAAATATTTTCCAGTGGAATTCAGAAGTGATATATGCTAGTGGATGGGCTTCGGAAATAGTAGGCAGCGCGGGCTTTGATTGTTTTTCATGAGTAGTTTAGCTGGCATGCATATGAAACAGAAATCCTGATTGGCTTCTTTGTTTGGCAAGTGAATTAAGGGTGCCATGTGCAGAAAGGTATATAAAGTAAGGCAGGCTAAGAAATAGGTAAATGGACTTGCCTACTTTCATTTGGAATGAAGTATTTGGATACCTTGATCACAGAAGTCGCTGCAAGGTACGCCTTGTCAATAAGCAATGGAATGGAGTACTGGTTCCCTTGGTTTTTTCATTAATTTCCAAGAAATTTTGCAAAGCACCAGAGAAATTAGATGGAATTGTGAAAAAATATTCCAAGTATGTACGAACTCTGGAAGTGAGAAAAATTGATTCATGCCTTTATCAAATTCTTTCTTGTTGCACATGAGTGATCCATGTTTCCTTTGAGTATAACAACACTGAGAGCTTGCAATATCTTTTGGAGCTAGGGGAGAGGCTTCCACAGTTACGACATTTCTCTATACATTATGTCCCCCTTTCTGGCTATGGACAGTTGGAAAACATCATAAGCAGAGTTTATTCACTTGAGATTGGAGCAGAGAATACAAAAGAAGATAATCCCAGAGAGAACATTAAGAGTCTGAGATGTCCATTGGTCAGAAGACTCAAATTCTTGTGTGATAGTTCCATTTGGGACAAGAAGTTCTTTCTTCTTCTCCTTGCCAAGTATCCCACTTTGGAGAGAATTGAGCATAAAGGTGGCATCTTATCAGCCAATATTAGTAGCTTCACCTATGATTTAATCAACTGCCAGTTTCTGCATTTAGGATTTCTCAATGGAGCATATGTTTTTTTAGAGATGTTCTACCCTAAAGATGCCAAGAAATTACTTCAAAATGTTCAAAGATCCATGAGCTTCAGGCAGATAAAGTGTTCAATATTGATTTTGACAAGGAGTACTCTATTTTGGCAACAAAATTCAAGCATGTTAAATTTGCCAAGTTCACCATATTTTTCTTTTCCCGGGAGAAGACTGACAAACTTTTTGCAAGCTTGACTAGTATTCCAAAGCTTGAGTTTGATTTGACTTTTGGCTTTGATTTTGTTAGCTAAAATTTACCCAACACATTGTTTCAAGCTCAATCAGTATCCCTCATAGTTTCTGCTACAAGAGAGATTTAGCTATGGCTTGCCAAATGCTTTCCCAACCTCATGTACCTTTATATCAATGTTCCATTTGACTTTCCTTGCCATGAGAGCCGCCCCTTCATCTTAAACTCACTGAAAACTATTATCTCAAGTGAAAAGATTGCCACATCTTCATGGAAAAATATAATTGAAAGCTCCCCCAACCTCTCCCAAGTTTTCTTGGCCAACCCATTCCAGATTGCTAAGCTGACCAAAAAGTATCCCACTATTTTCTTTAGTAAGTTCTTGCCAATTAACTTTTACTACTCTGTGAGTTTGCAGTGTTATTTTGCTGACACTGAAAGTGATGAAGAATAGCCTGGTATATAAATATCTAAAAAAATATTAAAGGGTCATCTTATGTTGAAATTTATTGAGAGAAATTTTCCTTTTGTTGTGAACTCCTGCCAAAATAATAAAGGATATACATTTAGTAATTATCAAAAACGTTTTTGTTTCACATTTTAAATCCATCTTTTTAATTAGAAGTTGCATAAAATTTTTGATTTCAATATGAAAAGTATACTTTATTGCTGGTAGCTTGACTAAACTCTGAAAAATGATTTATTTATGAGGTATTAATACAGTAGTTTTCAACCCTGTTGAGATAAACAAATATTAGTTGGTTTATAATGTGCAGGTTCAGTCACACAACAAATTAGAACTAAAACAAGTTGAAGGTCAATTTAATCAATAAAGCTTCCATTATCTAGGGCCACAAAACAAAGATAGTCAAGCACACAACAAAATTAAAGTCTAATACTGAATTCCAAAAATAGGATAGCAAACACATGGAACTCAAATTAAAAACTTATGCAAACCAGTCACTTCCTGAAGCATTCTACATCAGATTTGATTATGAGTATGTGGCAAATATGATACAAGCAGAGTACACATGAGGTTCAGTCACAAAAGTTAAAAGCTGAAACACAAAATAACTCATTTTTTTGAAAACATTGATTATTTTTGGGACTCAAAATGGAAATAGTGGATTTCAGGAGGGAATCCACCAAAATCTATTCAGGGAACTACAGCATTATTTTCAATGTATGTGCTTCTAAATTTGGACATTTATGTCTGATAGAATGTCTAAAAAGGAGCACTCATTTAAATAAAAGTGGTTTTCTAGAAATACTTTGCTTTTCTACTTTTAACAGAATTTTTATTGTTTTTTGTTAGTATGAGTTTTCAAGTGAAAGTAACTTTTACATTATTGACAAGCAGTACCAGGAGCTGCTCCAAGTTCAGGCAGCTGATCAAGGGAGCACAACCACTGTGTTTTCCATCTATACCCAATTCAGTGCAAGTTATGAGGAGGTTGAGTTGTATGTGTCACCAGGCCCATCCACATATGGCTTTTCTGATAGCCAATATGATGCTCCCCAAGACCAGGCCTAACCTGTGCCTGTGCCACATTTTGGAGACTGGGAAACTGTAGCTCCCTCCAAACCAATCCAACCATTGCTTGAGAATACAGGCCAATCAAATCTTGCCCTACCTAATCCAGGTACCCTTATTCCTCAAGCCCGCCAAAAACGTCAAACCATAGCCAATGAGGTGATAAAGGAGATTGTGAGCCTCAAGCAGAGTGGCTTAAGGTTTGCCAAAATAGCCAATCAGCTTCAATTTACTGAGGCAGTGATTAAGCGTGAGTTCCAAGCCCTCTTGAAGAGAGATGATGCAAAGCCGGCAAGAAGCCAAAGAAGCAGGTTAACTCTCAGATTAAAGAGGTATATTCCATCATGCTTGACCTTCTGCAATGTGACCCATACCTCCAATTAACTGAGGTCTGTTGCTTACTTGGGCTCCAGGGCATATTCATTGCCAGCTTGCCAGGAATATTCCTGACATCAACCTTTTAGAAAGCAACATTTTGGCCACAATGGGTCCCACAGGTCAAAACAAAAAATGGCAGCAGTTTCCCCTAATTGGGGAAACTGCTGCAAAATAGAAGAAGCTTGGGAAAGAAATTAATAATCTTTCAATACAAATTTGGCTTTTATAGCCCGGCCACGGGTTGTGCAGCCAACTGCCAGGCCCCTCACACCCAGCCTGGCGGCTTGCCTGCCTGCCTGCTCCCGCCAGCTGGCAGGGGACGGCGCACCCCACCCCCACAGTGGGACCGCCCATCCCCACTGGATGGGGAAATTGCCAAATTGGGAATCCCAAATAGGCAATTTCCCTGACCCCAAAATAGGGGAAACTGCTGCCCAAATTTGGGACCTATCAAATTTGGATGGAGTTGACAGGCTGCCCAGCACAATAATTCATGCATTAACTGCATAAGTTGAATTTGGATGCATGAAAGCATCCAATAAGGCACCAAACCAATGCAAGCCAGAAAGTAACAATTCATTTCCTGCACATCCTTTCCAAACCCACTCCCAAAAGGGGATTCCAGGCAACACTAAGTGTTTGGGGTTCTCTGTCCATTGTTTTGCACTATTCATGCCCCACCAAGGATGATAGTATACAATAAAGCTCAATCACTTGATAGTAGTTTGTGCTATCATTTATTGAAATTACCCCTCAATATTATCACATAAATCAATCAAAACTTTACCCTACAAGAAGTTAAAAGACACTAAGCTTTGTCTGCCCTTCCTCAGGACCAGAAGATGAACCATCTTATCTTCTCAGCTGTCCTCACAGCCTGCCTAGGGATTGGGGGCCACCAACACTATCAACCGCATGGGCCATTCAACAATCCATCTGACAAGTACTTTTACAAGGAGCTGGTGCAGCTCAATTCCTCCAATCAGTACTCCTGGCTCACGCTGGTTTTGCCTCACTACACTCAGTCTGTAGCCATATACACCTTTATATATTATTTACTCATGTATTTTGCCGTTAATTTCAGATGTTATAACCTAAACACAAAGGTCTTTTGATGTATGATGATGGTCTATCCTATTATGACAGCACTCATAGGGTTCCAAGTGGCCAACTCAGTACCTTACTTAGCTAAAATACTTTCCCAATTTTTGGGTCTTTACATAGCTGCACAGTGCAGCTCTGAATGCATGGGCTTGTATCCAGTGTTCTGATTCTGACCAATTGGCTGGCCAATGAATCCAATGATGGATCTGATTCACCCTATGACCCTTTGATTGGTGCCACATCACCCTCTGCCTGTCATCTATTTCAGACAATGTCATATTTATATCCTATTATAAATTGTCATTGCAATTCCATGATTATGGCACTTTGATTGAAAAAAACACTCCCAAGGACAAAAAGAAGGAACCAGAGGGGATTGTGATTGGTTCATTCCTTGAAGTTTTCCCCAAAGGGGCTGTATTTTACCAAACTACAACCAGTTACACCAATGGTTACTGGTACAGGAAATTCTTCTCCAACCTGTTTGCCACCCAGAGCTTGGCCAATTCCAAATTTCAAATATTCCTGAGCCACCAAATGAAGTGCACTGAAGTGGCCTCCAAGAAAATACAAGAAGACAGCCACAATATGTTATTTTTTCCTGCCGGGCATGCTGATCTTCACCTGTGTGATGTGTTGTTCTTCAACATTGGAGACACCATCTGTGAGTGCAACCCCACAGCCTTCAGCCAGGTGGTTAGTGCAGCCAGTGACCACACTGTGCTTTTCCCCTGTCAGAAGGTTGCTGAAATGTTAATGAAGATGGCACTGGAATATCATAATAGCAGCCAATCATCAAAGGAACCCTAGCTGCCACCTTGCAAATCCCTGGCAGTACAAGCCAACCACCGTTCTCACCAATTTTGCATATGATGTCAATTATCACCAATTTTTCCAAGCCGCTCAAGGCACTCATGCACCACTAGGTCCTCCAGCTGCCCTAGTCCTGTAAGAGAAGGGGCTAAAATAACTAAGTTTGGCTCCCATCCTGGTGAGACAAACCACCAGGATACCGCCCAGTGGATTACTGTGACTGCCGCTCTAAGAGAGGACCAGAGGGAGGACACTGGGGACAATTGAGGAAAGTAGGCATTCAGTCCTATCAACATGAGACCAACAAGCAACCAAGGTTCACAAGTGGGAACATGAGTCAGGACCTCAGGCGCCTGTAGGGGGACAGAGCCGTTACTCCCCAGTTAAAGGGGATAGGATGTTAGTACTGCCTTGGTAATGAAAGCAAGTGAGAAGTGGTCAGAAGAGTAAAAGCCCAGGTTGTCACAGGTTAGGCTCTTAACCAGGGCCTCCCTAAGGTGAAGTGACTAATTGGAAGATGCAAGAGACTGGAGGGATTGTTGCCCACATGGCGCACTGAGGAGGAGATGTGCACCCAAAGATCAGGTGAAGTGGACCAAATGAGCAATAAAAATGGAGCCAAGGAAAGCGCCACAAACTTGAGGACAGGGATAATCATATTTGGAAACTCCAGGGAATTTGGAGTCCAAAGATTGATTTTTAGAGCCCTTTAATGATAAAATTTGATGCAAATAGAGTAGTTATAAAAAAATTCCAGAAGAAGAAGGCCAGGAAGCTTGGGGGACCTTGCTGATGATCTCAGATGACTTGGGCGGTGGAATTAACAAAAGAGGGATCAAATACAAGCGGAAACAAGAGGATTTAATATAAAGGTAAGTTATTATATAGAGTATTAACTTGATTTTCAAGTACAAACAGTCTTTTCAAAAGTGTAAGTGTTTTAGACAACAACTATATGCTAAACCCTCTTAAGGGGTTTCAGAGAATATTCTGGGTTCAAAAAGGGACAACACAAGGTAAGATTTAATAAGAAAATGACTAACACTTTATTTAAAGATTATAAGGAACTCTAAAGCAGATTTTTGAACTTAATAAAATGAAAAGAGTGTAGCAAAAAGTTCCAACTTTAATTTAACTAGAGAATGAACAAGCAGGGGACTGAAAGCCCCTTGCTATGTTTAAAGGGGTGTGTTGCAAAATGGTCAATCACATGATAACTTGACCAGTCTAATTGGCTAGGGAAGAAATTTTGCAGGTCAAAGCCAGGGGGGCTGGAAGGTTTCATACTAATTTCTAAGCTTCTATCTGATGGGCTGGAGTTGATTTTATAGATTTGTGATTCATTTGACTTTATGAATGTTGATGTGACATTGCTTGATTGGCTATTTCTAATTATTTTCAAAAGTGGGAAATACTATGCCAATAGGTAGTCCAAATTAATCATTGTTTCTTCCCAGGAGGGAGAAACAAGGGCCATAGGGTCTTCAGGGTAAGCTAGGTCAAATCTTTCATCTACAGTGTGCGCCAAATCCCCTAAATAATTGAGTGGCTTGGCTGGCATTTGGGAGCTTTTCTTAGTGCAACAAGGGAAAACAGTGTGACCAAAAGCCAAAGGAGGCAGTGAGTTTACAAGTTCCCATCCAATCCTCCCAGATGAACAGAGCCAAACCCTTCAGCCAATCAATTACTCCCCCAGAATCTAGCCTGCTAACTAGTTTTCCCTGCCCACTCCCATATTTTTTCAATTAAACCTTGTCCCCCCAAACAAGTTTTATTTTTATAATAAATATTGGTTTAGTTGTGAAACTATTTTTACCTTGATAAAATATATTTTATATTTTACTACAGTGATGATTGATTTTAATCATGCAACAAGTTAAATTCAGCTGCTTTCATATTATTTTATTTGATTTTATTATAACTTTAATATTTTGTATCACTACAATAAATTGAACTTAAAAGCTACAAGTGCTATGGACCAGCCAATTGGAATGGGAATACATTTTTGCTGTCTTTGTGATTTTATCAGACCAGACACGCCTCAGTTATTGCACCCAGTTTAACTTAGTTAAATAAGTCTGTTGAAAAAAATGTGTCTTTGTTTGAAAATTGGCACACCAACTTATGGTCAATATAACACCCAACCACTGGGTTCTATGGTGCTAGATTGACCACAAGTTTGTGTGTCAATTTTCAAACAAAGACATGTCTTATTTTCAGCAGGCTTATTTCACTAAGTTAACCTGGGTGCAATACAGTAGTTTTAAAAGCTATAGCAACAACCAAAAAATACCTCAGATTTAAGCAAAAGGATTTCAGATTTAAGCAAATTCCAACTATCAGGTTAAAATATACACTCTGTTAACCGGGTTTTTTAGCGTTAATGGACAAAATGGGTCAACACAGAAACAAAGTGTTCACACTTCAAAAAAAATATTCAAAATACAAACCAAAATACATGGATTCACAAAAAAATGGTGTGAGTTGACTTTTGGTGTACATATGTTTACTATGTGAATTGGTGGCAAAATACACCCAAGTGCGGTGAGTCAAAACTCAAACCAAAAACAAAATACAATAGAAACTCAAGATGTTAAAAAAATCACTCAATTGTTGTTTTCAATGGATTTTAATCAAGAATAATACCAAGGTATCTAAAATAAAGCACACAATCTGAAACATAAATTTTAAAAATATTGTTTTGGGTGCTTAATTTGGCATAAAATCTGGGAAAATGGGTGGAATTTTTTGGTTATTCTAAATTGGTGTTGTAAAAAAATCTATAATTGGGATATTGGGTAGGAAAAATATTAATTAAATATCCATATTCAGATAAAAGCAAAAAATTAAAATTAAGAAGTAACTTAATTGAGTTTCAATTAGTATTTTATTAAATTCTTAAAATGAAAGGTACACAATAACAGAGTAACAATGCACATGTTCTGTGCTGTGGCTGTGATTGCCCCTGTGGGTCAAAAAATTGAGTCAGTGCAACACAAGTGCCTACTCAGAAAGTAGACAAGAGAGTAAATATTCATAGTGAGGTTGTACTGAAACAACCACTTCAAGTAGCACAGTGTGCAAAGGTACAGAGCATCAACCCTAGGGTCCCCAAACTGACTTGGAAGCCCACCAAGGTTATCACAACAAAAACGGTTAGAAACAAGGAAATCAAGCTTACTTCCTTTGTGTTTTCCCCTGTGTACCACCAGGAAGCTGTCCCAACAGCCATGATGGAGAAGGCAAAGCCTGTGTCTTGACACCAGCTATGAGCCCTACATCAATGATGGCAATCAGGAAGACAACAACAAGCCTGAGTTTTATAGAACTGTGGAGGGACAGCTGGTGATAAAGAGGGTTGCAGCCTTCTGCAACAAGGTGCCTATGCCTTGCGCGCCAGTCAGCAATCATGATCTAGATTCAACAACTCCCGCAAAGCCTACCCAGAAGCGCATTCCTGACATAAAGCTCATCATCCTTCTACAGCTCATGCGGGAATGTGGTGACTACAAGGTGACTGCAGCCCTTGTTGGAGAGGATTACAAGTACACCAGCAAGGTATTCAACAAGTTCACTCATACTGGACAAGTTCTTGCCGCTGAGAAATCTTTGTATGTGTCCACTGTTGTGACCTGAGAAGCAGCACAGATTTACAGCGGGGAATCTTAATCTTAGGATTGGATTTGTAATAAGTCTTGGTTAGAATATCAGGGAAGGCTATGTAATTACCTTGTGGCCCTGATTGAATAATAACTACTAGATGTGGCTAGAGAGGCACTGAAGTATGTGAAGACACAAAGACAAAATGTGAATAGAAACTAACTTTTATTGGTAAAAGAAAAATGGAACATATATTGTGTAGCTTTACCACAAAACAGCACATGGATGGAGGATCACTTGCCACCATAATGAGTGGGGTGAGTGAGTTGCTCAGAATCAGGAAACTGAACAATTGAATTTCCCAATTTGGAGCCAGACTCATTTTGAAGGGCAAAAGCAAAAGAGAGAGATTCATCCTCAAAAAAACCCATTGAAGGTGAAATCAAAACAGTGAATGGTGGCATTCACAACATCCACTATGCTCACCAAAGAGCACAAATGGACAATCTGCCAGTGGATAGCCCAAGACTGCCATCTTAAACTTGTAAATATACAGGCAATAGTCAAGTCTACTGTTGTAACTGTGCTGCTTTAGCAGAGTTACAAGGGGGAAAATATTTAGAAGCTAGATAATAATCTTTATTATGAGATAGTGATTATATAGTCAATGTGAATCAAGGATAACAGGAACATGATTGTTGATCACACGGTTGGATGGAAGAAGGGGATAGCTTGATCCTGGTAATGAGTCAAGCGCTAAAACAAGGTATCCACCATAAAGGATCATCATCTGTTCATGTTGTTGGATTTGTTAATTTGAGTTGACTTCCTAGTCTGGCGCTGAGTGACCAGATAATTGGATTGCGGGTCACAAACCTACTTGGTTAGAACCTTGCTGGCGGTTTGAGCCTGTGGTTTCAACACACACACCCCAACTGAAGGTCGGCCTCCTCTGGGGGCAGGTTGTCAAGGAGGTCATCAGGAGCCTGGGCGCTGTATTGAACTAATTGTTGTTCTGTGGTGGGCAGGACATTTTCTCGTTGCTTCTGTCTTGCTTTGAAGGGTTATAGGCAATCATGGTATAGGGTCTTGTCTTGCTTACGTTTTCCAAGCCCTTGCACAAGGTAAATGTTATTGTTGTTTACCTTTAGAATGATTACTGGCCTCACTTTCTCATGTTGTAGTTTGCTCTTATCAACATTCATGACCCAAACTTTGTCCCCCACTTCATGTCTATTGCGGATGGGGACAAAGGTCTTTTGTAGACGTTCATTTTCCCTTTCTGTTTGCTTGCTGTTGGCCTCTATTACTTGAGGGTCTGAGCAAGGGGGGACTTTACTTGGATTTCCAGTTTAGGTCATGTCAATGATTGAATGATATTTGGCTGTGTGCCGTATACCAGTTCAAACGGGGTTTTCCTGGTGGATCTGTTCACTTGGGTTTGACACACAAGTAGTGCAGTTGGTAGCTGCTTATACCAGTCTTCAGGTCTCCCGGTGGTGAGTTTGGCTAAGGCTTGCATGAGGCTACCATTAAGCCGCTCTACACGTCCATTGGCCTGTGGGTGGTATGATGTTGTTACGGTGTGTTTGACCCCATTTTTTGTGGGGTATACATTGGTTGTTTAAGAGGTTAATTATTTTCCTTCATCAGTTATCAGGAGTTCTGGCTTTCCAAACTTGCTGATTATCTCTTTGCCAATAAATTGACGTATGTCATGGCCAGTGTGTGCCTTTACTGCTTGGGCTACTGGTTATCTTGTAGCAAAGTTGATGGTGGTGATGATGCATTTTTTGTCATTGTGTTTTCCTGGCATGGGGCCAATAATGTCAAGAGCCCATACCTTGAAAGGTAGTTGTGTGCGGATGGGATGTACTGACTTTGGAGGGGTTTTGCTTTTGGCAAATTTCTTGAATACCTCACATTGGTCTAGAACTTCTTGAACATCACAATATAAGGTTGGCCACCAGGCCTTATGCTTAAGGAACTCATAGAGGTTTTGACTCTTGGTATGTCCAAGGTCTCTGTGATAGCGTAGAATGGTGTCAACTTGCTAAAGTGTGTGGAGATGTAGGAAATAGTTGTGCCGTCAGACATTTTTCTGTGTAGGGTCCCATATACATTGGCAAATAGGTGTTCATTTTTGATGACTTTTTCCTTTGTTATGTTGGTTGTTCCAGGGGGAAACCTTTGTCCTTTGTTTGCAGCACTAAGAGGGGCCAGTCTGGGTTGAGCCCATTTTCTCCTATTGAAGCACAAACATACAGGCGGGACAGGGCATCTGCCATGGCAAGCTTGGCTCCAGGTTTGTACTGGATGAGCATGTTAAACCTCTCCAATAGCTCCATCCAGTGGGCTTGGCGACGCAACAGATTTGCTTGCGTCTTGAAATAGATGAGCAACTTGTGGTCGGTTAATGCTGTGAATTCTTCCTGCTGTTCTAGGTGACAGCGCCATTTGACTAGACAGTACACAATAGCCAGCAGCTCTTTGTTGTGGAAATGATATCAACACTTGCCATCTGTCAAATTTTGCAATTCATAGGCTACAGGCAGGAAGTAACTGTCATTATTTTTGATTTGTAGTACTTCCCCAATTGATGCATCTGAGGCGTTGGTTTCCATTTGGTATTCCCCGTCACGTTTGGGGTATTGCAGGATGGGAGCTGTTGTGAGTTTCTCCTTGAGGCGTCTAAAGCAGAGGTCACGTTGGGGGGTCCACACAAACTTGGAATTGGCGCCTGTTATGGTGGATAAGGGGGCAGTCAAAACGCCACAGTCAGGTATGAAATGGCGTACATAGGCCACCATCCCCAGGAAGGTGCAGAGTTCCAATTTATTTTTGGGTGGTGGCATCTTGCAGATGGCCTGTACCTTTTGACTGTCGGGTTTGATGCCATCCTTTGAGACTATGTGTCCCAGGAAGGGTAATTGCTTGCAGAAGAACTGGCACTTGGAGGGTTTGGCCAACAGTTTGTGTTGTGCCAAGGTAGCAAAGACTGCCTCTAGGTCTTTGTGGTGCTGTTCACCAAAGGGCTGTAGACAATGATGTTGTCTAGGTAGACTAAGGCATGCTTGCCTATGTGGGGCCCAAATATTTTGTTCATGAAGGTTACAAAAGTAGACAGGCATTTGTCATGCCAAAGTTGAGCACTACACATTTGTAGGAGCAGTATTTGGTGCAGAAGGCTGTTTTGGGGATGTCTTCCTCCTTGATGCAAATCTTGTTGTAGCCTGCCGTCAGGTCAATCTTGGAGAAGACTGTGGCTCCTCCTAAGGCATTGAAGAGGTCATCAATCAGTGGTAGTGGGTAATGATTCTTAATGGTAACTTTGTTTAGGGCTTAGTAGTCTGTGACCAGACGTAAGGTACCGTCCTTCTTAGCCACAAAGAATATGGCAGCCCCAAAGGGACACTGTGAGGGGCAGATAAGTCCTTTTTCCAATGCTTCCTTGAGGTAGGCGTGTAAGGTGTTGTCTTCATTTGGGGTCAGCCTGTAGATAGGGCACACCTTAGGTACAGCCCCCTTGAGTTGGATGGAGTGCTGAATGTGCTTCTCAGGGGGCAGCCTGGGCAGCGCTTCCTTGAAGATTTCTGGATGGCAGACAACAATTTTGCGGTCCTGAGGCGTGGAGGTATCCTGGTGACCCTTGAAATGTATGATCTTGTACTTTCAGGAGTCCCAGTCAATTGCCTTCAGGTTTTCCTTCTTTTCCAGGGTCTCCGTGATGCGTACAAAGATGTGGTCACATAGGAGTTGGTCCACGGAGTTGGGGTAGATCTTGTGGTTGATACCTTCACAATTGATGGTCAACACTGAGGTTGCCCAGTCTTCGTGAGGATAGTTCTTTTGCAGCCAGTCTATTCCCAGCACAATTTCAAACTTTGGGAAGTCAATGACAGGACCTTGGATGGTGGAGTGGAGGTTCTCAAGCATGACAGATAAGGGGGCAGTTTCCTTTGTCACAGCAATGTGGTGTTTGTCAGCCAGGACCACATTTTGAATCTGCAAAGGATTAGTGGCCAGCTTGAACTTATCCACAAAGCTACTGTTGACTAGGGTTTGATCCACACCCAAATCTAGGAGTGCTGAGCCTGTGTAACTGCAAAAAAAGAAAGGATAGGACATCAGTTTATTGGGATCTCTGGTAATGGTATACAGTACTGAGCCTCCAAGGGTACTTGGATCATTGGACATTGGTCCACGTCCTTGGGTTAGAAATCATCATTGGGCAAGTCAGGAGTTGCATGGGGAGAGCTTGGCTTGCTTAGTGCTCTCCCTGGGCTTTTCCCTTGTCTTGGTTGCCTTGCGTGGCAGTGATACAGAAATGGGTTTGGTTTGACTGACCATTGCTTCCATTTCCATGACCATTCAAACCCAGTGGTTTTTGGTTGGCGTTATTTCTGTTGCCTCCAGGGGGTGGTCAGGTAGAGCGCCTGCCTGGATGGGAATCCTTGGGTCTTTCTTGTTTCCCAGTTTGTGCCTTATGAAGTGTGTTGGAGGTTTTTTCCACTTTCTCCGCTTCACGGTACAAGCTTTGCAGGTTGGTCACCTGGTCCAGGTTAACATGCCTCATCACATGCAACTTGAGGGTGTTGTGGTACATGAGGTGTGTGGCTGGAGTGCCAAAGGCCATATCAAATGGTACACAAAGTCAGAGTTCCTTGTAGGCGCGGGTGAGCTCCTTCACAGTGCCTTTCTGGGTAAGGTTCTTTACTTGGCGTATTATCATGAGCGCTGTATCCTTTAGCACAAATCTTGCCAGGAAGTCTTGCTTAAAGGTATCCCAGTTCTTGTTGGTATGCTCCTTGTGCCACTTGTTGCACCAGGTGCCAGCGTCATGGGTCAGGCAAATGGAAATTTCTGCAATCCAAAATTGCTGTGGGCATTCCATCTGGGCCAGCTTGCTTTGGGTGGACTGGATCCATGTGGCAGTGTTGTTGTCGTTGGTCCCAGAAAAAGGTTCCAAGGCGGCGCTCTGTAGTCTTTGAGCTATGTAGGCTGGCATGGCGCCTTTGTTGGTTGGTTGCAGCATGGAGTCGGGAGCCTGGAAGAACCCTTGTGCAGACATGGTGTTGAAGGCGGATAGTGGTATCATCATATTCTGGTACAGGACAAAGCCATTGGGTATCTCAGCGCCAGGAGAGTACGGGGTCCAGTCAGGCAGGAGGCCAGACATAATTCTGTCAAGGATTTATTGGCTGCGGCATGTGTGGGCAACAGGCAGAATTTTTCAAGGTAAGTAGGATGGAGAACCTACCTGTGCTACAATGTTGTAACTGTGCTGTTTTAGCAGAGTTACAAGGGGGAAAATATTTAGAAGCTAGATAATAATATTTATTGTGAGATAGTGATTATATAGTCAATGTGAATTAAGGATAACAGGAACATGATTGTTGATCACACGGTTGGGTGGAAGAAGGGGGTGGCTTGGTCCTGGTAATGAGTCAAGTGCCAAAACAAGGTATCCACCATAAAGGATCATCATCTGTTCATGTTGTTGGATTTGTTAATTTGAGTTGACTTCCTAGTTTGTCTTCAAGTTACCGGATAATTGGATTGCAGGTCACAAACCCGCTTGGTTGAAACCTTGCTGGTGGGTTGAGCCTGCGGTTTTGACACTACTTTTGGGGCTGCAGCTTCTATTTCCTTTTATTACCATCTGTGAAGGGTCTGTGCTTTTCATGGAAAAAGCTTGGGGTGTCTCTGTATAATTGGAATAGCCCAACCAACATTGAGACTAAAAAAACTACACAGATGTGTACACTTCCCTCAAATCCAAGGAGACAGTGAAATTCTACTATATTGACAAATTCCATTTGCCTTGTCTATGTGCAATGCATATGGCTATGTCCTCAAAGGCTTAAATGACAGGGTGACTTGGCATGCTGCAGTCCACGCCACAGCATATTCAATGGTGGCTCTCCTTGGTCCAAAGGTGATTGAGCTTTATCAAATGATATTGGGTTCTCACAACAGCCTTACCTTCTTGTCATTCCTCTGATTGGTCCAGGAGCACCTGAGGCGCACAAGACCAGGCTTCACCAATTTGATTGTACTGGATAATGTTGGTCTCCACAAGGTGACCAATATTCTTCAGGAATTTCCAACAATTGACATCATCATTGCAGTGGGCCCCTAGCAATTGGCCACAGCTCATTTTCACCTTCTCTTCCTCCCTGCCTATTCCCCATTCCTAAATACCATCAAGGAGGTATTTGGGTGGCTCAAGCAAATTGTCAAGCAAGGGACCCCAACTGGGACCAAGGACCTCTTTGATTTAATTCAGGCTGGGATCCACACCCTTTCAGCTGAGACTGTGGCCAAATTCTATGGCCACACTGATTCTTCCATCCCTGTGTGCCTTGCCCAACAGCCAAGCAATTAAAGGCTTAGTGTTTCCAACTTTTTCATATTCTCTAATTTACTTTTTTAGAGTTATGGATTATCATATTATATCTAAAAGCTTTCAAGCCAACAATCACATAGAATAGCACCACTGAAACAGATGCTTAATTTTGTATTACAATTTTTTCTTTTGTTGTCAGGGCCCAGAATGGGCCAGACAAAACCCTATGTTACATAGGTTCAACACCTGCAATTGAGCAATTGCGTGAACAAATAATTGTGTTGTTGATTACGCAGATTAACCCAAAGGAAACTTCAATTCCAAGTGAAGAATCAAACCCTGGTCAAGGCCAAGCCTGGGGGCAATTGGAAACCGTCCTAAAGCCAAGAAAAAAAATTAATTGGCCCACACCCTCTGAAACCCAGAATTGGGGACTTGGGTTTTCAAATGGCCCAAAATTTTCCTACCAGCTTCCCCAGGGCAAAAATAATGAAAGGATCTATCTAACTGGTAAATCAGGAGTCACCAATGGAACCCAGCTTGAGAATAATTCATTGATAACCAATAATAAGTTGTCAGTAAGTCCAATTGCAGTCTACCAGCAGGATATAGCTAGGAACACTAGCACCCCCTTTCTTTGTTGACATCTTCATCTAATAAACTTTGTTGGTTAATGCACACTGAGCATTTATACTTTGCAGGGGTTTATTACATTATTACAAATTTTATACTGCTGGTGCTTTCAAACAGAGAGTACCTCCAGTACCAACGCCAGCGCTGGGAAACAGAGCAACTTCTAGCTTCCTCCAACCAACCACCGCCAGCCTTTACCCCATCTCCTAGAGTGCTGGACCAAGAAATAATTCCTGCTCCTGCACCGCGCCCCTTCTTTCCTGGTGTTCCTCTGCTCCAACAACTTGCCCAGCCAAGCCTGACCATGAGCGCCGCCACAGGAGAACTTCCTCTTGTTCCTTCTGCTTCATCATATGACTACAGTAAGCTTGGGTTTGCCTATTTGACCATGCTGGTGCTCACTAAGCAAGTTATACCCCACATGGGAGTGTGGCGTCCTTGGGCTACTGCTGCCAATTATGTGATGTGGATGGCCCCTGTCATCTACTGGGGCTTCCAGGCTCAACCCTTCCCCTTGAACAAATGTTCCCCTGGGAGTCACCCAGGCCATGGCATTTGTTTTCAGTGGGGGCTTTCCTAAATGCTTAATATTAACATATTATAAACATAAGTCTATTTCACTACTGGCCCATAAATATATAAAGGTAATTTAAAAAAATGGTAAAGCTATCAAGGTACTGTAAATTCAGAACCTAAACGTAAAAATGTGGGATTGTCAAATCCTTGGTCCAAATTTCAAATCACTTTTGCAGGGTGGCCTTTTTAATTAAATTGATTTTTTTGTATTTTTATTTGAATTTTTAAAAATGCGGGAACTCATAGACACTTTGCAAACTTCAAGTCAAACTGTATATTTCTAATGGACAAAATGAATTAACTGGAATCAGATTTGAAGCGTTCAAATCAATCAACCATTTTCATCAAGATTACTATGTTTTTTGGAATTGCAGGATTGTTAAATCCATGAACCGAATTCCAAATCACTTTTGAATGCCACTAGTAAACTCAGATATTAATTGCAGGAACTGGAATCCAAATTTAATGTACAGTAAGCACACTAGGAAACACCAACCCAAATCAAGAAGCTCTACCACAACTAAAATCTTATGAAAAATTCAATCTCAATAACCATGTTTAGACATAAAAAGTGATTAAACTTTAAAATCATCCAGAACTGGAAAGGATACAATATTATTCACTTCAAATCACAGATATAAAAATTCTGTTACTATTCAAGGCTAACTCAATAGAAAATAACTACCCATAACTAAACCAATAAATCCAAATAAATACATATTTAATATAAAATATATTTTTTATTTTATTTTTATGGACCATCAATTGCATTCCCAACCAGCTCCTGCACCAGCCTGCAGGACAGCCTGTCCACAAGGGCGTCCCAGAGGGTCCAAGAACAGACCCAGAACCCCACTTGAGGGGATTTATGCCAATACACTTGCCTTCCAATGTGTCAGAGCCAGCCAACCACCTCCTGCATCCCAAGCCAGAACTATCAGCTTGAATCCCAGGCAGAAGCCACTTTCAAGGCCTGCTACCAAAGTCTCCTTCACCAGGGTCACTGAAAACACTGAGGTTACTTACACCTCCACTGTTTACCCAGTTGTCACCTGGCCCTGCACTCTTGACCCAAGAGTTGCTACTTCCTGCCCCTGTGTTTTTGATACCTCCTATCAGCCATTGGTCACAACTATGGAGCCATCTGCACCTGTGACTTATTCCACCATTGATGGCATTATCACAAGTAAGAGTGATCCCACCTTCTACACAAAGGTCCCTATCCCCTGTATTGAGCCTTTCAGCCAAGATGTTGTGGTACCTGCCAAGGGCTGGCATTAGTTGACAGATATGAGAGTGAAGCTCTTCTCAACTGCTTGAACAGGTGAATGGCATTTTGGGATATTGTGTCCCATTTTTGATGACACGGCCAGGTATGTTGGCAACCTCAACACCAAATACGGCAACACTGATCAAATTGCAAAATCCACCAAGGCTAAGAGGCAGCCCAACCTACTTTAGCCCACCCATCTTGAGGCAATCAAGCAGTGGGTGACCAAGGATTGCCACCTGGAAAAAATTGCTGTACAATCAATGCTTATCACAGAGTTTGGGCTTTTTGTCTCCAAAACCCTTATTTACCAAGCAATGGTTGATTTGGGCTTCTTGTGGAAGGTACTGAGAGTTTCTCTGTACAACAGAAACAGTGAGAAGACCATTGAGGATTGACACATTTATACCAAGACTTATCTGGCCCTAAAGGAGACTGGAAATGTCTAATTCTTCTATATTGAAAAATTGTTGTTTTCCTCTTCACTCAGGTCTAGGCATGGGTAGGTTGAGAAGGGGTTTGTAAGGACTCCTGAATAATATGGTAGATTTGACCATCATTCCCCTGACTGATTGGTTGAGATAGCCAATTGCCATAGAGCTGACAAGCTTAAAGAAGCATCAGCTGATCTTGTTCCTGGCTTTGGGTAATCAGTACTCTTATTATTACTCCAAAGATAGATCCTTATCCAATTATGGACTTCTCATTAGACCAAACCTGAGTAATCAGGCTTGATGATTCCTGACTATAATCACAAAATGCCCCTCAGCCAATAAGACTGAGGCTTCTTGAATAATAATGCAAGATATGCTACTGCCAAACATTTGCGCCTGAAGATGCATCAAAACATACAATTGAAATAAAAGGTTGTTCAGAAGAATACTGCATTATGAAAAAAACCAATTAACAGGGTAACCAAACTTGCATATGCAAGAACTGCAAACAGGATGCCGCCAATACACTGATAATATAAGCTGAGGTATGTTAATCTATTGAAGTCCCATTCCAGGCTGGCATGACTGCCTAACTCTGGGGGCTAAAACTAGCAGTCTGGGGAACAGATATACTGACTAGTAAGAGTTGGAAGCGTCAGATTACAATCTGGCAAGAGGGCTTATCCACCCTATATAAGGTGCTCTCCTGACTAGAGATTAATCAGAATTATCACCCTTGAAGATAGAGATTGAAGATCTCTATTGTTGTATCACTACTAGCTGACACCTAGTAGTCAGAAGAATCCAAATAGGCTGCCACCATCTATTTTCAGACCAGTGTATTTCTCCTATAGACTTGGAGCACCTCCAGGCTGTAGCCACGCCTAGACCCAATTGGTAGCAAAGATTGCCCTCATACAATCTATATCAACATCCCAACTATAATTAATAATAAAGATCTTTCCTCAAGACCACAAAATCTTGACAGGGTCCAAGATGGTGTAGCACATTGTGCATCTGTCTGTTCCCAAACATATTCCATGGTTGCGCTTCTTGTCCTTGCGGTTTAGACCAATATCAGATGATTAAAGGCTCTCATAACAGCAGGACTTTCCTCAATTTTCTCCAAGCCGTAAAGGAGTACCTCCGGATCAATTACCACAGTACAACCAACATTGTTGTGCTAGATAATATGGGGTTCCACAAAGTGGATCTGGTTGTGTCCAATTTCCTGCCAATTGATAAAAAAGCAATTTGGCCAGCCACTGCCTTCCTGACTGCCCAATGAGATTCCTCTTCCTCCCCCCATATTCTCTGTTTATGAACCCAATTAAGGAGGTGTTTGTTTGGATCAAGAATAAGGTGAAACAAGGCATTCCTCAGGACACCAAGGATCTATTCAATATTCTTGAGGTCAGTCAATTTGCAACGCCACCTGATGTGGTGGCGGCTTTTTACAAGAACTCAGAACCCTTCCTCCCCAAAGCCCTGGCCTCTGAGCCAATCAGATAAATGGGTGATCTTGGTTTTATTTGTTTTATTTTTATTTATTTTGTTTTTATTAGGACTCAAAAATTATTATTTATATATAATGACTTGACGTTGAATTGTATTATAGACATATAAGAATACATACAAAGGTTAAGTAAAATTAATTATACTAGATATATAGACACATATGTTTATTATAATGCACTGAATATTATTATTGGCTTTTGCGCTAACAAATGAATAAATTAAAAAAGATAGAAATAAATTAGTTTATTTAAATAATTGTGAATTGTTGATGGTACTTTGGCTTTTTTAAGCCACAAATCAGACCTTGCATGTCATCATCTGATCCTTGTTATTTCAGTGCCACTATAGCCACACAACACAACCACCAATGATTTTCATGTATCTCTTACTAATTAGTACTTATGACTCAAGTTAAGCATATCAAATATATTTATCAAATCATATTACAAGGGAAAGGTAATTTGAATTCTAAACAATCACTTGCTTAGATCATAAGTGGAGCGGGCCGCTTGATGCAGATAAATTCAGTTTTTGTTGTTTAACTATGTAATATATGAACTTGTACTCAACAAGCAACTAAATAAACACATTTTTAAATCATATTTTATTATTTCATGTACTTGCTTACTATAACTACTGTATAATATTATATTTAGGTATATTACTATTACAATTTAAAATATTATAATTTAAATAATAAAATTTAAATATTAAAATTAAATACTGTAAATTCAGAGCCTAAACGTAAAAATGTGGGATTGTCAAATCCTTGGTCCAAATTTTGAATCACTTTTGTGGGCAACTCAGCTGAGTAAAAAAATAAAATATTTAATAAAATCAACCATTTATTTTGACTTTTTTGATTTATTTAAATTGGCAAATTTTGAATCTCTTGAGCAGATAACTCAACTAACAAAAGACAAAACTCATCAAAAAAATTCAGGATACATGAATCAGAAATGTGGGATTATAATTTACAATTTGGGATTTCCTGTATTTCAAAAAAATCATAGACATCATGTAAAATTAACAAATCTGAAATTGCAGGATTGTCAAATCCAAGAACCAAATTTCAAATCAAAAATGAGATGAATTTGAAATAAATATAATTTATGGGTGTCTCAAAAAGGATGCTAAAGGCTCTAGAGTGGATTTGTACTAATTCTTTTAGGAATCATAGGCATTCTCAAAAATCACCCTATTCCATTTTAGGATGGCTAAAATTTAGATGCTTGATTACAATAGATTTTAAGAAAAGCTAATAATAAAATAGAATTATATATTACAATCTATCTTATCATATTGCCTTTTTCTTGGTGTGTTGATAGTTCATTTGCTGTTAATAACATGCTTGCAATTAATTGGATAGCTTCACCTCCAGTTGCCTCCCCAAGACCAGTTGGTCTCAGAGAGGCAACTTGATTTCCTATTGCCAAGGCAACTGGAGGTGAAGCTATCCAATTAATTGCAAGCATGTTATTAACAGCAAATAAACTATCAACACACCAAGAAAAAGGCAATATGATAAGATAGATTGTAATATATAATTCTATTTTACTATTAGCTTTTCTTAAAATCTATTGTAATAAAGCATCTAAATTTTAGCCATCCTAAAATGGAATAGGGTGATTTTTGAGAATGCCTATGATTCCTAAAAGAATTAGTACAAATCTACTCTAGAGTCTTTAGCATCCTTTTTGAGACACCCATAAATTATATTTATTTCAAATTCACCTCATTTTTGATTTGAAATTTGGTTCTTGGATTTGACAATCCTGCAATTTCAGATTTTTTAATTTTACATGTTGTCTATGATTTGTTAGACATACAAAAAATCTTAAATCACATATTAGAATCCCACATTTTTGATATATGTATCCCACATTTGTTTGCTATGTTTTGTCTTTTGTTAGTTGAGTTATCTGCTTAAGAGATTCAAAATTTGCCAATTTAAATAAACCAAAAAAGCCAAATTAAATATTTTTGACTTTGTTAAATATTTCAATTTTCACTCAGCTAATTTCTCCGCAAATGTGATTCAAAATTTGGACCAAGTATTTGACAATCCCGCATTTTTATGTTTAGGTTCTTAATTTACAGTAGGATAAATGACATTAATGACATTTCAATCATTGTATTGAAACCCCAGGAATCAAACCCCAGCCCTCATAAAATGCTTTTCACCAACCAGGATAGACAGGGACCCGTCAGCCTGCTAGTTGAGTCAAACTCTGTGTTGCAACTGAACCAATGAGGATTCAGTATTTGATTGGGGAAGACAATAGTACAATAGGAAGGATGTAAATAATAAGAATAAGATATTGTTTATTATAGAATACTGTGATTAGTGTACTATATGGGAAAAGCCACCAAGCCACGAGGAGGTGGCATGATGACATGTTCCATGTAAGGTTTGGAGCTGAGGAATAACTTGTGCAGGATCAGTAGGTCAAATTGGTAATGCTCCTAATTAGGAGAAGGTGCCTGCAGTTTGACATTTTCATCAGAGTGATTCATGCTGTTAGACACGTCAAGGGGCAACTGATTGAGCGCCCCCTGTGTATTGTAAGATATGTTGGCAGGTAATTCTGGAGACTTGGTTGCAACATCTGGGCCGTGGGAGATACCTTGCCCCAATCAGGAGGAACAGAAACCTGCCGGTCTGCCAGCGGCCAAGACTGAAAGTTCAATACCTGCATTGAAAACTCCAGAATCAAACCCTGACCCTCTGAAGACAAATTGAGTCACCCAGGATGGATGGGGGGCCACCAAACCCGTTGATTCACAGAATCAAGTTGTTGAATCACTCCACAAACTGCCAGCTTGTTAAAGGAGATTCCCTAAATGATCACCAGATTGCCGCCAACCTTGTGCCACTGATGACCCAGACCTACACAAAAGTTGTGGCTTGCCTAAAGGAGATAAAGACAAGGCCTACTACTAGCAACGCCAATGAGCACCAGCTGCCGCCAGTCTCCAGTCCAGAATGGGCAATGTAATTGGCCGGCTCAGGTGATATAGTGAAAAACAGCGGCAGAAAAAAGCATTACCACTTCTTTTCACCAGAACAAGCTCAACCAGGATCTGCTGCCCTCAAAACCCAAAGCCAAGATCAATGTCCTGCCAGCAAATTGTCCACAGGCCTGAAGTCTGCCAAAAGCAAAGAAGCAAAATCACCTGATATAAGAGCCCCAGCAGTATGGGGATGGCCCTATCATCATTTTTTATAATAAAGTTTTATGAACCATTGGTTCAAACAAATTTTTCCTTATATAGTTTTAGTGATCTTTCATCTCAACTCCAGCCAAGTAGACAACCAGGCAACTGCCCCCTCTAGAGACCAACCTGCCAACCCGCCTCAGGTACTATACTGTCCCCCTGGGGCCCCCTTTGGACCTGTACATTTTACTGAATACCCGCCCAACCCCGCCTACTTAGAGTTTAACTTGGAGAAAATCCTCATTGCTGACCCCTTGGCAAGAGCTAGAGAGACCAAACACATATGACACAAAGGAAAGTGGTACAATGTGCCGCCAAGATTGTTCAAAGACAAGTACAATTATCTGCCTGCCTACTTTGTCCCTATGACTCTGCTCTTAACCCCCCAACCTAATTGCCCAATGAAACCTACTACCACCACCGATACCATGTTAGCCAAGCTGTTTGGAGTACCCTATATTGCTTTGAAAGGTTTGATGGACTCTATGGTGCCCAACTCCGGGCCCTGGTCTTTACTCAGACAATCCTTATATTACATTATCAAGTTAGCACCCATCCTATGGTGAGCATTACCCACTGGCCTGGTGGTATCCCGTCCTGAGTCACCTAGTGTCTCTACCTATTCCTGGCTTCCTGACACTAAGATTAGAATAATCACAGAGAGATTGTTGTGAGATCATATTTTACATATCATTTAAGTTGGATATTTAGATTCTTTCTGATTCTTCTAGAAAGTCTTAGAGACACTTCTTGTGTCATCAGGATGGAGTTTGGGGGCATATTTTGAACAGCATTAATCATGTTTTTTAATAAGCTTGCACATTTACTTTGCAGCTTTATCTTGTCTAAAAGATTATACACTCAATTCTCCTGGTATGTAACTTCAAAATGAGTGTCTCAACATGTACTTCTGTTCATTAATTGACAAGTTATTCTCAACTTTTGAATTGCCCTGGTTCTTGATTCAGGGCCTGGCCAATTTGCATATTTGCACTGCTTAAATGTATTAGTTGGCTTTGATGCCCTTACTAGCTGCTCTAAACACAGAGTTACAATAATTTGAAGTTTCAAAGTATTGTTTTGATCACACAAAAAATTAGAATTCAACCAAGAAGATTTCATAAACCAATTTATTTCAGTGCATTCCCAGACAGCAACCATGATGAGGGTTTATAGCTATTATTCTTTTTTACATTAACAACTTTGCTATAATGCTCCTAAGATCAGCTATACCAGTACTTTTATGTTGTAAGCTCTGGTAGCTTTTCCTTTAAGGATAAAATTGAGACTTTATTAGCCTAGCACCTCTTTTTTACAGCATTAACCTTGTTTGTCAGCTAATGCCTCACAGCTAATAGTTTACAAACAAGAAGTACACCTAGCTTTTTTCAAGGATAGTGTCTCAGGTAAGAGGACACTTATCTCCCTGAAGCTACATCAAAGACTATATAATTCCTTTATAATAATTTTTTTATTTACAATTTAATTTGATTTCCTTTGAGACAATGCTAAAACAGCATGGCTACAACAAAGCTGTAAATTAGGCTTAAGGTGAGCAGCCACAACCTTTCATGTAAAAATGATTGGTTTAGCTTAAAGCATAAAAAATATTGTGTAGCAATTTTAGAGATAATATATTTACTTCCTTGAAGTAAAAAAAGAAAAGAGAGGAAGAAAATCTAATTATGCCTTTGAGCTAACAATACCAAGCAGAGCTCTCATGTTTAAATCACATTGGATAAGAAGTGGTTTATTTAGCATTTATGTTGATATGGTGAAATTAGGAAGCTCTATCATCATGAGCCTGACCTTGTACCAAATCAAAAGGGGATAATTTACTTTTTCATTGCACCTTTCAGCCAAAAATCTAGCTCTGAATACTCTAAGGTTAGATGTGCTTTAGACTAGAGCGCTTCTCTTAGATATAAGGTTAAATGCTAAGTAGATTGGTAGGCTACAGCCAGGCTGAATTGCAAAATAGATCATATAGCCACGAATTCCGATAGAATAAACTAAAATAAATTCCAAAAGCTAAATATGACATAAGTCCAATCAATCCAGCAAAGGATGATGGATAACTTGTCTTGATGGATATACCTCAGTTAGGAGTGCATCTATTAGATACTATAGGAACCTTGGATAAAAGTCTGTATTATTTCCTTCTCGGCCAAGAGAATGGAAAGAAAACCTGATAGAGATATGACTCTTTTAGAAGATCAACAAGAAACCAAACCGATTTCATCATCGCAAGATAAGTTAACACGCTCTTCTGATTGTAAGTTTTAGAAAGCAACTCGCTATGAACTGTATCTAAATCGACCAAATTAGCTCAAGTGCACATCAACTGTCAAGATGATTTATTAGACAAGATAGGACTTAAAGATTTTTATCAGAAAAACTGTTTGCCATATATAGGAGAGAATCCTTCCGTTTCGCTTGAACCCTCTTATTCCTCGTGGATTCAAGAATTACCAGGTTTTAAAATCCAAACCTTGGTTCACTGACCAATCTAGGCCCCCATGATACCACCCCAGATACATTCTTTCAGGAGCTGGTCATGGGCCCGGAACTTGAAATAACGCCTGACCTCTTTCAGCAGTATAAGGATCACGAATATGCTAAAATACTAGATTTAAAGCGAGGGCCGATTCCAGACGTAAGTTTTAAATATTATATTTATTGAAGCATGCTCTTAAAAACTTTATTCCATGTACCAGTGCTTAATTTCCTTTGGATGTATATATTGTTGAGCTTTCCCTTACGCACTATTCCATTGCAATAAATAATAAACTGGTCTTTATAAAGTTCCTTTTTAGTTCCATGCCTTAATTTTGAAAATAATTTTACTGATGTTTTTGAAAGTTCGATACATCGGGTTGGATGCGCTCCGAAGCAGTGAAAAAGGCCGCTCCTATCAATTATTTGGGACTTCCTTTGCCTTCCTTGGCAGTCCCACCGGACGCAGAAGTTTCATCACGTATAATTTCTTTAATCTTTCTTGCTAAAAAATTAGCCAAATCAAGTTCTGGAAAAGAAGATGGTTTTATCGATATAGATGATAGTTACCAAAACTCAGATAAGAAGAGCAAGAAAAAGGTAATTTTGCTTTATAAAATATTTGATTAAATGTTTTTAGAAAAAGAAAAGGAAATATGAGAAAGACTATGATGATGGGGATGACAAAAAGAAGAAGAAAAAGAAAAAGAAAAAGGTGAGTTCAATTTTTTTTTCTGCTGCTGAACATTTTCCATAGTCAAAGAGTGATCGTCATGGTACTGATGAGGAATAGTTATGTTTTCTTTTTTGTCTGAAATGTTCCTTTTTCTTTTGGTAAGTTTATTATTCTTATCGTTCTTGTGTAATTCAAGTTTTCTGGTAGTAGAATTTTTCTACTATTTGTATGTTTGAATGTTATGAAAGACATTGTTAATGTAAGCCTAATTTGTTTTAGATTTCCTTCTACATAACCAAGTTTATTATTTTAATTGTTGTGACAACTACTATATATGCAGTAGTGAGTTTGATTCGGCAAGCTTATTCATATATCCTAAACTTATTGTATTTACCATTGAATTATATCTGTATTTTTTAATGTTGGCTTATACTTTTACTTTATAATCAAATTTGACTCGGTTACTCCCAAAACTTTTTCATGGTAGCAGCAAAGTTTAAAAAGAAAATTAATGTACCCTTCAACTTTGCCTAACAACCTGGTTGTAACAAACTGTTTAGAATAAATTCTGCAACTTTGCACATACATTAGCCCGAAATTTAACTGGACACCAGCATTTTAGAAGAAAAAAAAATTAGAATTCGCTGAAAAAACATGAAGTTGCACTGTGCAATTTTGCATATGCACAGCAAAACAAATACAAAAAAGGAAAAATCAAATTAAGGGCTGTGTCTTTAAGAGTATTTAAGTGCATAAAATGAAAACCTGATAATGTAAATTTAGAACTTGTAGGGCAATTTGCGGGATTTTCAAAGCCTACGTCCAAATTTCAAATCACAATTTCAATTTGGCTTTTCTTAATTAAATTGATTTATTGGCATTTTATTTAAGTATTTTAAATTACGGGGTCTCATAGACGCTCTGCAAATTTGAAGTCATGGCTGCATATTTTAAGTGGACAACATAAATTGACTGGAATCAAAGGTAAATTGTTTAAATTCATCAACCATTTTCATCAAGTTTACTATATTTTTTTGAAATTGAAGGATTGTCAAATCCAGGAACCAAATCCCAATCATAAATGAAAGCTACTATTATATCAAAAATTAATTGTGGGATCTAGAATCTGAATTGAATACACAGAAAGTAAACTGTAAAAAGCAAACCAAACTGAGAAACCCTGCTACAGAAGTTTTTGCAGCTATGGTGCCAAGCAAAAATAACTCAGATTTCAACAAAATCCAAGTATCAGTGTAAAATATACTCTGTTAACAGGGATTTTGGGCATTAATGGGTAAAATACTCAACACAGCAACAAACAACTCAGACTACACACAAAAATATTTGAGATACAGTAAAAATACATGAAATCATAAACAAAATGGATTGGGTTGCTCTTTGGTGTACATAAGGGTCATTATTTTTCTTGTTATGCCTAAGCGCTGGACTGATTATTTTATAACTTAATTATATTATTCATATTCAAATTATTCAGAAAGATTAAAATACAATCAATGTCAAATCTTTAATTGATCTTGGGCTTAGATATTTTTTTAAAGGTTAATTTATCAATTTTAGAATTGAAAATTGCACCTTATAATATGGCTGGAAATATCTTAAGTGCTACTACATACTACAAGCTAAAAATATTTATGATGAGTTGCATGGGAGAGTAATAGCAGCCCCAAAGCTATAAATGCCATTACCCTATCTTTGGCTCATCATAAATATTCTTAATTTGTTTCAAAAAAGGCTGTTGTTTTTGAAAGACTGATAACTCTATTTAAAATACACCCTCTAGTAAGCTGCCCTACTTCATGAACTTGCCCTAATGCACCACTAGCATCTTCTGATATTTTTGTTTCTCTGGTATCATCATGTGATTTCAAATGATAAGTTATCTCAGAATATTCTGAGAAACTTTCAAATGTTAAAGGTGAAGTATACAACTTCCCATCTTTCATCAAATATGAAAGATTAATGTGCAGATTTTTAACTTTGAGATCTCTCCTTATAGGCCTAACTTTTCTCTCATAAATATAAAAGAATGACTTTTGAGAAATATTTGAGCCTGATAGCGCTGATTTATATAATTCTTTTCTTTTTTCTTCTTGCTCTAAAATATTTTTAATATCATTTATATTCTTAATATAAAGCTGATTTTCTTTCTCTTTTAATGTTTTTGATATTACATCAAAGTGACCATCAACAATACTTTTCCCATGACATTCTACAAATCTATTGTATTTAATAGACCCTTTAATGTATTGTGGTGCCTCTTTAAATAGATAATATAAGAATTATAGGATCTAAAATGGCTTCCATTATCAGTCCATACTTTGATATTATTTATTTTTTTAAACTTATCTGATTTAAGAAGACTTATTAGACATTCACCTGAAAACAAAGAATCATGAGACAATATTTGAGATAAAAAATCATGGTATTCATATTTAACTTTATTGTTTTCTTTAAATATCACTGCAAACCCCAATAAAGAAATAGGTCTTTTGGAATAAAAACAGTTATTGGTTTCAATTGGACCACCACCAACTTTAAAATTCTTCTTAAAATCTATGACTATAATACATGATTCATTATCTAATTCATTGATATCTTTCTTATATTCCCTATTTTGGTGAGCATAAAAGACTTGGTGCTGATTAATAGCTTTTAAGTCACTGTTTATAGATTCTGGCAATAATAAGTTTTTACTTTCACATTCTTCTTTTCTTTTTTCTAAGGATGATTTTAAGTTACAAATATTACACATGTCAGTTTATTTTTTACTCTTTATTATATTTTTTGGTATTAATTTATAATAAGTTGAAAGCGATATTGAAATTTCATTTTTTATTTTCATATTTTCATATATTTCTTTTTTGTTTTTAATAGAGAATATTTTATTTCAGTTGAATATTCATTCATTTCTTTTTCAATGTCTTTATAAATTTTTTCTGGTGCTTTTTTTTGTAAACTGGCTTGTTTCAAAAGAATTTTCCAGTAGTTTTTTTAATTATTTTTTGATTATTTCTTTTTTCAATGAATAGTTATTATCTTTTTGGCTTTTTTTGTTTAAGCTTACATTTTTATTTTTATTTATTTTTCTTGAGTATTCAAACTCACTTTTGGTTATATTAAATCCCATATCAGTAAGCTCTTTTAAAGAGTAACTGGAAGTAACCAGAGATCTCAAGGCTGGGAGATGCTTTTGAGGAGCAGATTTCAGAAGATCCTTTAAGCTGTCAATTATCCCATTTAGTTTCTGATTTTGAATTAAAGGAATGAACCCTGTTTTTCCAAACTCAGTTTTAGTGAGGAAGTGATTGATGAATGAATTAAGATTGCCTCCAGAAACAAAGAGGAATGCTTTCTTTAGCATAGCAATTCTTTCTCTTTTTGTTGATGCTCCCAGTGAGGAAAATGGCTTCATGGCAGAAGTAAAGTTAACAGATTCCATAATATTGGATTTGTGACTGCTGATAAAGAGATGCTTTGTAGAAATGCCTTGCAAAAGAGTGCTGGTTGCAGGAATTATATCTTTTTGTGAAGATGGTTTGAAGTAAACCTTAGGTGGTGCTTTAGCTCTTATATACCAAGCCTTATGACACCATTCTGAAAGAAATGATGTGACAGCTTTATTTACAATTTCAACTTGAAATTATATTTCTAGAATAAATGAAATACCCAGTTTTCATGCATAAGTGATATATGTGTATCAGGTAAGCATCAAATTACATCATATCCTCTTTGTAATCTATGCAAATCAATTAAAATGATGTATTAACTTAATTATAACCGTTATGAATATTTTTAAAATAATAAAATATTAAAGAATTGCATTTAAAAAATGCTTAATTTGAGGTTTGCAGTTCACTTGAACCTCAAAATTCATCTAAACAGCAAATAAATTAGCGTCCTAACTTCAAACTACCATAAAATCCTAAATAATTAAGCTTTTTAAATAAAATAAAGTGCAGAAATAATGCTCTTGATCTTATCTTTAATTTCGTTAAATAAAAAGCATATTTTAATTAATAAAAAAGAAACTTTTTTAAGCTTTAAGCAATCTATTTTATTTCATTATCAAAATAATATAATAAAATCTGACATATGCTCTTTTAAATTTCTTTTGCTTTAATATTCAACATAATATATATTTTAATATTTTAACATGTATGGAAAGATAAGATTATTATTTTTTTTGATAGTTTACAGTGTGGAAAAATATTAAATTTTTGTTGAGTTATTACTGTTTTAATTATAAACAGTTGTAATTTGATTTTTTCAAAATTGAACTGTGTTATGCTGCGACTTGGGCAGCATGTGTATTAGAAAATGACCTAATCCCTTAAATAATGACCCATATGTTTACTATGTAAATCAGTGGCAAATATAATCAAGCACAGTGAGTCAAAACTTAATCCAAAAATAAAGCATCATTGTCACACATGACATTTCACTGTTAATGATAAAACAAGGCCAAGAGCAAGAATCAAACCCTGATTGCTATCCTCCACGGCCTGTCAGCCCAGAGGGCCAAGGAGGCAGCTGCCCACATTTTTTTGGGCTTGAATCTTAACGTGTTTCAAATGAAAACCTTACAATGCCAAAATACTTGTCAAGATCACAAGAAATTTCAAGTAGAAAGAGGATACATGTCACCAAAAGTTATTCCAAAGTGGTAGCCAATAATACCAATGGGTTGAATGCTGAAACTTGTTATTCCACCAGTAAGAGCCCCCAGAAAATCCCCTGAAGACCATGAAAATGACACATGCCCTGTTCCCCTGCTTACCCTTTTCAAACAGGCTGGTAAACAGAAGGGATTAGATGTGTATTCCCTAGCATCAGCCAATAATTTCTGTCCGTGCCTAATGCCACCCTGCCTCCCCAAATTCCTGCTGTCTGCCTGCCCAAGTTTTCAGAAACCCAATCTAAGAATGAGGCCTGGCAAGAGGTATTTATACCTTGCTTGGTCAAAGCCAAGCCCTATTGTCATTCTGATAATAAAGCCCAATGAATCTTTGGTTCAACCAAATTCTGCTATATTCAGTTCTTGTTTTCTACCATCTCTATACAGTTCATGTAGGCTCCAATGCTCTCATCTGTTCTTCTGCCAATGCTGCAGCCCCTCTGATAACATTATTCTGTCCAGCTGGTGAATCTTTTGGACCTGTTCTTTTCACCAACTATCCTCCAGATCCTGCTTACTCTAAATTTACCCCATAATATATCTTAATTGCAGACCCCTTGGTAGGAACTAGAAAGCCAGAAATATTCAATCAAGAAAAAAATTGGTACACAGTACAGCCCAGACTCTTCTGTGATAAATACAGTAGTCTTCAAACCTGTTGAGATAAATGTAAAATCTCAGTCTAAAAATGTATGCAACTCAGTCTAAAAACAAAATCAAAGTGTGGTGATCCACATGGATGCTGTTTTGCAGACAAGGGTTGATTTGGCCTCAAATAAAGACGGTATGCTGAAGAGTGACAATGTGTGGTTAGCTGGTGACACTGTAAACTAGTAGGTAACATAGGGCTGCTAGGGGTAAGTAAGGGAAGCCTAGTAGGTAACATGGTCTACTAGGGTAAGTAGGGGCCTACCTGGTAGGTAACAAAGGACTACCAGGGGCAGATGTTGCCTCCACCCAGCAGAATGAATTGGCTGCTTTGGGCTATAGTGCTTCACCCCGCAGGAAACTGTGGCTGCGGAAGGGTGAAGATTGAAATAGCAAGCAGGGAACTTTGTCTGTCTGGGGGGAGTAGGTTTTGGACCCCTGGCGGGTAACGCAGGCTGCCAGGGAGGGAAAGAGCTCTGAGGGCTCAATGTACCCTAATACACTTACAGGAGGTCTGTGAGCAAGCATCATACCTAACAGACTGGTAGAGTGTCCTTGTTTATGCCCCTATGAGAGCTTTGGGGAAACTCAAGGTGAGCATTGGAGGGTATAGGCATGCTCAGAGGTGTCACCAAGGTGGCTTGCTTGGGAAAGCAGGCTGCAGAACTTGGTGTGATCAGGCCTCTGGGAAGTAGAGCTGATTACTCTGCGACTGAAAGCCCAGAATTCATCACCTGGGTGATTAAAGACAACACATAGACATAGATTTATGGTTGAATGGTCTAAGTGGATTGCCACTTGCGAGGGCCCAGTCAAACGCCAGTTCAATGTAGACTCATGCCTGGGTCTACGAGTTCTGGTAATGGGGGCTGAGATAAAGAACCAAGGTGGTTCACAGAATTAACAGAGAAAGCTAGAAAGAGGGACTGTTTGGTCACAGTGAAGGCTAGTTGATGGACTGTTAATTCACATTGAATGGAATGAACCAGTATGGTTCAGTGTGTATAAGGAACAAAGAAAGTTCCTAGTAAGGATTTGGTGAGAAACTGGTTAAGGATAAGCTGAAGTACAAGAAGATTATGATGCAGGACTAGCTGATCATAGTACAGGATGGCCAAAGGACCAGAAGTTGGTGCTGAAGAACTGAGGAACTGAGAGGATGAACCAGCTGGACTGAATGCAGAGGCTGAAAGAGCTGGTTTAGTGACTTTTGAGAAGAAATTAAAACAAAAGAAGCAGTTAAAGAATCATTAGATACTGCCTGATTATGATTAAAAAAGGATTGAAAATCATATAATAAAAAAGAAAGAAAAGAAAAAATAACCTATAGTTTGTTAGAACTATATGTGATTTTTTAAAAAGAAGGATTGGAGAGGAAATATGCCACAAAGAAGCTGAAAGGAGAACAGAGAAACTGTAAAAGCAAAAGAGCAAATTTTGCCAAGAACAACTAGGAAAGACAAAAAGACAAATAGCAGGTAGGTTCAAAGTTGCAAAACGTTGAAGGAAACGCAGAGAAACACAGGAAAACGTTGAAAAATCAAAGGGTCAAAATTTGCTTAAGTAAAACATATGTGGAAGCGCTCGAGATTTGCCAGGGAACTGTGACAGGAATCACGGCAAAACCGTTTGAAACGCGGAGCAGTTGTTTACCCGGAGCAAGACAGCCTCAGGTTCAAACCAGGGTCAAGGACAGGTCATCCAGTGAAACCTTTTTAGCAAAACTGTTGAATCAAGGCGTTTGATTGGCTGCAAGCCAAAGTTTATTCAATCAGTGTTTTAAGGGCTTTAACTTGAGAGTTAGAGCCTAAAAAATGAGGAGCAGAAGCAGAAAATTCAGGGCTTTCATTGGCTGAAGCAAGTTTAAAGGTTTAATATATTATAGAAGAAGAAAAACAGGATAGTTTAAGCTTTGAAGAACCAGAGTTCTAAAAGAGGTTTTTGGTCTGAAACAAGGGGCTATAAAAGGGAGAGCTATCTGAGACTCTTCAGGGACTGGAACAAGTGGATTAGAAAGACCACAAAAGCTACAGAAAGAACAGAAGACCAAGAATAGGAAGCCAGAGCTGGGACAGATTGCTGGAGCCTAAGATAAGAACACAGGAGCCCACAACTAAGGTGTAGGAGCCCAAGACCAAAGCACAGGAGCCTAAGACCAAGGAACAGGAGCCAAAGACCAAGTACAAGGAGTCCCAGAGATTGTTAAAGTACTCTAAGTATTGGCATAAACCCTTTATTATCCCATATCACAAGGCCATATATCAGAAGGTTTCTATGGGAATCTTCCTTCTGAATGTGAATAAAGTGCCTATTACAACCCCTATCTGAATTTCCCGTGTAAAGAGAAATTATAAGTCCCATGAGTCAATTACCCCATATTTTCTATCCTAGCCCAGGGGATGAGGAATCCTATTGCCTAGGGTGCAGGAAGTTTGCCTCTAGTAAATCTGCCCAGGAGGAGTGGGAGAAGGTGACAAAGCATTTGGAAATGACGAATAGAGGAAGAGAGTTCATTGGGGGAGAGTTTGCAAGACTATTACAGGATTGGTATCAGCCTACCAAAGGGCTGGCGCCTGCTGAAGTAAAAGTGTACGGTGGAGACGCTCTCTTAGTAATTGGAAAGATACTAGAGGAGTTTACCCTTATGCAAGCCAAGTATAAGCTCCTTACCAACCCTTCACCACTGTTGGAGAATGACAACTCCTCCAAGCCAGTCCCTGGCTACAACCCAGGACACACTTTGGGGACTGGTGACCAGGAACCCCACACAAAGATTAAGGAATTTATATTAAATTTCAATAGATTAGGATCCACTTTGATTTTGTTTTTAGACTGAGTTGTATTTGTTTTTAGACTGAGATTTTTGTTTATCTCAACAGGTTTGAAAACTACTGTACAACTATCTGCCTGTCTACTTAGTGCCTATGACTCCCACTCTCACCTCACATCCTAATCACCCACAAGATTCTGTTTTTGCCACTAAGACCGCTTTCACCCTGTTTTCTAGAGTATTTTATATCACTACAACTGGCTTTGTGGGCTCCATGACCCCTAATTCAGATATTTGGTCTCTGCTTAGTTAATTATTGCCTACATTATCAAGTTGGCTTCAATCCTGTTGTGGTGTCAGGATAAATTCTGAAATTTAAGCAAAAACCCAGCCAAGTTGAAAACTACATCAGAAACCACAGACTAGTGCAAAAAGGGGAAATTGCAAAAAGCCAAATTGGACCATGTTTACTTTACTAATCATGATAAAGGGGCTACATGAGCTACATCATTTATGCAACCATAAACAAGCAAGTAATTGATGAAAATCTATTTATAAGAGCATGTTTAAAAGCCCTTGTAAATGCTGAAAATTTTTCTTTTGCATGCTTAAGACCAGTTGAGACTTCTCATTAAGAGCCTAATCAGGTTAAAGAGAGAGCCCTGTATGACAACCAGTTGCATGAAAAAATTCATTAATGCAACTTTAACTCATAACTTTTTGTCTGATTTGCATGTATAAGGTCTCATTTGAAAGGTCTTTTCATTTCCAACAACTTTTATTAAGTGATGTGTACCTGTTGAGAACCCTAATTGCCGACAATTGTAATGAGTACAATATCTTGTGATTAGTGAGTGACAAGTGTTAAGGTGAAGTGGTGTGCCACACTGTTTAAGAAAAATCTAAGTGAATACAGCAAACAGATCACCAGTTGCTTGATGAGCAACAGGTCAAATTAAGAAGGGGGCGCAAGAACTCGAGAACCTCTAGATGTGTAGCAAAAGATGTAGATCAAAATTAAAGTCAGAAAAATCATTCTAAAGGGAAAATCAGAATAATAATATGAAGTAGATGAAATGTAAAGGGTAGGTCAAGAGACAGTCAAGGAGTCTGCTGCTAACTGGAATACATTAGTGGCAAAATTATCAAACAGGGAGGCCAGGAGGCCCAAATGTTCAAGCATTTTTGAATAACTTCCTTTATTTTTCAGTGTGAGTAAAGTATCCAGAAACAAGTTTTGGGAGTGGGATGGGAAAATTTTAAAGAGAGTTTAGGAAGGGAGTGGAGAAGATTTCACAGCATCTGATTATTTGCCACAAATATTTTCAGCAGTTAGAGGACATACATTGGAATTTGATTTGATGACATTATAATTTGAAGAAAAAATAGTGGCCAGTAAGAAAAGCACTGCCTTCTTTAAACAATGCATACCACATAATTTCTCTTATCATAATTAATTGGCGCAAAGCAGGGCAGGTTAGATTTTCAGGGACTATTTGTGCAACTTCAGCTTTGACCCATTTTTTGTCAGTAACAAAATTCAAATTTTTCAACACTTTCAAGGGTTTGGCTGAGGGTCTACATTGATTTTTTTGTCTTCTAAGGTCACATTGTCCCGTTGCATTTGGCATTATACCTTAATAGCAAGCTCATTAATATACATAATTAATTTTCATACCCCAATTACTTCTATGATATACCACATTTCTATAAACATCTATAAAGAAATTATTCTTGACTAGTTGATAGCTTAAGCTATCATTGGATTTTAATCCAAATATTTACTATATATTTATCCCATTATGAAAAGTGAGCTCCATTGTGTCTATCATAGTTGGGCTTTACAAGTACACCTGGTTTTCTGACATGCTTTCTGGTTTCTTGATGTTTAGCAGGTCAGTTCTCACAACAATGAGCAATAAAGTTTTGCTACAGCAGGACTTGGCTGCTTCTTTTAAAGTTGCCCAGGAGATCTCAGGTTTCTGAATGGCCAAAGTAGTGAATCAGTGACAGGCCAAACAAGGTGTCCTGACACTATGACTACAAATATGAGTTCTGGTACCTGGGAGATGCAAAGGCAGCTTTCTGTGGAGTTTAACCAATTTTTTATGTTAGTGTCCTCTATGCCGCCTGTGAAGGATCAAGTTGCAGGTTCAGCATTTGTCAGAGAGGCCTAACTGTAGAGGGGGAACACTAACATCACATGTCCTAGGAGGAGCCCATTATATATGCTGAGAAATATGAGCCTTTTTTGGTAGATAACATAAACTTTCTGAATATCTTTCTCAGGAATGAGTAGAAAGGATTCCTGGCAAGGATTAGCCATACAGCCAGCACTCTGTCCTTTCATGGAAGAAATTTTCTTTTAGGATAGGTTGTAAATTTAATCTATCACTACTAACACTGTTGCAACTAAAAAAATATAGTTGAGTATTTGAATTGGAAAAGACAATCATCCAAAAGAAAATGACATTAAGTTGAGATAAGATAATTGTTTTATTGAGAACTGAAAGCTATTATAATGTAAAAGGAAGCCACATATTCAAAAGGTTATGGCATTGGTGATACAATCCAAACAGGGTTTTGGATTTAAATAGCTTGTTGAAGGCATTTGTCTGTAATTGGCTTCACTTCTTATAAGAAAGTATTTTCTTGTTTTTTAAAGTTCAAGGTGGGAGAAGAAATGTTGTTAGATATGTCATAGGGGGCTTATTGAGCACCTTCTGTCATGCCCTGTCCTGAAGGACAAGTTTTTTAAAGGCTTTTGCTTTCAGTTAAAGCTTCTTTAAACAATCTAAAATCTAATAAGAAATCTATAAGTAGTTTTAATTAAGTCTGTTACCTCTTTTTTTGCTTTTTGATTTTGTGCTCTTGCTGATCCTATTTTTTCTTATATAAATCCTACTTAAAGTTAGCTAATTTTCCTTCCTTAATACTCACACGATCATTGTTGCTTTTTGACTGCACTTATAGATCTTTGGTTTTATTTCGCTGAGCTTCCCTCTGATTTTCTCTTCCCCTGCGACCATCACAATGTTTTGGGCTCCTTTAACCCTGGTTCCTGGGTAGACTCTCACACATTTTTCTATCAAATTTATATCAATAAAGCTTGTTTTTGAAGAGTAAGCTTAAGCAGAAATTCTAAGCTTGGTTCTTTCCAAATCAATCCACATTTTGTTTTTTACTTTAATAGTTTAAACTTAGCTATTTTTTTGAAATAAGCTAATTTATCTTTCAATTACTTTGTTGTTCTTTAGAACTCAAGGGACAAAGTCTAGGCAATCTTTATGACCACCAATTTTATTAAATCCATAAGTTTACTTTCACCCTAATTTTCATTATAATACTAGTCAGACAACATGCTTTTAGCTTGTTTTTGCCAATTTTATCTTCCAAAGAGAATCTTACCTTTTGCATATTAAGATGCTCTCATGAGAGTATCCAAATATTGATACTCCCTTAGTTACAAAAAAGTTCTTATTTAATACCTTGTTCTATATAATCTGTCTGGGTTTGGCTAACAGAATGGCACCTTTTGTTTCAAACTATAAGTTCTTAGCAGGGTTGCTGAAGGTTCTTTTACAAACTGTTCCAACATCCTTGTGCTTATTGGATTTGGATCCAAATGCCCTGCATGGCATAGCATATAATCTTGCTCCCTACTGGGCAAGACCCTACACCCCCTGTGTATTGTAAGATACATTGCCAGGCAAGGTGTCAACTGCAGTTGCAGCAGCATGATTGATTCATTCAAATAGTTGTAGATCCATATAGGTAGCCTGTGATTTGTGTTTTTTTAGTTATTATGACAATCTCCCTAGCATGAGGTTGATGGATCCTCAAGTATAGATGTTGAAAGCTGGTTTAACTGGGTGAATTGTTATATCTTGGTACAAAAAAGCCACTGGTTGATTCGAAACTCTAAAACAAAAAAACTCCTAAAAGTGGGGGTTAAGGCACATTTAAGATGGGCTAGCCTTTTTTGGAACTGTTGGCACTTTGAAAAAAGCCAATAGGAAATAAACTTACTCTTATAGGGGAAATGGCTGAATACGCCGACAAGAGGATCAGCCCCGTAGCAGGCATCAAAGCGAACAGCGGAATCGGAAGTCAAAGATATATTAAAAGAGCAAGCTAAACCACAGGTACCAAATAATGACAGGCCAAACTATAGGAAGCGAGGCAGAATCAAAAGGCTTTACTCCCGAAGTCAAGAAAAGGGATTTTTCCGGTTCTAAGGCTTTTCTTTCGGGTGGGTTTGGTGGGATATGTTTGGTCCTGGTTGGACATCCTTTAGATCTTATCAAGGTGCGGATGCAGACATCTGCAATGGGGGAGTTTAAGAGCACGCTCCAGTGTTTTCTAAGCATAATACGCGCGGGCGGATTAAAAGGTATTTACCGCGGCGTATCACCCCCACTTCTGAGTGTTGTGCCGATGATGGCAACCTCTTTCTGGGGCTATCACATTTCTCAAAACCTTTGTCGATTCTTTTGGTCTTTGGTAAGGCCTGACTTAAGCTTTCAAGAGTTAATATTTTACTTACACATTTTGATTCTTTTAAGCTTCTCTGGCACTTTGTATTTTGAGCTAAAATGGATATTTAGACCAAGTACCACAGTTCAATCCGTTATCCTTGTTATTAATACCATTGTGATTATTATCAAGGGGTTAATAGGAATTATGCTATTGTATTGTTGAAAATTTCGCCATTTTATTATGTACTGTGGCTTACACCATTGGAGCTTTCTAATATTTACTTTGATTCGTTTAGGACAAAAAAGAAAAGCTGAATGATTTTCAAAACACTCTTGCTGGTGGGCTTTCTGCTATCCCGACAGTTATTTTGGCTACTCCCGGCGAGAGAGTCAAGTGTATAATGCAAGTTTCTGGCGATAAACTCCCTCGACCAACAATGGTACAGGTTGCACGGGATGTATTCCGTTCGGGTGGCATCCAAAGTCTTTATAGAGGATTTAATATAACTCTTATCAGAGATATTCCTGGATCCATGGCATACTTTGCCACTTACGAAATTTTAAAAGACGCTTTTGCTAAACATCAAATGCCCTCATTTTACTCAACTCTTTTTGCTGGGGGTTTTGCCGGAGTAACGAATTGGCTTGTCGCTATTGTAATTATCTGCCTTTTAAATCATTGATTTATCTTTATAGCCTGCTGATGTATTAAAATCTCGCATCCAAACTAGCCCCAATAACCTCAGAATTCCTCAAGCTTATCAACATCTTGTCAAAGCTGAAGGGCACGCAGGACTATACCGTGGGTTAGGACCCGCTCTGCTTCGTGCATTTCCTGCAAATGCAGCCTGCTTTTATGGTAAAGTTTCTCCACCCTTTAGAGATATGTTAATATTGCTTCACGCTCATATCATATCGATGATACAAATTATATATTGAAAAGCTAACTTTCTTATAGGCGTTGAAGCTTCTCGGAAGTTCCTCGATATACTATTTTAAGAGTATGCATTTTTCTTTCCAGGAAATACTTTAACTTAGAAACAGAATTATGTTTTCATTTTTTTCTAATTTTTCTAAATAAGGGTTTTCTAGCTTGGATTTAAGAGATTTCGATTATTTCTCAAATAGTTAAATGCTTTATATGTTTAAAATGTTCGAAGATGGTTTTATCAATGTGATTGTAGGCTCGATAATGGTACACACAGGGCGCTGACTCTGGGCCGCCACTATCAAAAAGTTGTTTTATAATAATTTAATATAAGCAATTGCCGTTTTGGCTGTGGAGGCCATGAGCCGGAAGCTAATCAGAGATGGCCGAAGGTGGTCTAGATACAAGCATATTATTTTTAAGCTTGGAATGAGTTGTTGCAGTAAACCTACAGCTTTTTTGTGAGTTGAGCTTGCCATTCACCTTTAAGAAATGGACCTTTTTATCCCGTCTATTGTAAACTAGACTCACTAGTAATAAACCTCCTGTAATACTGAACATATGTTGTTCAAAAGCCTGTAAATAAAAGGCTGTTTATAAGCCCTTAAGTGATAGACAACATCAAGGATAAAATGGTAGTATACATTTTTATAGATTAAACTAGCATAATCTATATTTGGTTTTTAACGAGGCAACTACATCAAATTGAAAATCACTTTTAATTACTCCAAACCAAATTTCCTGTAAATTAGATGTAAGTTCTCAGTTCCCCTGCTTATCAGATCTTCCTCTTATCTAAACCTCAACTCATTTGATTTTGTAAAAGGAGCTTTTTAAATGTACCATTGCTTAATAGCATATGATACTCTTTACCTATAAAAATAGATACCCAATGTGACAAGCAGGAAGGGTTGGCTATTTAGCTGCAAATTCACAAGGCAAAAATAACACAAACTACTGCCCAACTCAGAGAAATGAATAACTATATTTGGTTTTCACAGCTACAAGGACAAGCAAAAATAAGTCATATGTAAACAAAATAAATTCAAACTTAAACAAATTTCAATACCAGTGTAGAATATGCACTCTGCTAACAGGGATTTGGGACATTGATAGACAGAATAACTGACTAGTATGACAAACATACCAACCCATAAAATAATTTAGTTGAGATATGATACAAATATCTCAAAAATAAAGATCAGTTTTGGTCATCTTTTGGTGTACAAAAGTTTACTATTGTCGTAACTGTGCTGTTTTGGCAGAGTTACACGGGGAAAAATATTTAGAAGCTAGATAATAATCTTTATTGGGAGATAGTGATTATATAGTTCATGTGAATCAAGGATAACAGGAACATGATTGGTGATCACACGGTTGGATGGAAGAAGGCAGTGGCTTGATCCTGATAACGAGTCAAGTGCCAAAACGAGGATTCACCGTAAAGGATCATCATCTGTTCATGTTGTTGAACTTGGTAATTTGAGTTGACTTCCTAGTCTGGCGCTGAGTGACCAGATAATTGGATTGCGGGTTACAAACCCGCTTGGTTGGAACCTTGCTGGCGGGTTGAGCCTGCAGTTTCAACACCCCCCGGCTGAATTCGGCCTCCTCTGGGGGCAGGTCGTCAGGGAGGTCGTCAGGAGCCTGGGCGCCGTATTGAACTAGCTGCTGTTCTGTAGAAGGTAGGGCGGTTTCTCGGTGTTTCTGTCTTGCTTTGCAGGGTCGTAGGCGGTCATGGTGTAGGGTATTGTCTTTCTTACGTTTGCCAAGCCCTTGCACGAGGTAAGTGTTATTGTCGTTTACCTTTAGAATGATCGCTGGCCCCACTTTTTCTGTAAATTCACTGCCACCCTGGCATTGGACCGTAAAATCTTCCCCCGCCAAACCAAGAAAGGTCCAAAAACCCCAGCCAAACCTCTTAACTCTTTAGAGGATTTGGCACACACAGTTGACAAGAGGTTTGTGTTGGCCTACCCCGCGGATTCGTTGTTTTTGGCTGCCCCCTCCTGGGAAGAAACACTGGTTAATTTGGACTTCCTATTGGCTTGGTGTCGCCCACATTTAAAAACTATTAGAACCAACTAATTGAATGTTGCCACATTGACAACCAACAACTCAAGTGAACTTCAAATATATAGGTCCTCTTCTAGCCAATCAAATGGGCCCGCAGAAATTGGGTTGAGACATTCCAGTCCTCCTGGTTCTGTCCCACAAAAATTCTCCTCCAGCCAATCAGATTCAGTTCCACAAATCATGTGATCATTCCCCTCCTTTTAACACAGCAAGGGGACCTCCAGTACCCTGCTTGTCTATTTTCAATTAGATTAAAGGTTTGGTTTCAGTTAAAAACTTTTAAATTTAGGAATAGGGAGACTCCAAACTGGGGACTCCACCACTATAAACTTTAAAGTGTTAGTAGTGGTTATTAAGCTTACATTGTGGCAGCCTGGTTTGAACCCTTCTCCTCCTCTGGCTCTCTCTAAAGAAGCTCGAGTGTATAGTTTCTTTGTTTTTGCTTTTGTTTACAAAAAAACATGGCTCAAACTTAAGTTTTTCATTTAAAATTCAATATAACCTCTATTATAACTTTGAGTTTTCAGTTGAATTTCCTGTTTCAAACCCGCTTTCTGATTTCACCCTTGCCCCAGGCACCCGCGACTATGCCCAAGGCCCCCAGATCCGTTCTGCTGTTGCCTTTAACTACCAGCTTGTGGTTACCCCTACTGGGGTTTATTTTAATAATTTTTATCCCAAAAACCATACCATTCTACTCTAAAATCCAAGGAGAACACAACCATGATACTTCCCAGTTATTAAATTTGTTGTTTTTTCTTTGGGACCCTTTTTGCTCCTCCTGTGGTCAACTTCCCCAGACCTGTGGTCAAGAATCTCTTCTTTTGCGCGCCTCATGAGTGAAGATCCACCCAGCCTCTTGAGCCTTCCCAGCAACATATTTTATTCTGGAGAGGCTGTGATGAAGAGCTTGACATGTGATGACCTGGATTTGGGTGATTTTGACTATGCCCCTCTTGCTCCTGTGGGTGAAAAGGCGTCAATGCCCCCTTCCCTGACCTAGAGGAGAGTAGCTCAGCGCCTTTACGCACTCCCGTGATGTCTCCTCCCACCCCTACCTGTACGCCCTGGTTGCTCACAGGCTTGGCGCTGATAGCACTGAATGCATATTTGCCTCAGATGTCCTCTGTGTTCTTCCTGTGGTACCCCCTTTGAGCGGCCATCCCAGTTCCACTGGGTGGCATCCTGGTGGTTTGTTTTTCCTGGATGGGAGCCAAACTTAGTTAGTTTAGCCCCCCTCTGTCACATTTTCAGGTTGTAACTTGCTCTTGTCAACATTCATGACCCATACTTTGTCCCCAACTTCATGCCTATTGCGGATGGGATCAAATGTCTTTTGCAGACGTTCATTCTCTTTGGATGTTTGCTCACAATTAGCCTCATTACTTGAGGGTCTGAGCGTGAGGGGAATTCACTTGGAATTTCCTGTTTAGGTCCTGTCAATGCTTGAATGATATTTGGCTGTGTGCCATATACAAGTTCAAACGGGGGTTTCCTGGTGGATCTGTTCACTTGGGTTTGACACACAAGTAATGCAGTCTGTAGCTGCTTATACCAGTCTTCAGGTCTCCCAGCGGTGAGTTTGGCTAAGGCTTGCTCAAGGCTACCATTAAGCCGCTCTACTTGTCCATTGGCCTGTGGGTGGTATGGTGTTGTTACGGTGTGTTTGACCCCATTCTTGGTGAGGTATACAGAGGGTTTTTGGAGGTCAACTCTTTGCCTCCATTGGTTATCAGGAGTTCTGGCTTTCCAAAATTGCTGATTATTTTTTTTGCCAATAAATTGTTGAACGTCATTGCCACTGTGTGCCTTTACTGCTTGGGCTACTGGCCATCTTGTTGCAAAGTCAATGGCAGTGATGATGTGTTTATTGTTGTTGTGTTTTCCTGGCATGGGGCCAACAATGTCAAGAGCCCATACTTTGAAAGGTAGTTTGTGCAGATGGGGAGTACTGAATTTGGTGGGGTTTTGCTTTTGGCAAACTTTTTGCACACCTCATATTGGTCTAGAACTTCCTGGATATTGCAGTATAAGGTTGGCTACCAGGCTTTAAGTTTTAGGAACTCATATAGGTTTCTGCTCTTGGTATGTCCAAGGTCTCTGTGTTAGCAAATGATAGTGTCAACTTGCTGATGTGTGGGGATGTAGGGAATGGTTGTGCCTTCAGTCATCTTTCTGTGAAGAGTCCCATATATGTCTGCAAAGAGATGTTCATTCTTAATGACTGTTTCTTTGGTTATGTCAGTTGTGCCCGGGGGGAACCCTTTGTCTTTTGTTTGTAGCACCAGGAGAGGCCAGTCTGGGTCAAGCCCATTCTCTCCTCTTGAAGCACAGACATATAGACGGGACAGGGTGTCTGCCATGGCAAGCTTGGCCCTAGGCTTGTACTGGATGAGCACGTTAAACCTCTCTAATAGTTTCATTCACTGCACTTGGCGGCTCAACAGATTTGCTTGGGTCTTATAATATATGAATGACTTATGATTGGTTAATGCTGTGAATTCTTCCTGGCGTTCTTGGTAGCAGCGCCATTTGACTAGGCAGTGCACAATAGCCAGCAGTTCCTTGTTGTGGATAGGATATTGACACTTGCCATCTGTCAATTTCCGCAATTTGTAGGCTATAGGAAGGAAGTCACCATCACTATTTTAGATTTGTAGCAATCCCCCAATGGATGCATCTGAGGCATTGGTTTCCATCTGGTATTCCCTGTAACGTTTGGGGTATTGTAGGATGGGAGCTGTTGTGAGCTTCTCTTTGAGGTGTCTAAAACAGAGGTCACGTTGGGGGGTCCACACAAACTTAGATTTGGCGCCGGTTATAGCAGATAAGGGAGCAGTCAAGTTGCCAGTCAGGTATGAAGCGTTGTACATAGGCCACCATTCACAAGAAGGTGCAGAGTTCTGACTTATCCTTGGGTGGTGGCATCTTGCATATGGCCTGTATCTTTTGACTGTTGGGTTTGATGCCGTCCTTTGAGACTATATGTCCCAGGAAGGGTAGTTGCTCATGGAAGAACTGGCACTTGGAGGGCTTGGCCAACAGTTTATGTTATGCCAAGATTGCAAAGACTGCTTCCAGGTCTTTGTGGTGCTGTTCCACCGAGGAAATGTAGACAATAATGTTGTCTAGATACACTAGGGTGTGTTTGCCTATGTGGGGCACAAACACTTTGTTCATAAAGGTTACAAAGGTAGACAGGGCATTGGTCATGCCAAAGTTGAGCACCACACATTTTTAGGAGTCATATTTAGTGCAGAAGGCCGTTTTGGGGATGTCTTCCTCCTTGATACAAATCTGATTGTAGCCTGCAGTTAGATCAATCTTGGAAAAGACAGTGGCTCCTCCCAAGGCATCAAAGAGGTTGTCAATCAGTGGTAGTGGGTAATAATTCTTAATGATAACTTTGTTTAGGGCGCGTTAGTCTGTGAACAGGCGTAAGGTACCGTCTTTCTTAGCCACAAAGAATATGGCAGCCCCAAAGAGACACTGTGAGGGGTGGATAAGTCCTTTTTCCAATGCTTCCTTGAGGTAGGCGCGTAAGGCGTTGTCTTCATTTGGGGTCAGTCTGTAGATAGGGCACGCCTTGGGTACATCCCCCTTGAGTTGGATAGAGTGCTGAATATGCTTCTCAGGAGGCAGCCCAGGTAACACTTCCAAAAAGATTTCTGGGTGGCAGGCCACAATGTTGCGGCCCTGAGGCGTGAAGGTGTCCTGGTGGTCTTTGAAGTGTATGATCTTGTACTGGCAGGAGTCCCAGTCAATTGACTTCAACTCTTTCTTCTTGCCCTGGGTTTCTGTGATACACACAAAGACGTGGTTGTGTAGTAGTTGGTCCACGGAGTCAGGGTAGATCTGGTGATTGACATCTTCATGCTTGATGGTCAATACTGAGGTCGCCCAGTCTACGTGAGGGTTGTTCTTTTGTAACCAGTCTAGTCCCAGTACAATGTCAAACTTAGGAAAGTCAATGACAGGACCTTGGATGGTGGAGTGAAGGTTCTCAATCATGACAGAGAAGGGGGCAGTTTCCTTTGTCACGGCAATGTGGTGTTCATCAGCCAGGACCACGTTTTTAATCTGCAAAGGATTAGTGGCCAGCTTGAACTTATTCACAAAGCTGCTGTTGACTAAGGTTCAGTCTGTGCCCAAGTCCAAGAGTGCGTAGCCTGTGTAACTGTGAAAGCAGAAAGGATAGGACATCAATTTATTGGGATGTCTGGCAATGGTGTACAGTACTGGGTCTTCTGAGGGCACCTGGATCATTGGGCATTGGTCCACGTTCTCGGGTTGGTATTCATTGCTGGGCAAGTCAGGAGTTGCGTGGGGAGAGCTTGGCTTGCTTAGTGCTCTCCCTGGGCTTTTCTCTCATCTGGGTTGCCTTGCGTGGCGGTGACGCGGAAATGGGTACAGTTTGACTGGCCATTGTTTCCATTTCCATGTCTATTGGAACCTGTGGGCTTGTGGTTGGCGTTGCTTCCGTTGCCTCCAGGAAGTGATTGAGAGGAGCGCCTGCTTGGATGGGAATCCTTGGGTCTTTCTTGTTTCCCAGTTTGTGCCTTGTGCAGAGCGTTGGATGTCTGTTCTGCTTTTTCCGCTTCACAGTATAGGTCTTGCAGGTTGGTCACCTGATCCAGGTTCACATGTCTCATCACGTGCAACTTGAGAGTGTCATAGTACATGAGGTGTGTGGCTGGGGTGTCAAAGGCCATGTTGGAGGGTGCACAAAGGCGGAGTTCCTTGTAGGCGCGGGTGAGTTCCTTTACAGTGCCTGTCTGGGTCAGGTTCTTTACTTGGCAAATGATCATGAGCGCTGTATCCTTTAGCACAAATCTTGCCAGGAAGTCTTGCTTAAAGGTATCCCAGTTCTTGTCAGTGTGCTCTTTGTGCCACTTGTTGCACCAGGTTCCAGTGTCATGTGTCAGGTAAATAGAAATCTCTGCAATCCAAAATTGCTGTGGGCATTCCATCTGAGTTAGCTTACTCTGGGCGGACTGGATCCATGCGGTGGCGTTGTTGTCGTTGATCCCGGTGAAAGATTCCAAGGCGGCACTTTGTAGTCTTTGAGCTACATAGGCAGGCATGGTGGTTTTGTTGGCTGGTTGCGGCATCAATGGGAGAGCCTGAAAGAACCCTTGTACAGACACGGCATTGAAGGCAGGTTGCGGGATTACTTTGTTTTGATATAGGACAAAACCATCGGGTATTGCAGTACCAGGAGTATAGGAGTCCAGTCAGGCGGGAGGCCAGACATAATTCTGTCAAGGATTTGTTGGCTGTGGCGTGTGTGGGCAACAGGCAGAATTTTTCAAGATAATGTTGGATGGAGAACCTACCTGTGCTACCAATGTTATAACTGTGCTGTTTTAGCAGAGTTACATGGGGAAAAATATTTAGAAGCTAGATAATATTCTTTATTGGGAGATAGGTATTATATACTCATTGTGAATTGTGGATAGCAGGAACATGATTGGTGATCACACAGTTGGATGAAAGAAGGAGGTGGCTTGATCCTGATAACAAGTCAAGCACTAAAACAAGGTATCCACTGTAAAGGATCATCATCTGTTCATGTTGTTGAATTTGGTAATTTGAGTTGACTTCCTAGTCTGGCTTTGAGTGACCAGATAATTGGATTGCGGGTTGCAAACCTACTTGGTTGGAACCTTGCTGGCGGGTCAAGCCTACAGTTTTGACACTATGCAAATTTTTGGTAAAATGTACTCAGTTGTAGCAGGTCAAAACTCAAACCATAAAAAAAGCACTATATTGTAAGAGAGGGGGCTAAACTAACTAAGTTTGGCTCCCATCCTGACAGACAAACCACCAGGATGCCACCCAGTGAAAGACTGGGACAGCCGCTCAAAGGGAGGACCACAGAGAGGATACATGGGACAACTGAGAGAAGTACATGTTTAATCCCATCAGCACCAAACTGGTGAGCAACCAGGGTGTACAGGTGGGAGCGGAAGGCAGCATCACAGGGGCCTGGAGGGGTCCCAAGTCATTCTTCTCCAGGCTGAGGAGGGAGGACATCAGCATCTCCTCACCTACAGGAGCAGGCAAGGCGTAGTCAACAGTGTGCAAATCCAAGTTATCACAGGTCAAGCTCTTGACTATAGCCTCCCCAGAGATAAGAAGTTGTCACAACATCTTTGATTACTCCCTCTTGGGGAATTAACACCCTGAGTAAATCACCAAACAGCTCACTGAATGGTTCATTGTCCCACCAATAAAATGGTGGCACCATTATCAGTCAACCATCTATGACAGGGATAACTCAATCCAGGTCCTAAATGGAACACAGCTTGATCAAGCCTCGTGACACAAGAGGAACATTACTCAGATAAGTCTATGACGTACATGGACGGCATGTGGCTTGTCATGATACTATATATTATTCTATATTCATATTCAATAAAGTATCATTCTCTTCTTAAATCTTCCCCTTATTTTGTTTATTATACTTCCCAGAAGTATAAACTTGACAGTGGTAGCACAGGTAGGTTATCCATACCTACCCAACTCAAAGGAAAAATTCCTCTCAAGAAAAGAACCCAAACAATGGTACTCCCTAACGGCTGGAGAGATTACAAAGTAGGACAAGACGTTCCTGCGGGCCTAGTCATCTACAATAATGTCCTTGTGCCCATTAATCAGTACAACACTCTCAAAGCCCGCAGACTGTTGCCCACCACACCAACTACAACAGTGCCTCCACAGACTGAGATACCCAATATTGTGTTTCAACGCCTGCACACCGCTGTAATTGGCGCCTTTGCAGGACTGCGCCGCAAAAACACCTCCCTTTGGATCAACAGTACACAAAGCAAGTTTTAACAAGTGGACTGCCCTCAAAGACTCTGAGTCAGCAAGATTGCCCTTTGCGTCACAGGGACTGCTTCACGTTTTGTAACCAAATGGCTAGCCCAACACCCTGACCAGAAGGAGAATTGGGAAATGTTCAAGGCCACATTCCTTGAAAATTTCTCCATGAAGGACTTGGACGTGGTGATCATGACCAAGCTTTGAACCTTCAAAATGACAGGAACTGTTGAGGAGTACATTGCGGCATATGAAGGACTACGTGACTGAGCACCCAGCACCATCAACTTTGATGAACCTGGGCCGCACTATCAGGAATGACAATTTGGATGCTCCTAAATCTCAAAATACGGAATCAGAGTTGAACCCTGGATAAAACCCTTTGTGGGCCGCCAGACTCATAGGCTGGGAACGCAATAACCCACTACTAATTGATGAAGTTGCTGCCAGCCCGCAAGGACCTAAACCCTTAGCTGCCCCACAGGTATCTGCAAGCTAACCGCCAGTGCAAGATGCTGGGAATTTCCCCAAGGTGCCAACGCCTGACACCGGCAGTTTGCCTGGTGAAATAGACAAATTTCTCCCTGAAAGTTATTCCAAACTCTCCCAAAGTCCCGGGGAAGGCACTGAACCCAAAGAGGCACCCAATACCTAAATCAATAAACAGAAGGATTCAAAGTCTTCTCACACCAAAGCGGCCAGTGGCAAACCACCAGTGCCGAGCGCCATACTGCCATCTGAGACACCCGATGCCAACCCACCTAAGCCCAGAAAACCCAACCAGGTAGTGAAGCCTGGCAGCGTGGTATAAATACCTGCAAGGCCGAGATCAACCCCCATTGTCATTTTTAAATAAAGGTTATGAGATATTGGTTTCCCCAACTATTGCTGTATTTTATTCTTGCAATGTTCCAGTTAACCCCAAGATTGTCTGCCAGCCCGCCAGCTACGTACCGTCTGCCAGGTGCCCCCTTTGGTCCTGTCTATTTTTAAAGAGTACCCCTTAAAGCCTGAGTACAAGGACTACACTGCCAACAACATACTAGCCCCGGATCCCTTGGCCATAACTACAGAGTTAACCAGATACAACCAAGAAGGCCCTTGGTATGTTACCAAACCCCACCTTTTCAGAGATAAATACAACTTCCTTTCCGCCTACCAAATGAACATGGAACCACCTGTCACCCCCAAACCAATGCCTGCCTCCTCTGCCAAGCTCCCACTGGATCATACTAACAAGCTTTTTGGAATTGTGTATATTACTCTCACAGGAGTAATAGATACTATTGTCTCAGCTGCTGGTCCATGGTTGTGGGTGGGCAAGTCAATGTCCTACCTCATTAAGTTAGCACCAATCCTTTGGTGGGCTCTTCCCACCCAGTCCGCAACCTGCCAGTTCCCAAACACCAGCAAGCCGGCCAATCAGGATTGGTTCCCTGATACACGCCTAGACTTCTACAATTGCCTTCCCACACACATTAGACGTCAGTTTGATATGACTTGCTGCAAGAACCTCAAGGATGTATTCATAGAGAGAAAGCGCGCATCTCAGAAGTCTGACAATCTACATGCCACCAACAAACACAAGGAAAATTCCTGCAACTAAGAGAGAACCTCATCCCAATAAGCAAAATAACCAAGCCAACAATACCCATCCTCAAACTGGGAATCACACTGCACAAGCCAACCAGGCCAGCACCAAAGATATCAACAAGGAGGGAAAAGCTTAGGGGAGTGCTTAAGTGAGCCGCCCTCCCCCAATTCACAAGACTTGTACAGAGAACAGGTTGTGGATTCAATCACCATGATCCAAGCACCCTCCAGCAATCCTCTACTGTTTGCCAACCAAACTGGAAATAAACTCCTCACTTATTCTTTCTGCTTTTGCAGATATCAGGGCACAGCACTATTTGACACTGGAGCAGATCAATCTCTCATCAACAAGAGCTTTGCAGACCTCATGAAGTTACCTACCACTCAAAGTAGCATCAAGAGGGTCATCATGGCAGACAACCAAAGCACACTAGTTACCTAAGAATTGAAACCTTTCTGCGCCCAAATTGGAGATGTACAAACAACAATTAGTGGCCCTATCATACCAATCCCCAAGTATGATGTCATAATTGGCCTGGACTGGATGAGAAAGACAAAACCTTGTATCAACTGGGACAGTGCCACCCTCACCATACAGCAAGGAGAAGTCCACCACCATGTATACCCAACACACCTCCACACACTCATGAGGAACCACGTATTTGTGAAAATCATGGAAACAGAAGAAGAAACTGACCCTAGCAAAATCAGTTGGAGCACCTGTATGTACAAGGTTATCCACTTCAAAAACTCAGAAACTCAACACAAACAGGACCCCATTAGAGACCAGCTAGTCAGTGAATTCCCCTCCATATTCCAAGAGACACTACCTGGGTTACCCCCTGATTGGGGTATACAACACAAAATTGACCTAAAAGGGAGTGTACCTAAAGCATGACTCATCTACTACCTCACACCACAAGAAGACGGCACCCTAAAAGCTTACCTTGACAAAGCACCCAAAAAAGGCCTCATCAGACCCTCAAAGTCACCCTTTGGTGCTGCTGTCTTCTTTGTGGCAAAGAAAGACGGAGGCCTCCGCCTGGTCACAGACTACAGGGCCCTCAACAAGCTCACAATTAACAACAGGTATCCCCTGCCCCTCATTGATGACCTTTCTGATGCCCTGGGGGTCCCAAATCTTCAAAAAATTGATTTGACAGCAGGTTACCACCAAATTTGCGTGAAACCTGAAGACATCCCAAAGATAGGATTTGGAACTAAATACAAATCCTTTGAATGTTTTGTTCTCAATTTTGGCATGAGAAACACTCCCAGTACCTTTGTAACCTTCATGAATGAAGTCTTCAAGGAACACATTGAAAAAAGAGCAATCATCTACCTGGGCGACATCATCATTTATAGTCCCAACCTACAACAACACTGGGAAGTTGTCTGCTCAGTTCTTTGTACCCTGGAAGAAAACCAATTGATTGCTAAGCCGTCCAAATGCGAGTTCTTCTCAACTGAACTTCCATTCCTCAGTCATATCATCAGCAAGGATGGTATTAAACTGGATCCAGATAAGATATGTGCTATAATAGAGATGCCAGCTCCAAGAAATAAGAGCAAACTCCACACTTTCCTTGGAATGGTAGCATACGTTAGAAGAGTCATCCCTGACTGGGGTGCTCTGATGGCTCCCTTGTCAGCCATTACAGGCAAAACAACCAAGTTTGTGTGGACACCTCTACAAGACCAACATTTCTGCCAGCTAAAAGAACAAATGGTCACTGCCTCCATCCTCCAATACCTGAACTGTGAGGGTATCTATGAGCTAGAAAATGACGCCTCCAACTATGCCATAGGAGGGGTCCTCTGTATCCAAACAGCCTAAAAGGACTTTCTTCCCGTGGCATATGAATCAAGAAAGCTATCATACAGCAACAAAAGATACCCCATACACAACAAGGAATTGATGGCCATCATACACTGCCTCATTAAATGGCAATGCTATATGGAAGGAGCCCAGACATTCAAGGTACTCACCAATCACAAGTTGTTGATATTCTTCAAAACACAACAACATCTGTCAAGAAGACAAGCTGAATGGATGAGTCTCATACAGAGATACCCCATGCAAATTGAATACAAGCTAGGCAAGGAGATGCTTACTACAGACGCCTTGTCAAGGCTATACAATAAACACATCCTTTGCACTGATGGCAACCCTGACTGGTCCATGTTAGTCATGGGGAATTTCCAGGAAGGTTTCCCACCTGGCACACCAATAGACATCCAAGAGAAAGTCCTCAAGAACAAACATCTGTTCAAAAACGTATATGGTACTCTTCACCAAATACTGCCAAATGGTGACACTGTACCCTACGTCCCGTCAACACAAAAGATTGACACAATCCTCTGATATCACAGAGACTTGGGACACAACTGTAGCAGAAACTTGCATGAATACCTCAAGACACGCTACTGGTGGCCCAACATGCTAGATGACATCAGAGAAGTACTGGAGCAATGCAAAGTCTGTGAGTAGTATGCCTGAACCAAAGCACTACCCAAGTCAGTAGTACATGTATCCATCACACAAAGCTTCAAGGTATAGTTGTTGGATATTGTGGGACCTATGCCTGGTGAAAAAAAGACAAGAAGTACATCATAATAGCTATTGACTATGCAACTAGATGGCCCGTAGCGCAAGCCACAAAAAAGAACAAGGGCAACAATGTGAGACAATTCATTGGCAAAGAGATCATAGCAAAGTTTGGGAAGACTGACCTCCTGATCACAGATGGAGGCACTGAACTTAAAGCTATTGATACCAATATCTACCTTGCCAAGAACAGAATAAAACATGTCACAGCCAGCCCATATCACCCACAAGCAAATGGACGCGTAGAACAACAAAACGGCTCTCTAGTGGAAGCCCTCAGTAAGTTATCTTCCAACAATCCAAAAGCCTGGGTTGATATGCTACCAACCACCCTTATGGTCTGCAGAACACAAGTCAACTGGAATACAGGCAAAAACCCTTATGAGCTTGTCTATGGTCAGAAACCTGCACTTGTCAGTACAACCACAGGACCACAACTGCCAGTTACAAAGAAGATACCAGACAGTAATGATACAAAAGTACTAAACGCCAGAAAAGACCAAGAAAGGATGGAACTCCAAAGGGTCTATCAGGAAACAATACCATTACAACAAGAAAGGTTCCAAGTCAGAGACAAGATCTGGGTCTTCAATCACAACCAATACAAACTAGACCCAGGACTACGCAAACCAGGCATTGCCATAGAAGTTAAAGACAATAATACCTACATGATCAAAGGAATTGGGGCGCAAACAAAACTAAAACATATGCACCACAACCAACTCTGCTTGTGTAAAGCAAGAACAGCCCAACAAAATTCAAGGCTCCCGGTGCCCAACATCAAACTGGATCAATACCAACCCCGCATACCAGATACTCTCAAGAAAATTCCCAAGGCTCTGCCTTCCAGCACCTCAGGGGGAGATGTTGCAACATCTTTGATTACTCCCTCTTGGGGAATTAATACCCCAAGTGAATCACCAAACGGCTCACTGAATGGTTCACTGTCCCATCAATAAACTGGTGGCACTATTATTAGTCAACTATCTATGACAGGGATCACTCAATCCAGGTCCTAAATGGAACACAACTTGATCAAGCCTTGTGACAAAAGAGGAATATTACTCATATAAGCCCCATGACATACATGGACGGCATGTGGCTTGTCATGATACTATATATTATTCTATATTCATATTCAATAAAGTATTGTTCTCTTCTTAAACCTTCCCCTTATTTTGTTTATTATACTTCCCAGAAGTATAAACTCAACAAATTCCACTTGGGAGGTCCAAGAGGCTAGAGGGATTATCTCCCACAAGTTGAGCAGAAGAGGAGATTTTAGACCATAAATTTGGCAATGTTGTCCATGGGAGTAGCAGAAATGAAGCTAAGAAAAATACCACAAACTTCAAAACAAGGAGTATCATAGTTGCAATGTCCACAAAATTTGGAGAAAAATGGTGTAGATTTTACATCCTCAAAAAATAGAGGGGAGACTATCTGGGGCAACCACAAACAAAAAAACAGACAGGAAGCAGTAGGGTATGCTTGGGGAAGCTTGGCAATGATCTCAGGTGGCTTGAGCGGATCAAGAGCAAGAAGTGGGTTTAAAAAACAAGAAAATTCAAGGTAAATTCAAAGTAAAAATAGATTTTATATTGAAATTTAAATAGAACTTTAAGTTTGAAAGCTGTTTTAAAAAGCAAAGGTGTAACTATACATCAGCTATTCACTAAATCCTCTTCTGAAAGTTCCAAAAGAGATTCTGGGTTTGAAGCAGGTGGGTATAAGGTAAAGTTCAACAGGACAACTAACACTTTAACTATAGATTGTAGGGACTCCAAACAGTGGTTCTGATCAAACTTAAATTTTTAAAAAAATTGCAACAAGTTCCAAACTTTTAATTATATTAGAAAATAGACAAACAGGGGACTGGAGGTCCCCTAGCTGTGTAAAAGGGAGTGTGTTGCAGGGGAAGTAATGACATGACTACAAATGTCAGGGCCCAGAAAGCCCTGGACAACCAGCTGGCCTTCTTAGATGAAAAACTACCCATGGCCTAAAAACCCTCACAAATTGTCTCTCAGAGCAAGAAAACCCCCTTTCAATTAATAAATGGCCCAGGAGTTGAGAGGCACACAAGCCTTGAATCCCTGGCTTCAATTTCATTAACAATTTTGGCCATCTTAATTATTGGGAAACAGGACATTGGGAGCATGATTGTTTTATTGTATGATTGGGCGCTTAATTGCTCACATGTTCTATTAATAGCAGTGGCACCTCATCTTGTTGCAGCCCATACAAGGTTCCTGTTATACCAACCAATGAGCATCAACCTCCAGGCCCAAGTACACAAATCCCAGTCAAAATTGTAAGTTTAACTGAAATTGATGCCATCAGTTCTCTGGTGGCACAAAAGGCCACAAAACTACCAGTAAGTATAAGTAGTGAGGAGGAGAATCCCTCCTCACTGTTGACATCTTAAAAATAAACGGCTTTATGCTCAGGATTCATTATTTTCTTGCAAGAACTATCTACTTTTGCACCAATATAACTATTATGTTTGCATTTATTTGTAACTCCACTGCACTTTAAAACCTCATGTATCTGCTCCCTCCTGGTCACCAAGAGTGCTCATTTTGCCCTCCATGCTGGAGATTTCTCCTACTCCCCCCTGTCAACTGTGTCTCCTGCCCAGGACTTCAGTAAGTTAGGGTTTGTCTATATCACAATATTGGGGCTGGCCAACCAGGTTGTGCCCCATACTGGGAGTTGGTGTCCCCTAGCTACTGCAGTCAACTATCTGGCCAGAATTGCGCCTATTGTGTACTTGGCCTTCCAGGCCCGGCCTGCCTCCCCTGTGGGAGTCCAGACGGACTCTGGTACAGGCTATGACAACAAGGCTTGAATCCAATTGGCTGGTGGAATTTTTTTGCTGGTAAGGGGCAGGGAGACTGGAGAGTTTCATCTTTATTTCTGCAATGCTACCTGATTGGCTAGAGGGACTCCCAGGCATTTGAAATTCATTTGGGTTTTTGAGTGTTGATGTGGCATCACTTGATTGGGCATTTCTGATTGTTTTCAAAAGTGGGTAACCCCATGCCAACAAGTAATCTAAATTAATAAACATTTTTTTTCAGAAGGGAACAACCAGAGGCAGTGTATCTGCGGGATAGGCCAGCACAAATCTCTTGTCAACTGTGTGTGCTAAATACCCTAAGGAATTAAATGCTTTGGCTGATATTTTTGGACCTTTCTTAGTGCAGCGGGGGAAAATAGTGTGATCCAACACCAAGGGTGGCAGTTAATTTACATATATCAACTCAATACACAGATTAAATCACTCAGTTGTTAAGTGAAGTGAGGTGTACACAAGCATAATACCCAGCTATTTAAAATAAGATAAATATTCAGAAATGTCACGGCTCATACCAGAGTCTGGCTGGACTCCCACAGGGGAGGCAGGATGAGCCTGAAAGGCCATGTACACAATAGGGGCTATTCTGATAAGGTAATTGACAGCTGTAGCCAAAGGACGCCAACTTTCAGTATGGGCATGAAATGATCAGCCAGCCTCAATACTGTGATGTAAACAAGCCCCAACTTTCTGAAGTCTTAGGCAGGAGGCACATTTAGCAGCAGGGATTGAGAGGAATCTTCTCAATGGTAGGCATAATGAAACTCTAGAGTGGCCAGGAGGAAGATCCAGGTGATGAGGATGGAAGAAATTCAATTCAAAGGTACAAGGTGGATTAACCAAAGTGACAGGAGCAGAGCCAGGAGGAAACAGATAGGTGTGGTTATATTGTGTGGTGGACTCACAAATAGATGCAAACAGAATGATTATATTGGTGCAAAAATAGATATACCTGCAAGAAAATAATGGGTCCTGGGCAAAAAGCTGTGTATTTTAATATTTCAACAGTGATGAAGGCTTCTCCTCCTCACTATTTATAATTACTGGGGAATGCTTGGTCTTTTGTGCCACCAGAGGCCTGGTGGCATCATTTTCAGTGATACTTGCAAATTGGCTTTGAAATCACGCACTGGGGCCTGGGATTAGAAGGAAATTAGCTGGTATATCATAAACCTTGGTTTGGCTGCAGTATGCCAAGATGCCACAGCTATTATTAGAACCCACAGCTAATCAAGCTCCCAATTGTGTGATCAAACAATTGCCCTCCCAATTTACCATTTCCTGATGGTAAATGGACCCAATTCTGTGTTTAATTATGATGCCAGGGATTTGCGGCACGTGGGCCTTGCAAACCCCAGGCCATTTGCAACCAGAAAGGGGGTTTCCTTCCAGGAATGCAGTTGGCAATGCTTTTCATGCTGTTGATTGTTTTATCTCTAACCTGTCTAGCTGATTGTCTAGGGGATTTTGGGCTCTGACAAGAAACATAAAACATAAACACATTGTTCTGACTATCTATTTTGGCGTAATATATGAAAAATTGACCAAAATCAATGTCAAAACAGCAGGCTCAACCCGCCAGCAGAGTTCCAAACAAGCAGGTTTGTGACCCGCAATCCAATTACCGGCCACTCAAAGCCAGACTAGGAAGTCAACTCAAATAGTCAAATCCAATAATATGAACAGATGATGATCCCTTACAGTGGATACCTTGTTTTGGTGCTTGACTCATTACCAGGATCAAGCCACCCCCTTCATCATCCAGCTGTGTGATCAACACAATCATGTTCCTGTTATCCTTGATTCACATTGACTATATAATCACTATCTCTCAATAAAGATTATTATCTAGCTTCTAAACATTTTTCCCCTTGTAACTCTGCTAAAACAGCACAGTTACAACATTGGTAGCAAGGTAGGTTTTCCATCCTACCTTATCTTGAAAAAATTCTGCCTGTTGCCTGCACACGTTGCGGCCAACAAATCCTTGACAGAATTATGTCTGGCCTCCCACCTGACTGGACCCCGTACACTCCTGGTGCCAAGATACCTGATGGCTTTTTCCTGTACCAGAACACAGTGATTCCACTACCCACCTCCAATGCCATGTCTGCACAAGGACTCTTTCAGGCCCCCTCCTCCATTCTGCAACCAACTGACAAAAACACCATGCCCGCCTACGTATCTCAAAGACTACAAAGCGCCGCCTTAGAACCTTTTGCCAGGGCCAACAACAACAACGCTACCGCATTGATCCAGTCCTCCCAGAGCAAGATGGCCCAGATGAAATGCCCGCAGTGGTTTTGGATTGCAGAAATCTCTATCTGCCTGACCCATGACGCTGGCACCTGGTGACAAGTGGCACAAGGAACACGCCAACAAGAACTGGGATAACTTCAAGCAAGACTTCTTGGCAAGATTTATGCTTAAGGATTTGGCACTCATGATCATACGCCAAGTGAAGAACCTTACTCAGACAGGCACCATGAAGGAACTCACCCACGCCTACGAGGAACTCTAACTTCATGCACCATCTGACATGGCCTTTGACACCCCAGCCACACATCTCATGTACTACAACGCCCTCAAGTTGCATGTGATGAGACATGTGAACCTGGAACAGGTGACTAACCTGCAAAGCCTGTACTGCAAAGCAGAGAAAGCGGAACAAACCTCTAACACCCTTCATAAGGCACAAACAGGAAAACAAGAGAGACCCAAGGACTCCCGCACAGGCAGGTGCTCCACTCAATCACACCCCAGAAACAACAGGAATAACACCAACCATAAACCCACAGGTTCAAATGGACATGGAAGTGGGAACAATGGCCAGTCAAATTGTACCCATTTCTGTATCACCGCCACGCAAGGCAATCAAGACAAGGGAAAATCCCAGAGAGAGCATTAAGCAAGCCAAGCTCTCCTCACACAGCTCCTGACTTGCCCAATGATGGGTATCAATCCAAGGACGTGGACCAATGCCAAATAATCCAGGTGCCCTTAGAGGACCCGGTACTGTACACCATTGCCAGACATCCCAATAAACTGATGTCCTATCCTTTCCATTTTTGCAGTTACACAGGCTCAGCACTCCAGATTTGGGTGCAGATTGAACCCTAATCAACAGCAGCTTTGTGGACATGTTCAAGCTGGCCACTAATCCTTTGCGGATTAAAAACGTGGTCCTGGCTGATAAACACCACATTGCTGTGACAAGGGAAACCACCCCCTTCTCTGTCATGCTTGAGAACCTCCGCTCCAACATCCAAGGTCCTGTCATTGACTTTCCTAAGTTTGACATTGTATTGGGTTAGACTGGTTACAAAAGAACAACCCTCATGTAGACTGGGCAACCTCAGTGTTGACCATCAAGCGTGAAGGTGTCAACCACCAGATATACCCTGACTCAGTGGACCAACTCCTACGCAACCACGTCTTTGTGCGCATCACAGAGACCCTGGATGAAAAGGGAAACCTGAAGGCAATTGATTGGGACTCCTGCCAGTATGAGATCATACACTTCAAGGATCACCAGGATATCTCCACGCCTCAAGACCGTGAAATTGTGGCCCACCATCCAGAAATCTTTAAAGAAGCACTACATGGGCTGCCCCCTGAGAAACACATCCAATATTCCATACAACTCAAAGGGGCTTTCCCTAAAGCGCTCCTTATTTACAGGCTGACCCCAAACAAATACAACACCCTACGCGCCTACCTCAAGGAAGCATTGGAGAAAGGACACATCCGCCCCTCACAGTCTCCTTTTGGGGCTGCCGTGTTCTTTGTGGCCAAGAAGGACGGTACCTTGCATCTGGTCACAGACTACTGAGCTCTAAACAAAATTACCATCAAGAATTGTTATCCACTACCACTGATTGACAACCTCTTTGACGCCTTAGGAGGAGCCACAGTCTTCTCCAAAATTGATCTGACTGCAGGCTATACCCAGATTTGCATCAAGGAGGAAGACATCCCCAAAACAGCCTTCCACACTAAATATGGCTCATACAAATATGTGGTGCTCAACTTTGGCATGACAAACGCACCTTCCACCTTTGTGACCTTCATGAACAAAGTATTTGCGCCACACATGGGCAAGCATGCCCTAGTCTACCTGGACAACATCATTGTCTACAGCCCCTCAGTGGAACAGCACCACAAAAACATAGAGGCAGTCTTTTCTACCCTGGCATAACACAAACTGTTAGCCAAGCCCTCCAAGTGCCAGTTCTTTTGCAAGAAATTACCCTTCCTGGGACACATAGTCTCAAAGGACGGTATCAAACCCGACAGTCAAAAGATACAGGCCATATGCAAGATGCTGCCACCCAAGGATAAGTTGGAACTCTGCACCTTCTTGGGGATGGTGGCCTATGTACGCCGCTTCATACCTGACTGTGGCATTTTGACTGTCCCTTATCCACCATAACAGGTGCCAAGCCTAAGTTTGTGTGGACCCCCAACATGATCTCTGTTTTAGACGCCTCAAGGAGAAGCTCACAACAGCTCCCATCCTGTAATACCCCAAACATGACGGGGAATACCAAATGGAAATCAACACCTCAGATGCATCCATTGGGGGAGTACTACAAATCAAAAATAATGATGGTGACTTCCTGCCCATAGCTTATGAATCACAAAAATCGACAGATGGCAAGTGTCAATACCCTATCCACAATAAGGAACTGTTGGCTATTGTGCACTGTCTAGTCAAATGGCGCTGTTATCTGGAACAGCAGGAAGAATTCACAGCATTAACCAACCACAAGTTGCTCATATGTTTCAAAACCCAAGCAAATCTATCTTGTTGCCAAGCCTGCTGGATGGAGCTTTTGGAGAGATTCAATATGCTCATACAGCAAACCTGGTCCTAAGATTGCCATGGCAGACGCTCTCTCATGCCTGTATGTCCGTGCCACAAGAGGGGAAAATCGGCTTGACCCAGACTGGCCTCTCTTAGTACTATGAACAAAAGACAAGAGTTTCCCCCTGGTACAACCAACATAACAAAGGAAACAGCTATCAAAAACAAACACCTATTTGCTGATGTATACAGGATGCCAAACAGAAAAATATCTGACGGCACTACCATTCCCTATATCCCCACGCACCAGCAAGTAGACACCATCCTACACTATCACAGAGACCTTGTACACACCAAGAGCCAAAACCTATATGAGTTCCTTAATCACAAGGCCTGGTGGCCAACCTTATATTGCAACTTTCAAGAAGTCCTAAACCAATGTGAGGTATGCAAAAAGTTTGCCAAAAGCAAAACCCCTCAAAAGTCAGTACTTCTCATCTGCACACAACTACCCTTCAAAGTATGAGCCCTTGACGTTGTTGGCCCCATGCCAGGGAAACACAATGACAAGAAATACATCATCACCACTATAGACTTTGCTACAAGATGACCAGTAGCCCAACCAGTAAGGGCGCACACCAATAATGATGTACAATGATTTATTGGTAAAGAGATAATCAGAAAGTTTGGAAAGCCAGAACTCCTGATAACCAATGGAGGAAAAGAATTGACCTCCAAAACCACCAACATATACCTTTCTAAAAATGGGTCAAACACACTGTAACAACGCCATACCACCCACAGGCCAATGGATGTGTAGAGCGGCTTAATGACAGCCTTGTACAAGCCTTAGCCAAGCTCACTGCTGGGAGACCTGAAGACTGGTATAAGCAGTTACCAACTGCACTACTTGTGTGCCAAACCCGAGTGAACAGATCCACCAGAAAAAGCCCATTTGAGTTGGTATACAACACACAGCCAAATATCATTCAAGCATTGACAGGACCCAAACTGGAAATCCCAAGTGAAGTCCCCTCACGCTCAGACCCTCAAGTTATAGAGGCCAACAGCAAAAAACAGAAAAGGAAAATGAATGTCTGCAAAAAACTTTTGTCCTCATCCAAGATAGACATGAAGTTGGGGACAAAGTTTGGGTCATGAACGTTGATAAAAGCAAACTAAAACCTAAGAAAGTAAGGCCAGCAATCATTCTAAAGGTAAACAACAATAACACTTACCTTGTGCAAGGACTCAGGAAACGCAAGCAAGATAAGACCCTACATCATGACCTCCTGAGACCCTGCAAAGCAAGACAAAAACAACAAGAAACCACCCTGCCTGCCACAGAACAACAATTAGTCCAGTACAGCGCCCAGGCTCCTGACAACCTCCCTGATAACCTACCCCCAGAGGAGGCCAACCTTCAGTTGGGGGTGTCAAAACAGCAGGCTCATCCCATTAGCAAGGTTCCAAACAAGCGGGTTTGCGACCCGCAATCCAATTACCTGGCCACTTGAAGCCAGACTAGGAAGTCAACTCAAATAGCCAAATCCAATAATATGAAAAGATGATGATCCTTTACAGTGGATACCTCTTTTTGGCGCTTGACTTGTTATCAGGATCAAGCCACCCCCTTCTTCCATCCAACCATGTGATCACCAATCATGTTCCTGTTATCCTTGATTCACATTGACTATATAATCACTATCTCTCAATAAAGATTATTATCTAGCTTCTAAATATTTTCCCCTTGTAACTCTGATAAAACAGCACAGTTACAACACCAATCAAATCTAAAAGGGGATTTGTGCAATCAAAACAATCATTTTAGATAAAAAAACTCTTATAGAAATGCAGTTAGAAGTTGTGATGATTTCATACTTAATTCTGAATCCAATCAGCCACATAAAAAGGCTTGCAACTTCTTGTAAATAATTTATTCAGCCAGGCAAACAATGGCTATAAAAGCTCTTAAAAGCAGCTTTTGAATGGTACCACCTAGAGTTGATTTGTGTCAGGATCTCTCCTGACATGCTTAAAAACTTATCCAATAATCCATCACCTGCTGATCTAACACAAAACAACACAACACAACACAATCCAGACCACTCTAGTGCCATGAGACATGATCCATGGTATGCTAAGGTTCAAGATCTGAATAACTATCATAAAAAAGGTTTAGAATTGGAACCAGTTGATAAAAAACTCCCAATTAACCCTGAAACAATTCTTAAGATGAATCCAGAGCAAGAATTAGCAGTGAAACATAGGAAAACATCACTAGAAAGTAGGCCCCAAGCATCCAAACTTCAATTGGCCACTTTTGAAGAAGCTTCAGATTTTAAAAGCATAGTTAAACTTAAAGAAGAAGATACATACTCAATTTCAAATTTGACTTTGGAAAGGGATTCAATACAAATTACGTCATAAAAAACTCTAAGATTAAGAGAGAAACAACCAAAAACTTCAGTTTCAAGCATAAAACTCATAGAATATATTATAATCAAGTGCTGCAACTTGAAACTAAACCAAAAAAGATTCAAGTCTCAAAACCAGATATAATGTTAAAAGTCATTCAAACAACACAAGCAAAAGGCCTAGAACCCTGAAATGCCTAGCTTAATCAGAAGAGACCAGAACCTGAACTACCAACCAAAAAATCATTAAATCAGAGCACAGGGACCACATTAAACAACCCAAAAGCCAGAAAAAACAGAACCCAGACCCAGTCATTAGAACAAGATAAGCACAACAATTCAATCTTTAGGAACACAATGTTGAAGACAATGAACTCAAGTTTTACCTTTAACCCAAACATTGTTCTGAAATAGATTTCAACTAAACCCTTAATTGGGGCCACCATATTAGATTTTTCTTAATTTCAGAATAAATAACAAATTATAGTGATAGACTTGTGCTATCATTAAGCCTAAAATCCATAATTTAGCTAACTTAAAACCATATCACCCACACAAGAAGATGAAGCTCATGCTTCTGGTCTTCTTGTCTTCCCTAATGGGGGACCCTACACTACCTTACTCAAATAAATACTACCAGCAACCTAATCTTGATTATAACACATTTTAAGCACCCAAACAAGACCAGCTCTACTTTGAGGACCCTATTTTGAATCCCTACTCCAAGATAGCCCTGTTATCTTTTACTGCTGTCTACTACCTCTTAGAATATATGGGGATCTCTTTTGATATACTGAACTTTATTGTCAATTTTTTTAACTTGTGATGATTTTCTGGCCAGGTACATTCCAACTGACAGGCTTTTCCCTCAGGCAGCTACCTAAACTTGATTTGTCTAATTCCCAGTCTTGTATGGGTTTTAAAATTTGCTCCACTTGTTCCTGAGACATTATATTTTATTTGACGCCTCCCAGAAATCACTAATTGTCAGTTATTTGACTATTTCAAGGCCTTTGCCTCTTCTCTCATTCTCAGCTGTAATTATTTTTACTCATTAGAAATAAAATTATAGCCTTTTGTTTATCTTAATTGAAGTCTTCTTCTTAGTTTTCTTTCAATTTTCAATAGCTTAAGTGTGACACTTCTAGAAGAAATCTTGGTTAATAGTTATATTGTACCCTACCATTAAGTAATTAATCACTATTAAGACCTCAAGTGTTACAGGAGATATATATGATAATTTAATAATCATGTTTGGGTAAAAGTTAAACTCATATATTATAACTGCAACATAATATTTTTTATCTATATTTGTTCTATAATAAAATTAGAAATAATATAGCAACAGAGCATTAAAGCAACCATAGTACACCATGGCTGATGAAGTCCCTGCAGATCAATCAACAGAGTAAGCACAACACATGTAATTACCCAAGAAGGCGTCAGAGAGAAAATGAATAACATCAAGTGTGCATAGATACAGCAGCCAGTGTAAGGCATTCAGACAGAAAAATAAGGAATAAGCCCCAGGGTACCCAAGCTATTTGTAAAGGTTATCAAGTGCCAGGAATTTACTGATTTGGAAGAGATTTCACTATATAATGGATAAAAATTCCCAAATTAAAGTCAATTAGGGAAGTTGCTACAGAAATTTCAATTATTAAAAGGTTTATCAAGTGCCCAAAAAGAAAAATATCCTAAAAAAGGGAAAATTAACTTAGGGTTTTGTAAACATTTCAGTAAACCAACCCTGACCAGCTGGCTTACCAGTGTCTGGGAACTGGTAGGTTGCAGCAGAGTGGGCAGAGCCCACCAGAGGATTGGTGTTAACTTAATGAGGTAGAACATTGATTTGCCCATCCAGGATCACAGGTCAGCAGTTGTGATGATAGTGTCAATCACACCAGTGAGGGTGATATACACTATCCCAAATAGATTGCTGATATGGCACAAGGGGAGCTTGGTGGCAGATGTGGGGGTTGGTTTGGGGGTGACAAGCGGCTCCATGTCTAGTTGATAAGCATGAAGGAAGTTGTATTTATCCCTGAACAGGTGGGCCTTGGTAATGTGACAAGGTCCTTTTGTGTTGTATCTGGTCAACACCTTTTTTCAGGCCAAAAATTCCTGTGCTATTATATTGTCAGTGGTGTAGTATCTATATTTGGTCTTTAAAGGGTATTCTGTAAAGTGGCCAGGTCCAAATGAAACACCTCACAGACAATAGATAGTTGTCAAGGCAGCAGGAGGATTGAAATATTTTAGAGCTTAACTGGAAGATGGCTAAGATTAAATATGGTAATATTTGGGAAAATCTATCTATCATAACCTTTATTTAAAAATGAAAATTTTGATTGGTCTCAGCCTGATAGATACTTATACCTCTCTGTCAGGCCTAACTGTCTGGTTGGGTTTCTTGAGCTCAGACAGGATGGCATCAGGATTCTAGAGGGCAGGGTGATATCAGGAGCAGGCAGGTTGTCATTGACTATCTCTGCATAATAGGCCTTTTAAACCTTCTGTTCAACAACTTGATAATTGGTATTGATCAGGTATTCAGGGCCAGCACTATTTTCTAGAATTTGGACAAGTTAGGAGAAATTCTCATGGGTGAACTTGCTTATTTTGGCGCCCAGTCCACCAGTATCATGTGTTAATATCTTGGGGAAACTTCTTGTGTCTGGAGCAGGCAGATTATCATTGGTTGCTACAGTATTGGGTGGGTTCACAGAGTAAGTATCAAGTCTTAGGCTGGGGGTAGCTCAAGGAATTTCTCATTTATGGGGTTGCTGATTTCACTGCCCAAACTTCCAGTATTGCAAGTTGCTACTTTAGGAAAACTTCTATTGTCAGGCACTGTCAGTTTGCCCACAAAGCTCTGTGGTGTTAGTGAAGATTCAGATTCCAGCAGGTTGGCATCAACTTTACTAATAGGTTTACTATTAATTGACTATGGGTAGTCAAGCTCCTGGTCTTCTGAACTGGCAGGCTGCAGATAATTAGACTCATGGTTCAAACCTGGTTTTATACCTTGGTTTTTAGGTAATGAAGAAATGGGTCATTATTTTAGGGATTAGGCCATTTTCTAATACACATGCTGCCCAAGTTGCAGCATAACACAGTTTGATTTTGAAAAAATCAAATTAGAAAAGTTTATATTTAAAACAGTAATTACTCAACAAAAAGTTGATATTTTTCATACTGTAAACTATCAAAATGAGTCTAAGAATCTTATCTTTCCATTGGTGTTAAAATATTAATATATATAATATTGAATGTTAAAGCAAAAGCAATTTAAAAGAGCATATGTCAGATTTTATTATATTATTTTGATAATGAAAAAAGAGATTGCTTAAAGCTTAAAAAAGTTAATTTTTTATTAATTACTATATGCTTATTAATTTTGACAAAATTAAAGATAAGATCTAGAGCATATTTCCGCCTTTATTTTATTTAAAAAGCTTAATTATTTAGGATTTTATGATAGCTTAAAGTTAGGACGTTAATTTATTTGCTGTTTAGATGAATTTTGAGGTTCAAGTGAACTGCAAACCTCAAATTAAGCATTTTTTAAATATAATTCTTTAATATTTTATCATTTTAAAAATATGTGGAACAGTTATAATTAAGTTAATACATCATTTTAATTGATTTGCATAGATTACAAAGAGGATATGATGTAATTCAATGCTTAGCTGATACACATATATCACTTGTGCATGAAAACTGGGGATTTCATTTATTCTAGAAATATAAATTCAAGTTAAAATTGTAAATAAAGCTGTCACATCATTTCTTTCAGAATGGTGTCATAAGGATTGGTATATAAGAGCTAAAGCACCACCTAAGGTTTACTTCAAACCATCTCCACAAAAAGATATAATTCCTGCAATCAGCACTCTTTTGCAAGGCATCTCTACAAAGCATCTCTTTATCAGCAATCACAAATCCAATATTATGGAATCTGTTAACTTTACTTCTGCCATGAAGCCATTTTCCTCACTGGGAGCATCAACAAAAAGAGAAAGAATTGCTATGCTAAAGAAAGCGTTCCTCTTTGTTTCTGGAGGCAATCTTAATTCATTCATCAATCACTTCCTCACTCAAACTGAGTTTGGAAAAACAGGGTTCATTCCTTTAAATCAAAATCAGAAACTAAATGGGATAATTGAAAACTTAAAGGATCTTCTGAAATCTGCTCCTCAAAAGCATCTCCCAGCCTTGAAATATCTGGTTACTTCCAGTTACTCTTTAAAAGAGCTTACTGATATAGGATTTAATAGAACCAAAAGTGAGTTTGAATACTCAAGAAAAATAAATAAAAATAAAAATGTAAGCTTAAACAAAAAAAGCCAAAAAGATAATAACTATTCATTGAAAAAAGAAATAATCAAAAAATAATTAAAAAACTACTGGAAAATTCTTTTGAACCAAGCCAGTTTACAAAAAAAGCACCAGAAAAAATTTATAAAGACATTGAAAAAGAAATGAATGAATATTCAACTGAAATAAAATATTCTCTATTAAAACAAAAAAGAAATATATGAAAATATGAAAATAAAAAATGAAATTTCAATATTGCTTTCAACTTATTATAAATTAATACCAAAAAATATAATAAAGAGTAAAAAATAAACTGACATGTGTAATATTTGTAACTTAAAATCATCCTTAGAAAAAAGAAAAGAAGAATGTGAAAGTAAAAACTTATTATTGCCAGAATCTATAAACAGTGACTTAAAAGCTATTAATCAGCACCAAGTCTTTTATGCTCACCAAAATAGGGAATATAAGAAAGATATCAATGAATTAGATAATTAATCATGTATTATAGTCATAGATTTTAAGAAGAATTTTAAAGTTGGTGGTGGTCCAATTGAAACCAATAACTGTTTTTATTCCAAAAGACCTATTTCTTTATTGGGGTTTGCAGTGATATTTAAAGAAAACAATAAAGTTAAATATGAATACCATGATTTTTTATCTCAAATATTGTCTTATGATTCTTTGTTTTCAGGTGAATGTCTAATAAGTCTTCTTAAATCAGATAAGTTTAAAAAATAAATAATATCAAAGTATGGACTGATAATGGAAGCCATTTTAGATCCTATAATTCTTATATTATCTATTTAAAGAGGCACCACAATACATTAAAGGGTCTATTAAATACAATAGATTTGTAGAATGTCATGGGAAAAGTATTGTTGATGGTCACTTTGATGTAATATCAAAAACATTAAAAGAGAAAGAAAATCAGCTTTATATTAAGAATATAAATGATATTAAAAATATTTTAGAGCAAGAAGAAAAAAGAAAAGAATTATATAAATCAGCGCTATCAGGCTCAAATATTTCTCAAAAGTCATTCTTTTATATTTATGAGAGAAAAGTTAGGCCTATAAGGAGAGAGCTCAAAGTTAAAAATCTGCACATTAATCTTTCATATTTGATGAAAGATGGGAAGTTGTATACTTCACCTTTAACATTTGAAAGTTTCTCAGAATATTCTGAGATAACTTATCATTTGAAATCACATGATGATACCAGAGAAACAAAAATATCAGAAGATGCTAGTGGTGCATTAGGGCAAGTTCATGAAGTAGGGCAGCTTACTAGAGGGTGTATTTTAAATAGAGCTATCAGTCTTTCAAAAACAACAGCCTTTTTTGAAACAAATTAAGAATATTTATGATGAGCCAAAGATAGGGTAATGGCATTTATAGCTTTGGGGCTGCTATTACTCTCCCATGCAACTCATCATAAATATTTTTAGCTTGTAGTATGTAGTAGCACTTAAGATATTTCCAGCCATATTATAAGGTGCAATTTTCAATTCTAAAATTGATAAATTAACCTTTTAAAAAAATATCTAAGCCCAAGATCAATTAAAGATTTGACATTGATTGTATTTTAATCTTTCTGAATAATTTGAATATGAATAATATAATTAAGTTATAAAATAATCAGTCCAGCGCTTAGGCATAACAAGAAAAATAATGACCCAAATGTAATTCCTGATAAAACAGGTGAATTCTAAGAATGTACCAGGTGTATTAGATCAGATTATAGGTAGAACTTGGTATAGATCTACATATTAAGTATGAAAACACCAGGATCAATAGTTTTATCATTAATATATACAAGTATTAAGTTTGAGAAAATCTAGAAGAGTAAAAAACTCTACATTAACATAATAATAGAAAAATAAAAATCTGGTAGCAATTAGTAAAAAATGTCTAATCTAATATTAACCAAGATTCAAGAGATCTCATTTTACTGATCATTAGAAAGATAGCTGTGGGGTTCCTGTTCACCAGTCCCCAATATATGTCCTGGGCTATAGCCAGGGACTGTCTGGAAGGAGTTGACATTCTATAGTAGCAGTAGGTGGCTTGCTTAAAGTTTTTTATAGATGGCTTGCATTACTGCAAACTCTTTCAATACTTTTCCTATAACTAGGTGGGCATACCTACCATGCACTTGTATTTCAGCTGGTTCTAGTCCCTCTGTGGGCCTGTACCAATCTTTCAACAACTTAGTAAACTCATACCCAATCAATTCCCCTCCCCTATCTGTTATCTCAAGTTGTCTAGTTAACCTCTCCCACTTCTCATGGGAAGTTTTACTAGTGGCAAACCTTTAACAGCTTTGGAGGTAGGTGTTACAAAAATAAATTTTTTGATGCCCTGGACAGGAATCAAACCTGCTCCTAGCCACCAGGCAGGGCTAGCGGGCGGGGAAGATTAGCCTGTACCTGGATTTTGATTTTCAAAGTGAATCCAGGTGCAGGAACCATTTCTGCCCTGGTGGTAGCTGCAGGGCCCATTCTGGGCCCCAAAAGCTATGCCCAAGCCTTGGTGGGTTTGACTGGGCCCGGGCAGGCTAATTTTAGCTGCCCAGTAAACCCAGTTCAAGCCAACACTCCATTAAGTAATTTCAGGTCCCCAATTGGGGATCCCTTTTTTAATCAAGTTCCTTGGCCTCAGGAAAGCATGTCAAGCCAGTCAAAAAATGGTGATCAAATTGGGAAAACCCCCATAACCCCAGAAGCCAAACCTGCCAGAACCAATGGCCAGCCAAGCCAAGATGGACCACCCAAAAGCCAAACAACTGATCCTGAAACCCCCCAAAATGACCATGAAGTAGCCAACCAAACAGCAGAACCTGAGATGTGAAGCCTTGCCACACAGATAGCATCAGAAAAATGCCCAGAGGCACTTGCATGTGACTAAGTATATAAATCAGAAGCACCTAAAAAAGTTCTGTATTGTCATCCTTACCAAATAAAGTTGTTATGAACCTTTGGTTCACCTATCTGTTTCCATATATAATTTTGATACTCTTCTATCTGCATACATCCAAGCATCAGCACACATCCCCTGGGATAAATGGCCAGACTCCAGTTGACAAAACCAAAGCCTTTGACTACTACCGTCCACCCAACAGTCCATTTGGCCCTGTGCATTTTACAGAGTATCCCCCTAACCCCAACCATGAACCCTAAACTTTGGAAGACTTGCAGTGAAATACCCTCCCAGACGCTCTCAAAGATCCCTACCAAATTGTCTGTGATTTCAAGGAAAGTACAATATATCCTTTGATATTCAATGAGAAATACAACAATTTTTCTGCCTACTTAGTCCCAATGAAACCACCCCCTACACCCAAACTGACCATCTTAAACCCACCCACTTCTGATGCCACTGGCCAGAGTAGTCAATTCCTGGGAGTGCTTTACCTGGCGCTCACTGGATTGATTTACTCTGCCTTGCCAGCAACTGGACCTTGGGCTATGGCTGGGAAGGCCCTTTCCTATCTGGTAAAGTTAGGTCCCATCATCTGGTGGGCTATGCCAGTACCTTCTTCAACTCCTCCCTCACCTACTAGAGCTCCACGGTACTCTTAGTATCCTGACAGTAGGTGTCCTCCTCCACTTGGCTAGGGTATAAGATATTGGGCAATTTACTCATAGGGACTATCTGTACTACTTGAAAATTTAGCCAGGGGTCAAAATAGAATTTTATTTGCTTTCAGAAGGAAGATCCCCTTAGAAAAATTCTGGTATATGGCCCAGGGGTATGGGAAACAATAGATATGTGCCAATAATTTGAATCTTTCAACAATCTCTTGGACTCCTTGTACTTGGTCTTAGACTCCCATACCTTAGTATTGGACTCCTGCTTCTTAGTCTTGGACTCCTGCTCCTTGCTTGGCTTCAGCTCCTTTATCTTAAGACCCAGCTCCTTTATCTTGGGCTCCTGCACCTTTATCTTGGTCTCCAGCTCTCTGTATAGCTCTAGTGGCCTTGTTATTTCACTTGATCTTGTCTTTGAAAAGTCCCAGATTGATCCTCTTTTATAGCTCCTTGTTTCAGTCCTTTACCCTTCTCAGAACTTTGGGGTTTCCAGGCTTAGACTACCCAGTTTTTTCTGCTCTATAATATATTAAACTTTATTAATTACTTCAGCCAATTTAAAACCAGCTTTACTGCTTCATTCCCTCATTTTTTAGGCTTAAGCCCTTCTGTTAAAGCCCTTAAAACAATGATCAAACAGGCTTTAACTGTTACAGTAGAAAACCAAATGGAAGGAATAGTGCGCCCCCTCAAAACCAGAAATAAGCAGGGAACTTCTGCCAAACCCTTGAAAGAAATAGAAAATTTAAACATTGTCATTGACAAAAAAATGGGACAAATCTGGGGTCGCTCAAATAGCCCTTGAAAATCTGGATTTGCCCTATTTATGTCCAAATAATTATGATAAGGAAATCACATGTTATACACTATTTGGTGATGGCAGCGCTTGACCTGCTGGTTGCCGAATTTTTCACATTATGATATCATCAACTCAAATTCTGATGCAGGCCCTCAAACTGCTGAAAATATTCTTGCCAACCAATCAGATGCCACAGAATCTCCTCCTCCCCCATCCTGAACTCCCTTAAGACTTTAATCATCCCCCTCTAGAAACTTGTTTCTAGATAGCTTAATCACCCTCAAATAAAATAAAGTTTTACCAAAAATGATGGCTCATCTGGGGCTGTTTGCCCCCTGTCTTTGAAAGATTAGCCTTTTTTATTGTCAAGGTTGCCATTGACTCCATGGCCAAAACCTGGCCTGCTCTTTACATGCCAAGTCCTTCTGGTTCTTTCTCTAATTTGCCCCTGCAAATCATTTGCCTTTTGACAATTTCTACTTTAATCTTTTGTTACACTATCCCAGGTTCCAAGATGTTGAAGCTGTCCTCCCAATTCAGCCCTTGCTTGTCAAGCAACTCACAATTTGTTTATTATATCCTCATTTTATCTCCTTGAATTAAGCCGCTACTGTTTCACTCTAACATCAAACTGAAGAAAATCAAGCACCCATATTGAACTGTTTTGCCAAAAAATTTACCCAAATGACTTGCTCTTGATCCTGGTTCAAACCCAGTGCTGTCTTGCTCCAGATAAACACTGCTCTGCATTTTGAACAATTTTGCTGTGATTCCTGTCATGTTTCTCTGGCAAAACTCAAGCGCTTTCAAATACTTTTTACTTAGGATATTTTTAAGCCCTAATTTCTTCAATATTTCTCTGATTTTTGCCGCAATTTATTCAAATTTCTGCACTTTGAACTCACCTGTTGCTTGCTTTTTGTCTCTCAACCATTTTGGCAAAACTCCAGCCTTTATCCTCAAAGTTTTTTGTCCTGTTTCTGGCCACTTTGGCTCCTTTTACTCAATCAACTTCTTATAAATTCACATTTTTTTCTGCCAACTGTTTTCTTTTCCCTACTTCTTTCTTATATGATATTTATCATAATCTTTTTATCATATCTTTTGGCAGTTTAATTAATTCTTTTACTGCTTCTTTCTTATTATTAATCCTACTTCCAACAGTATAAATCCAGGATTCTTGCTTCTTATACTTCTGCTGGTCCTTCTCAATCAATTTTCAGTCCTCCAGCTAGTCCTGCTCCATGATTTTCTAGTACCTCAACGTAGTCCTTCTCCATGATCTTCAAGTTCTTCAGCTAGTCTTCACTGTGATAATCCAGTCCTTCTTACTAGTCTTCACTGTGATATTTTAGTCCTTCAGCTAATCTTCACTGTGATCCTCCAACTGGCACCCTATCAGCCAATGTTACCTGATGATCTGCATCACCCATTCTTCCCAACAGTCAATGTTACTTGCTGGGGAGAAGAGCCATTCCCCACTCCCAGTAGCCCCATGTTACCTACTGGGTTAGGATCTCATCCTCTCCTAGTAGCCTATGTTACCTACTAGGTTAAACCCCATCCAGTCTTGGTAGCCATCAGTTCCTTACTAGGCTGAAAAATCCTCCAACACTCTAGTAGTCACCAGCTACCTACTAACCATACATTACCTTCCCTAGTAGCCAATGTTACCTACTAGGCCTCTATCTGTCAAAAGCCACTAGACTCTCTCTTGGCCAAAATTAGCCCTGCCTGAAAAACTGCTGCCGTAACTGTGCTGTTTTAGCAGAGTTACAAGGGGAAAAATATTTAGAAGCTAGATAATATTCTTTATTGAGAGATAATGATTATATAGTTATTGTGAATCATGGATAACAGGAACATGATAGCGTTGATCACACAGTGGGATGGTGAAGGGGGTGGCTTGATCCTGGTAATGAGTCAAGCGCCAAAACAAGGTATCCACCTTAAGGGATCATCATCTGTTTATGTTGTTGGATTTGGAAATTCAAGTTGACTTCCTAGTCTGGCTTTGAGTGACTGTATAATTGGGTTGTGGGTCACAAACCTGCTTACTCAAAACCTTGTTGGCGGGTTGAGCCTGCTGTTTTGACACCCCCCAACTGAAGGTTGGCCTCCTCTGGGGGTAGGTTTTCAGGGAGGTTGTCAGGAGCCCAGGTGCCATACTGGACTAACTGTTGTTCTGTGGCAGATAGGGCAGTCTCATGTTGCCTCTGTCTTGCTTTTCAGGGTCTCAGGCAATCATGGTGGAGGATTTTGTCTTATTTGTGCTTCTGGAGTCCTTGCACAAGGTAAGTGTTATTGTTGTTTACCTTTATAATGATTGCTGGGACTACTTTCTTGGGCTGTAGTTTGCTTTTGTAAACATTCATGACCCAAACTTCATCCCCAACTTCCTGTCTATTGCAGATGGGGACAAATTTCTTTTGTAAAAATTCATTCTCCTTCACTGTTTGTTTGCTGTTAGCTTTTACAACGTGAGGGTCTGAGTGTGGAGGGACTTCACTTGGGATATCCAGTTTAGGTCCTGTCTATTATTGAATGATATTTGGCTGTATGCTGTATACCAGTTCAAACAGGCTTTTTCTGGTAAATCTTTTCACTTGGGCTTGACGCATAAGTAATGCAGTTGGTAGCTGCTTATACCAGTCTTCAGGTCTCCTGGCGGTGAGTTTGGCTAAGGCTTGCACAAGGCTACCATTAAGCCGCTCTACACTTCCATTGGCCTGTGGGTGGTATGGTGTTGCTACGGTGTGTTTGACCCCATTTTTTTGCAAGGTATGCATTAATGGTTTTGGAGGTCAATTCTTTCCCTCCATTGGTTATCAGGAGTTCTGGCTTTTCAAACTTGATGGCAATTTCTTTTCCTATGAACTGCTGTACGTCATTGCCAGTATGTGTCTTTACTTCTTGGGCTACTGACCATTGTGTAGCAAAGTCAAATGTGGTGATGATGTATTTCTTATCATTGTGCTTTCCTGGCATGGGGCCGACAATGTCTAGGGCCCACACCTTGAAGGGTAGTTGCATGCAGATGGGTAGTACTGACTTTGGTGGGGTTTTGCTTTTTGAAAATTTCTCACATACTTTGCATTGGTCTAGGACTTCTTGAACATCACAGTATAGGGTCAGCCACCATGCCTTGTGTTTAAGGAACTCATATAGGTTGCGGCTTTTGGTGTGCCTGGGTCTCTATGGCAATGTAAGATGGTGTCAACTTGCTGATGTGTGGGGACATAAGGAATGGTGGTTCTGTCAGACATGATTTGGTGTAAGGTTTCATATACATCTGCAAATAAGTGCTCATTCTTAATGACTGTTTCCTTTGTTATGTCTGTGGTACCAGGGGGGAAACCTTTGTCCTTTGTCTGAAGTACCAAGAGGGGCCAGTCTGGGTTGAGCCCATTTTCTCCTCTTGTGGCATGGACGTACAGGCGCAAGAGTGCGTCTGCCATGGCAAGTTCTGGGTCAGGTTTGTATTGTATGAGTATATTGAATCTCTCTAAGAGTTTAATCCAGCAGGCTTGACGGCAGGATATGTTTGCTTGGGTTTTGAAATATATGAGTGACTTGTGGTTGGTCAGTGCTATGAATTCTTCCTGTTTTTTAGATAACAACACCACTTGACTAGGCAGTGTACAATGACCAACAACTCTTTGTCATGAATAGGATATTGAGACTTGCCATCTGTCAGTTTTCATAATTTGTAGGCTACAGGCAGGAAGTTGACATTGTTTTTTTATTCATAGTACTCCCCCAATGGATGCGTCTGAGGTGTTGGTTTCCATTTGGTACTCCCCATTGCATTTGGGATACTGTAGGATAGGTGCTGTTGTGAGTTTTTCTTTGAGGCGTCTAAAACAGAAGTCACATTGGGGGCTTACACAAACTTGGATTTGGCGCCAGTTATGGTGGATAGGGTGCTTTCAAGAAGCCACAATCAGTTATGAAGCAATGTACGTAGGCCACCATTACTAGGAATGTGATGAGTTCTGACTTGTACTTGGGTGGTGGCATCTTGCAGATGGCCTGTACCTTTTGACTGTTGGGCTTGATGCTATCTTTTGAGACTATGTGCCCTAGGAAAGGCAGTTGCTTTCAGAAGAACTGGCATTTGAAAGGTTTAGCTATCAGCCTGTGCTGTGCCAGGATAGCAAAGACTACCTCTAAGTCTTTGTGGTGCTGTTCTACCAAGGGGCTATAGACAATAATGTTGTCCAGGTAGAATAAGGCATGCTTGCCTATGTGACGGGCAAACACTTTGTTCATGAAGGTCACAAAGATTGAGGGGGTGTTTATCATACCAAATTTGAGTACCACACACTTGTATGGGCTGTATTTAGTATGGAAGGCTATTTTGGGGATGTCTTCCTCCTTAATGCAGATCTGATTGTAGCCTGTGGTTAGGTCAATCTTGGAGAAGACTGTGGCCCCACCCAAAGCGTTGAAGAGATCATCAATAAGTGGTAGTGGATAACAATTCTTGATGATAACTTTGTTTAGTGCTTGGTAATCTGTGACTAGGCGCAGAGTGCCATCCTTCTTGGCCACAAAGAATACGGCGGCCACAAAAAGAAGCTGTGAGAGGCAGATAAGAATTTCTCCAAGGCTTCCTTGAGGTAAGTCTGTAGGGAGTTGTCTTTATTTGGGGTCAGACGGTAGATGGGTTGCGCTTTGGGTACAGCTCCTTTGAGTTGAATGGAATGTTGGATATGTTTTTACAGAGATAGCTCAGGTAAAGCCTCCTTGAAGATTTCTGGATGGCGGGCTACAATTTTGCAATCCTGAGGTGTGGTGGTGTCCTGGTAGTCTTTGAAGTGTATGATCTTGTACTGGCAGGAGTCCTAGTTGATTTTCTTTAGGGTTTTTTTTGTACAGGGTCTCTGTAATGCACACAAAGATGTGGTTGCATAGGAGTTGGTCCACTGAGTCAGGGTAGATCTGGTGGTTGACACCTTTGTGTTTGATGGTCAGTACCAAGGTTGCCCAGTCCACGTGGGGATTGTTCTTTTGCAGTCAATTCAAACCCAGTATAATGTCAAACTTTGGAAAGTCAAAAACAGGGCCTTGGATGGTGGAGTGCAGGTTCTCAAGCATGACAGAGAAGGGGGCAGCTTCCCTTGTTACGGCAATGTGATGTTCATCAGCTAAGACCATGTTTTAATCTGCAAAGCATTAGTGGCTAGCTTGAATTTGTCCACAAAGCTGCTGTTAACTAGGGTTCAGTCCGCTCCCGAGTCCAGGAGTGCCAAGCCTGTGTAAATGTGAAAGCAGAAAGGATAAGACAACAGTTTATTGGGTTGTCTGGCAATGGTGTAAAGTACCAGATCCTCTGAGGGTACTTGGATCATTGGACATTGGTCCAAGTCCTTGGGTTAGTACTCATCATTGGGTGAGTCAGGAGTTGTACAGGGAGAGCTTAGCTTGCTTAATGCTCTCCCCAGGCTTTTCCCTTGTCTTGGTTGCCTTGTGTGGCAGTGATATGGAAATGAGTACAGTTTTATTGGCCATTGTTACCACTTACCTGCCCATTTGAGCTTGTGGGTTTATGGTTTGTGTTGTTTCTTTTATTCCCAGGGGGTGGTCAAGTGAAGCGCACACCTGGGTGGGAGTCTTTGGGTCTTTTTTGTTTTCTGGTTTGCGCTTTGTGGAGAGTGTTGGATGTTTGTTCTTCCTTCTCTGCTTTGCAGTACAGGCTCTGTAGATTGGTCACTTGGTCCAGGTTCATGTGTCTCATTACATGCAGCTTGAGTGCGTTGTAGTACATGAGGTGTGTGGCTGGGGTGTCAAAAGCCATGTCACAGGATGCACATAGTTGGAGTTCTTTGTAGGCACAGGTGAGTTCTTTCACAGTGCCCGTCTGGGTTAGATTCTTTACTTGACATATGATTATGAGCGCAGTATCCTTGAGCACAAATCTAGCCAAGAAATCTTGTTTGAAGGTATCCCAGTCATTTTTGGTATGTTCTTTGTGCCACTTATTGCACCAGGTGCCAGCGTTGGGAGTCAGTTGTATGGAGATTTCTGAAATCCAAATTTGCTGCAGGAATTCCATTTGGGTCAGTTTGCTGTGGGCAGACTGGATCCATGTGGCAGTGTTGTTGTTGTTGGCCCCAGCAAAGGGTTCTAAGGCGGCGCTTTGCAGTCTTTGAGATACGTAGGCGGGCATAGCGTTTTTGTCAGTTGGTTGCAGAATGGTGGCGGCCTTCTGGAAGAACCCCTGTGCAGACATGGCATTGAAGGCAGGCAGCAGGATCACGATGTTCTGATACAGGACAAAACCATCAGGTATCTTGATACCAGGGGTGTACGTAGCTTAGTCTAGGGGGGGCAGACATGATTCTATCAAGGATTTGTTGGCTGCAGCAAGTACAGGCAACAGGCAGATTTTTGAGGAATAAAGTAGGATGGAAAACCCACCTGTGCTACAAATGTTGTAACTGTGCTGTTTTAGCAGAGTTACAAGGGGAAAACTATTTGAAAACTAGACAATATTCTTTATTGAGAGATAATGATTTTATAGTTAATGTGAATCATGGATAACAGGAACATGGTAGTGTTGATCACACAGTGGGATGGAGAAGGGGGTGGCTTGATCCTGGTAATAAGTCAAGCGCCAAAACAAGGTATCCACTATAAGGGATCATCATCTGTTCATGTTGTTGGATTTGGAAATTTGAGTTGACTTCCTAGTCTGGCTTTGAGTGATTGGATAATTGGGTTGCAGGTCACAAACCTGCTTACTCAAAACCTTGTTGGTAGGTCAAGCCTGCTGTTTTAACACTGCCCAACATTTGGACCCTCACAATAGCCAAGAGAATTGAATTCAAATTTTTTAGAGCATTTGACCCAGAAAAGTTGTATGGTTTAAGTAGTAATAGTAATGTTCAGGGGTGAAGTGTGGGTTACCTATTCATGGCTCAAGCTTAATTCAAGGTTTTCTTGCATTCTTAAGGCATGCAGAAGTCTAGAGCCTGCAAGGTCAACAAGTAATTATTTTACTTAGGTGCTCTCAATTTTCTTGTCAGAAATATTCCTGAAATTAGAGGAAAACCTTTTCAAGATCTCACACTGCAACACTCAGTGCAAAAAATTAATATTTGGGATTTTACAAAATTTAGCCAAAATATATCAAACCAAGACTAGAGCAGTGCAAATTCAAATTGGTATATATTTTTATAAAAAATACCAAAAATCTAGAAATTTCCGCCAGTTCAGAAACCAACCTCTCTCCCATCAGCCAGCTGCCTGCCTGCACTCACCCACCTACCAGCTGGCTAGTCACCCTTTGTTCCACTATATTGCCCAGCCCAGCCTCTAATTGCTCAGCTGGCTGCCCCTGGACCAGTCTAGGGCTGTCAGGAATATTTCTGACATTATATCACAAATGATATTTTTCCTCTCATTCTAAAGCAAAACAAAAATCAAGGATCAAGCCTGGCCCACACAATCTGCTGCTCTCCTGCCCAGAGAGCCAGGCAGCCGGCTGCCTGTGTTTTTTGGATTGAATCTGAGGGTTATTTGATTAAGAGTCCATAAATTGAATTTTTCTGAAGCCTGAAAGAATTGAAGCCACTAGTGCTCCACCTTAATTTTGCTCCTATGCAAAAGCAGCTGTGTAATACTCAAGCATGGTAGGTACTACCTGTAGCAGGTAAGAAAGAAGATGACAATCTGAAAATCTTTTGGAGTGGTGACAATGGGGTAAATGCCATCAACCATCAAAACACCTTGGCATGAGTGTTGTATCTGCCAAAGCTACCCAAAAATTAGGTCAATACATAGTAGGCAGAGGTGTACACAGCAACAGATAGAGTGGAATGGGGTGACACCAGAGGAGGCCAAGGACATGTGTACAAAGATTAAGTCAATCAGGGTCTTTATAATACTTCTGGTCCAACTCTTCTGATGAGAGCCCAAGGGTAGCAGGTCCTTGCTGATGTCCTCCAATCCCAAGGAAAACTGTGATCACAGCTGTAAATATGAGGTGATTTATCTTCAATGGTTGGGGATTGAGGGTGTGATTCAACTAGTCTAAGGTTTAGGCTAATAGTGAGAATTTAAAAAGGATTTTTATTGAGGGGTATTACTCTCAATAATAGCACAAGCTGTCATTGAGAGGGGATCATTTATTTAAAATATCCCCAATTGCAAAATTTTGCAATTGGGAGTGAAAACAGTGAATGGGTGAACCCAAAAGTCTGGTGGGTGAGGGTTGGCATTGGGCAATTGGAATAGGGACAACCCCTTGTTCACCTGCAATCTTTGGTTGAATTGGCAATTCTTGGTTGAGCCAATGAATTCCGGCTGGTCTATTTCCAGGAGGAGAAAAGGGTCCAGAATACTCACACTACCTATTTTTATCTTGGGTGGCAAGGTTTAGCATGTGTCTGGAACTAACCATGTAGTCTGGGTCCCAGATCCCCATTGGTTGGGGCCAGGGTAGATAATCACATTTTGGGAATTGATTGCCAGTTGTTATGGATGATATGGGTTGCTCTCTATTTTTAACCCTCCTAAAAGAGACTTTTTAATTTGCTACCCCCATTGGTTACATATGATTGGCTGGAGGGGAATGTGGCCTGGGACCCAGGTGGGTGCCTTGCAAAAGGCTGGGACCCGGGGAGCAAGCGGGCGGGTGAGTGCCTGGCGGCAGACTGGGGCCTGGGGGTACATGAGCGGGCGAGAGGTTAGTGGGGGGTTCTGGCAGGCAAGACAGGCGCCTGCCCAGATGATATATTATTCCAGGCTTCATCAAGTTCTGCTTTCCCTTTTAATTTATTTTCTCCATTTGGGAGGGGGAAATCCTTCTTGTATTGGGGACTATTTGGACCTGAAATTCCTTTCCTGCCCCAAATTGGCACAATGGTAGAAATTTGGTTAGTTTCAGGAATATCCCTGACAAGCTGCTTGCCAAATAAAGACTTTGATTAAATAAAAATAAGATCCCACCAATAGAAGTCAGTGGATATTGCCTCCCAGCATTGAGACTAGCATGTATTCAGCTGAGCTGTCTGATTTTAGGAATATGGTTTGTAAACATGAAGTTTCCTCATCTATTTTCCAGTACCATCCAATAATGGTATGCCCAAATCTTAAGCCTTCCTAATGCCCTCAGTTTTCTGATTCCAGACTGCCCAAATTCCATTTTCCTGCCCTAAAGATGAAGCCTAGGAAGTTAGTATATTACCCTGTCAAGTTTGGATAATATGTTGGTATTGTTTGTATAATGAAATTGTGATGAAACTTTGGTTCCACTATATTTTATCCTATCTAGTTCTTTTTTTCTGTCATTTGAACACATTTCCAGAAGGTTATTATGTTCTTGTCTCACTATTTGTTTAACCTGTGGACCTCCAGCCCAATTTGTTTCCCCCCTGATGCCCTCTTTGTTCTGTGAATTTCACCAAATATTCATCAAACCCAGCTGTTTAGAGTTTAATTGTAAAAAGATCCTAGCTGCCTCCATTGTCAGAACTAGGGTACCCAAACACATCAACTATGAGATAATATGTTATATCTTTCAACTTCAACTATTTAGGGATAATTACAACTATTTGCCTGCCTATCTATTACCAATGACCACTCTCATTACCCCCCAGCCCAACCTCCTATAAGATTTCTTTGCTATCATAGGAACCTCATATACTCAGCTATAAAGAGTACTATATATTACTATTAATGTCTTGTTGAACTCTATGGTGCTCAATTTTAGACCTCAGTCTATTCTTGGATGCTCTCTCTTATATTATCAAGCTGGCACTAGTTGTGTAGTGAGTGCTACCCTCTGGGCTGGCGGCTCATCCTGCACCTGCATCTGCTATCCAACCCAGAGACTAGTGTCCTGGAACATTAGATCTAAAACAACCAATGCCAATATTGTGTGAAAGAACAAGGAAATCAAGTAATCTCTAGCTATCAATTTGGATGGTAAATACATAAAAAATATGAGCAGCAGTTTTCCCTGACTTGGGAAACTGTTGCAAAAGTTTGGAATGGTGAATTTGAATTAAAAAGAGCTTTGAAATCTAAAGTTTTCCCAGCTGGGCCCTGCCCTGGGATCTATCACCTAATTGCCAGCCAGCTAGCCCCAGACCACAAACTAACTATTATTCCTCCACAAGACTTAGCCAGTCTTCTAGCCAAGATTCTGACCACTCCCTAGCCCTGCCTGCTCCAGGGCTCACTGGCCAGCCATCAGTACCTGGAGTATCATGAGAACCCCAAGTTTGAAAAGGTCTCAAATTAAGACACACAAAATTACAAGACTGTCACCTAATTCTATACCCCCAAAATCTTTCCCAATTTGGCAAATGGTCAAATCCAGTCCCCAGGCCAAGTTTTGACAAGCTTATACCTCCCAAATAAGGGGAAATCTGGATGTAGTAAAAATGCTCATCCCAACCCAGATGAGGTCAATTTATCACTTAGCCAATCATTTAGACATGAAAAACTCCAGGGCCATCTTAGAAAGGCAATCTTCACTGCATCTAACCTGTTGGGTACCTCAATTCAATGTGTTGAGATTGTTTTTTCCTACACCAGAGATACTATATAATAACCCATAATCTTCCAGTGATAGGTTGTGCTATCAATGCAAGAAACATTTCCTCAATTAATATCACATAGATCAACTTTTTAATTTTAACTAGAAGTAAAAGGCTACTAGGTGTTAGTATTTCATACCCATTAAAGAAGATGAACTATCTTATTTTATCTGTTGTGATAGCAGCATGCCCCAATATTGTGGGCCATCAGAAAAGCTTCACCCAGTATGGGCTCATGCCAGAAGCCGCTGAAGACATGTGCTATGAGGAGCAACCACATCTGTCCTCTTCTTCTGTACATCCCTGGCCTTCCCTGGTGTCACCCAGATCAACTGCGCCCCTTGCTGTGTACACTGCAGTGCATTCTCCTTTCACATACATTGCTGGAAACTTCAGCTGCTTTAAAATACATGCCAGAGTGTTTTTCTGGTCTATTAAAGCCTACCCCACTGTTGCAACCAAGTTCCCAGACTTGCCTGCCAACATATCTTACAATACACAGGGGACGCTCAATGAGCCGTCCCTTGACGTGTCTAACAACATGAACCAATCTGATGGCAATGTCAAACTGCAGGAAAATTCCCCTAATTAGGAGCGCTATCAATTTGAACTGCTGATCCCACACAAGATATTCCTTGGCTCCAATCCTTACATGCCACCATGCCACCCCCTTATGGCCTGGTGGCTTTCCCCATATAGTATATTAATTGCAGTATTCTATAATAAACAATACCTTATTCTTATTATTCCTGTCCTTTCTATTAGACTGTTGTCTTTCCCAATTCAAATACTGAATCCTCATTGGTTCAGTTGCCAAAGTGGTAGCAGCAGTAGGTTCACAGCCTACCTAAAGAGAAAATTCTCCTCAAGAAAGGACAGAGTACGGCCCATATGGCTACTCCCCACCAAGAGACCTTCTTATCAATCTCCAAGGGGGACATCCCCAACAGGTAGATCATCTATCAAGATCAACTGGTACTTACAAGTGTGTACAACTGACTCTGCCTTGGGCAGCGCAATGCTAGTGTCACTCCACCCCAGTAAAATCTGTCACAACGCATGCTCAACCTCCAGTTGTAAACCTTTACAGGTGGCGTGGAAGGGGCTGATATTGTCAGTTGGCTTCATTCTACCAAAACTGCCTCTGTGTATGTCAGGTACCTGAGCTGTTGTGACCTGAGGCACGGCACAGATACACAACAGGGAATCATAATCTTAGGATTGGATTTGTAATAAGTCTTAGTTAGAATAGCAGGGAAGGCTATGTGTTTATTTTGTGGCTCTTATTGGAGAATATCTGCTAAACATGGCTAGAGAGGCGCCAAAGTACAAGAAGACACAAAGACAAAAATATGAATAGAACTTAATTTTTATTGGTAAAAGTGAACTGGAATATATACTGTTTAGCTTTACCACAAAACAGTACATGGACAATAGGATCACTTTCCACAAGCATGAGTGGGGCAAGTGAGTTGCGCAGAATCAGGAGACTGAACAATTGAATTTCCAGATTTGGAACCAGACTCATTTTAAAGAGCAAAACAACTGAGAGATATTCATCCTCAAAATAACCCATCAAAGGTGAAATCAAGACACAGTGAATGGCGGCATTCACAACATTGCCCCCCTCTAGATTGGCCTTAGGGGGTAGTACTTGTGGAGGAACTTGGCATTCACTCAGGCAAACAGCTGACCACTAGAGAGGAGTTTCACAGTGTACTCTAATCCTTGCTTGAAGATCACTTCCAGAGGTCCAACCCATAATGTATCTAACTTTTGAGAGCGTCCTCCTACTCTATGCTGATAGTAAAGAATGTGGTCTCCAATATTGAACTCAGGTAAGGGAGAGCGCTCAACATTGTCAGGAGAGAGCTCAATCATTTTGGTCTTGTACGCAGAGGGTCATGCAGTAGCTTGTATATCAATGATACAATTGACTAAATCTTTGATATGGTTGTCAGGATTCATAGCCTTATCAGAGGAGAGTAGGGGGGCCCAAGAGCAACAGAGTGGTAGCCTCACGCCCATACAGCATTAAAAAGGAGGAACACCTGGTGACACAATTTTTGCTAAGGCAATAAGCAAAGAGAGCAGCAGTTAAGTATAGATCCCAGTTTGAAGCATCAGAATAAGCAAGTTTCCTCACAAGTGTGGTGTAGCGGGTGGGATACGTGTCTAGGTATCCTAGCTGAAAACCTTTTTTGTCTTTTTAAATCAGTGGCCTTCTAAAATCTTTATCTTATACTCTAGTTGGTAAAAATAAAAGGTGTGTCAGGCTGGCTGCCAAAAGAGCAAAGCTGTGTTTTGCTCATCTTTACTCTTTTACAGCAGCAAGCTGGTATGTGTTTCTAGTCTATAGCTAGTAAAACTATGATTAAAAATAGGTGTCAAATTATTTTTTTGGACTTTAATTTTAGTATTTTAACAATTGTTATCATAAATATTTTTAGTGAAACCCCATGGGTGATGGCAGCCTGCTAGTATGTGTTGCTGGTCTCATACCTAGTAAAAAGCTGTATAAAGATGTGGGCACCCTTATGATTTCTTGGTAGCAATTATTTAGATTTAGTAAATGAAATAAAATGAGAAATTGATGAGTATATAAAGTTCAGTAGTTTGCAGGCTACCAAAAGAAAACAGCTGTGCTATTTCAACTCCATTCTTACAAAGCTTTCCATTTATCTTTTTCTTATTTCCTATCAGGATTTGTTTTTGGTAGTTTAGCAAGTTTTTTAATTTCATTATTTTATTTGTTAAAAGATGGTTCAGTGGCACACAAAGTTAGAGTTTTCCATAATAAAAGGATATATTTAGTGTTTTTTGCAACCTTTATACATAATTATGGGTGAATGATTTATAAATAAGCTACCAATCTATTTCCATAGGTATTTTTGAATGTTTATTTTTATTATCTTTTGCCACTTAAGAGCTATGGTAAAGTTTCTAAATTTATATTCCTTTATTCAATCATTGCCTTGTATTTAGAGCTTCTAGATATTAAAGGTTAATATAAGCAAGCTTGGTGGATTAAAAATTAATTCAAAGTTTTCTTTGAATTTAACATCATATAAAAAAGCTATACATAAATAATTCAAAAAGTTCTTTGATCTATGTTGTTCTGGCAGTAAAACTTTTAAAGTAGCTTAAAAAGTAGAGATTTTAAAGCTTTGGACAGATTAAAAAATACAAAAAAGATAAAGATATATATTATAAAGTATTTTTTAATAATATATGATTTTTTTACATGGTTAATTCCCAACATATAATGATAGTGTCATTTGGAACAAAAAAGACTTAAAATAAGTCAACAAAAATATTGGTAATAAATATTTATTGCTCTCAATAAAAACTTACCCAGCCTAGAATCTGCTTATGGCAATGACCAAGGCTTTTTTTAAATTTAGGTTAGAATCTGGAAGTTAAAAGTCTTACCTAATCCAAGATCTGATGCTGGTAAAAAGGATTTTTTATTAAAAAAATGTTAGCGATTAGAGATAAACTTACCCAGCCCAAGATTGGCTTCAGGGTAAAAGTTTGGCCTTTTAAATCTAGGCTGGTAATTTAGTGAAAAACTTACCACCCTAAGATCTGATGTAGACTAAGTCTAAAAGTCTTAAAGGTTGGTGATTTTTTTTTGAAAATAGTTACCCAAAATGCATCTTGGTTAAAAAATATTAGTGATTCAAAACATTGCTTACCATGCCCATGTTTTACTTCAGGGCAAAAATCTGGGTTTTCTTAATCTAGATAGTAAATTTGAAGAAAAAAAGTTTACCTAACCTTGATCTACTGTGGACCAAGTCCATCTAAAAGGATTTGAAGAATATTATTAGTTTATTCAAAAAGACTACCTGAAATTAAGAAGCAAGTTGAATTTTAAAATAAATTGGTTTTTTTAAAAATTTGTTAGTTACCTTTATAATCTAAAGTTAGCTTCAAATTTAAAAAAATATGCTTACCTTGAATATCCTTGATCTACTATGATAAAGCAGTTAACATTATATGTATATTTTGAAGCTTACCTTTATTTTGAAGTAAATCTACAGTGTTAAAATTGAAAAAGTTAGTATTGTGTTTAGTGAAGCCTTACCCTGCTTAGTTGCTTTTAATCTTATCTTAATGGTAGAGAAATATATGGGTTAACCAATCATAATTAATGAAGTCATTTTTAGCTCCAATGGTTATCAGTAAATTTCAAATAAAAAATTCAATGTCTTACCATAGTATCAAGCCGGATTAATTGATATATAATCAATAAAAATTCTAATTTAAAGTAAACTACTGCAGGTAGGGATGCCGTGAGACACTGCAAAGTGTACAACAACCCCTTCAAGCAGCAGCATTGGCCATTAAACCAAACTAATTTATAAGCACAATTTATGTGTTGTTAGCCTTTATTGGACTTAAAATAAGGTAAGTTCTTCTAAGTAAAACATATGTAAATAATTTCCCCAGCAACTTGAGCGGTTATATATGATTATAGAAACCAGAGTCAAGTTTGCACGCTCAACCGCCCCATTTGTAGAAGGATTATAGGGGGAAGAGAAAGACTGGTGAGACCCTAAGGCTTCAACAACAGAGGTCACCAACAGCAACTTCCAGAATTAACTCATTCCGCAAATTGACTTACTGAATGTCAACAATCTGTCAACATTCAGTAATTCAACATTATTTTAGTATTTATCCGCCGGAATTAAGATTTCCAAAACTAAGCTAATTTTTCATAGTAAATTATTAAGTCAGAATTGCAAAATTAAAAAGTAACAGACATAATGTTGACACCATTTAAACAAAGGCTTAATTTTAAGCCAAAAAACTAATATAATTTACTATGAAAATGTAAGTTTCTTTGTACTTTTACATTAAAGTCAACTACAGTAAGTAATATCTAGATATCAACCCCAAATAAGAATCCATGAGTTTCTTAATAAATTAAGCAATATTCTAAAAATAACTATTTTTTAAATTTTATATTAATGTTTTTATTAAATATATAATAATATAAGCATTGAACAAAGTTAATGCCAACTTTCATAGTGTTCTTTGTATTATTTAGATATTTACTGTATTTTTAAACTCACTGGATAAACTATAGCTTATTTCCAGAAGTCCACTTAAGCCAAAATGCATATGTTAAAACTAGAATTTATATATGTATTTATAATGTTGACTTTGTGTCAAATTGACATGTCACCCAAATTGCAACAAAGGGGTTTGGCTAAGCAAACAAAGTGACATAATTTAAGCAAGATTTAATAGGAGAGTTACTATAAAAGAACACTGACTGCCTGAATGTCAACACCTTTACTGGTTTATTAGTAAAACACTGCTGCTTAACAAAAAGCACACATATAATGGTATTGTAATTCAAGCCAAAGTACCCAGGGCTGTACTTTTTACTCTCTCTATAATCCCTATCATTTGGTTTTCATAAGTTACATATGCAAATCTTTAGATTTTTTAAATTTAAAAATAATGGATTTTGGACTTAAAAAACTGACTCCAGAAAATAAAAACCAAGCTTTATAAGTGATTTACATAGTGTTTTTCTACTTTAATGCTGACTGTCAGTATGTTGACGCCAAAATTAAAGCGTTTTTTTATGCTGACAAACTAAAATAAATGTTTTTGACTATTGTGACTACCAGAATGTCAACTTTTTATTTAAACATGGTATTTTCTATTCTTTATTAGTAAACTAGCTCTAAAATTACTTTCCATACTTCTATAAACTATTTACTTAATAATAAAAATAAAAAAAGTGATTGTTATTTAATTTTATTCATGTTTCAACTGATTATTCTTACTTTATGAACTCTACTCTAATTATTGTAGGATAAATCTTCCAAGAAGCCACAAAATAACCCCAAGTCAAACAAGAAAGTACCCAAAGCCTCTGGAAAGGCCCAAAGTCCCTACCCCAACAAAAAACCAGCCAAAGAGCCCTCAAAGAAACAGAAGACAAAGGAGAAGACCCCAGACCCTGAAAGCAAAGAGCCCTCCCCTGCCCCCTCCTCTTCTCCAAGCTGGTACCAATCAGAAGGAGAGGAGGTTCCACTAAACAAGCAAGGAAGAAAGAAGATACCCAAGAGTCCAGAACCCCAGTCAAGCCCAGATGAATCAAGCTCAAAGGAATCAAGCTCATCCCAGTCCAAGAAGCGCAAGAATCCAACTCCAGATAATTCCCCTCCACCGCCCAATAAATCTGCACCTCCATCCTCCTCATCAAGTATCAATAAGAGATCCTGATTATTACCTGTCTGACTATCATCAAGCACCAATTAGCCCATGGGACTCCCTAAAGGTTCACAATATATGTAACATCAAAGGAGAGTTTAAGCTCCCAAAGAAGTTCCCTCAGTTTTTCCCTCTAATGTCTATCAAAGGAGGTGCAAGTTTAGTCTGTGATGGCTATGTTTTCAATTGCAACAATCAGAAGAGAGTAGGAAGAAGCAAGCATTATGTATGTGAATATATAAGCTGCGCTGCCAGGATCAATACAGAAGGATGGGATAAAGTCACTGGTGAAAAAAGAGAGCACACATGCAATGCTCCAATCAATCTTATCAAAAAGCTTCTAAAGTGGTACCTCTACCAAATGGTCCCAGTCTCCAAAGATGTCAAGGCTTCTGATCTGGCAGTTAAGGCCACCACACACCTAAGTAATGAGAACCTGAAGCTCATCCCTGACTGCAACCAGTTAGTGAAGTACATATGTGACAAACACCACAATCTATTCCCCCATAAGAAATCTGCCATGGTCCAAGGAGAGTTAGTCTTGACAGAGGAGCCAAAGATGTTTGATGGTGATGAGGTATTCCTTTTACATGATGATGGACCTACAGAAGAGGCAAGAATTATATGCTATGCTATACAACAGAACCTGGAGCAGTTAAGAGATTCAGAGACCTGGTTATGTGATGGTACCTTTGCAGTATGCCCCTGCCTTTTTTACCAACTATGGGTTGTACATTCCCTTATTTAAGGCAAGGTGCTCCCATTTGCCTACTTTCTGCTTCCTGGGGCAACAGAAGAGATCTACACAAAGCCCTTTAAAATTCTTCAGGAGGGCATCAAAGCCCTACCCAATAATAGAAAGAGTCCCCTTGGCCATAACACTAGAGCCAATCCAGATGATGATGAAAAAGATGAAGCCACCCTTGCTGCAGATAAAGAAGCTAAAGATAAAGCACTTGGACCCTCAACTATAATCATGGACTATGAAACTGCCCAATAAGCTTTTGTAAATACATTTGATGGAGAGGTCCAGGGGTGTTTATTCCATTATTGACAGGCTGTCAACAGGCAACTAAAGGGTCTACCTGAGCTCAGCAAGCTCCACTGTCTTGATACATCAGGAAAGTGCAAGTTCTTAATTCAGAAGTTTATATCACTAGCCTTTGTAAAGCCAGAGCATGATGGATAAGCCTTTGAGCTCCTATTCCAGGATCCATATGCCAAGAAACATGATGGTGCCTTCTACCCTTTCATTGAATATTACAAACCACAGTGGATTGGATGTAAGGTCATGCAGCGCCAGAGCAAGCCCAGAGCCAAAGCCAACTGAAACTGCTACCAGGCAGTTCTTAAGAGTGAGATGAAAACAACTTCATCTTTGGAGGGCTGGCATAAGCATATCAAGTCCTCCTTTGGAATCAAGCACAGATACAACACCTTCTACGAGCACCTCAAAGTCCAACAGGGGAAGACTGCTGCATCCATCAGAGATATTGAGAACCACCCATCCAAGAAGAAGAGAACCACCAAAGAGAAACAGTATCAAGAGAAGATCAAGGACGTTGTCAAGGCCAAATATAAGCTTTCAGAGATTGGGGAATACATCAAGAAGATTGCCACAATTCTTAATGGTAACCAGGTGATCACAGTCTAGCTTTCAATTAAATTTATTGAGTATTGCCTAATTTTTTATATAGTTCTTATATATTAAGTATAATATTTTTAAATAAATAGTTATTCTAAATAACTAATTAATAATTTATGATACTGTTTTTATAAAATCATTGATTTTCTATTGATATTTTGATGCTTTAGACTATATTACATGGCCTATATTGGTATTTTACTAGTAAATTATATGTTTTTCTAGTTTTCAATATAGAAAAAACTTTATATTACTGTTTCTGATTGTTAAATTTTGCTATAAATATGTAACTTTTTATGTAGTATCTTTTTGTGTATTATTTTTTTTGTTTTTATAAGTGGGAAAAATTTATTATAGTAAAGATAGCTAATTTCATAGTAAAATAAAATAAAAGTGTATTTTTATGAAATTTTTTAAGTGTCATGTATAATTTTTTATGAAATTTTTAAAATCTATTTTGTCACATTACCCTAAAAAATATCTTGAAGCTTAATTTTTTATTAAGTAAAATGTTCAGGAAACAGGTTTCTGCTTATTAAAAAAGTGTCAACATTTACTAGTCTGCATGAGTTAAAACTTAATTCTGACTTTTCAATGCTGTCAACATTAAAGTATTTTCAATTCTGATTATTGACATATAGTAATTAAATTTGCAGAATGAGTTAATTATGGCAGTTGCCTCACCAACTTGGTGTTGAAATTAGTTCCATTGTCAGATAACAACACTTGAGGACAGCCATGGCAAAAGAATACATCTTTCAACAGAAAGGCAGTGGTTGTCTTGGCAGTGATGTCCTTAGTAGGGCGAGCTTCTACCCACTTGCTAAAATGATCAATAGCAATTAGGATAAAGCAGCAACCAGAGAAAGAGCGGGGGGAGACCCTACAGATTCAATGCTGACAGTATGAAAGGCGTATTGAGGGAGGACTAGCTTGAACTTGTGTGAGGCAGCTTGTGGTTGCTGGAGCTGGCAATAATGGCAACTAGCAATGACATCTGGAATCAACAGGCAAAGGTTCTCCCAGAAATAGTTTTTCTGGAGCCAGTCATAGGTCTTGGCAATGCCTCCATATCCTGTCTCATTATGAGCTTGAAGCACCAACAAAAGGCAAAGACTAGGCTTTACATAAGGTAGGTAGCAGTCTCATACTTTCTTGAAAAGCTGGTTGTCACAAATTTGCGTGTCTTCAGATAGTTTGGATAGGGAAATATGAACTTCTTCCATCTTGTTCTCCCAGGAGGAAAGATAGACAATTAGTTTTCTAGTCAATCAGCCTCAGCAGGGTGTAGGGCAAGGATGGACATTCTGGACAATCCATTGGTGTTTTGATGTTGAATCCTAGGGCAATGTAATACAGTAAAGTTGTAGCCTTGCAGGCTGATAGCCCATCTAGCTAGTTGTCTTTCTGGTTCCTTAAGCTATTGTAACCACTTGAGCAATGCATGGTCAGTGACCACTGTGAAATGAGTGCCATATACATAATGGTGGAACTTCTTGACAGCATGCAACACAGCAAGACATTCTTTTTCTGTGGCACTATAATTATTCTTGTGTTTGTTGAGGACACAAGAGGTATAAGCTATATGATGATCTATACCTTCATCATATGGTTGAGCCAAGATAGCCCCAATATCCAGGCCACTAGCATCCGTATATAGGATGAATTCCTTATTGTAGTCAGGATATACTAGGATGTGAGCCTCTTTGAGCTTTTTTTTGAGGGTCTCAAAGGCTTGTTGCTGGCTAGCAGTCCATTTGAAAGGGACATTACACAACAGTTGGACCAAAGGCTCACTAGTGTTGGAAAATTTGGGGATGAACTGTCTGTAGTATCTCATCATACCCAGAAAGACTTGAACCTCTCACAGATTGGTGGGCAGAAGCATTTTGTCAATTGCCTCAACTTTCTTGGTTATTGGGTGAATCCTGGTCTGGGTTACCTCATGGTCCAAGAATTCAAGGTGTTCCTTGAAGAAAGCACACTTAGTTGGTTTCAAATTAAGGCCAGCCTCATGAATCTTTGTGAACACCTCCTTGAGATGGGCCAAGTGATCAGTGAAGGTGGCGCTGAAGACAGTTATATCATCTAAGTACACTAAAACACACAAGAGCTTCAAATCACGGAGAATGAAGTCCATGACTTGTTGGAAAGTAGCCAGGGCATCTCAGAGCCCTTGTAGCATGCGTGTAGGCTCAAACAGTCCTTTGGAAGTGATGAGCACAGCCTATTGTCTATCCTTAGGAGAGAGATCAACTTGCCAGTATATAGAAGCTAAATCCATAGCAGAGAAGAGCTTGGAGCCGCCAAGGCAGTGGAGAGCATCATCAATGTGTGGTAGGGGATAGGAATCCTTTTTGGTTAAGGAGTTCAAGCAAAGGTAGTCCATCAAAATATGATGACCTCCATCATTCTTCTTCAGTATGAGCAGGGGGAGGCCCATCAACTTTGGGAAGGAGCTTATAGCCCAGAATCTAATAGTTGCTTGAGCTCTTTAGACACTTGAGCGTCTTCCACGCAACTGCAGCAATAAGGTTTAGCGCAGAAGGGGGGAGCGTCATCAGTATTGATCTGGTGAATGACACCCTTGGCTAGACCATAATCAGTGCTATCTTTAGAAAATATATCTGAAAACTGATCTATCAGACCCAGCACCTCTTTCTGTTGTACTAGGGATAATTATGGGAAATCTTACATAGTGAACAAGGACAGGACTTGGGGCTCATCTTCAGGTAAATTGAAATCCTGAAACGTGCCAAAGGGATGTAGCAACAGGACATTGGGAGCATTAAAAAACTTGGCATAGACAACAACCTGCCCTCTAGACACTTGTATGGGGAGAGCGGTTAAGTTGGCAACCAGAAATTGAATTGGGTCTTTATGAGAGACATCCAAGATTCCTGGGCATAGGTAGGGCTTGTTGCATCCTAGAGAGGGAGGAGAGTATAACTCTAGAAGCGTACACTCAGGTAGCTCATAAGATATTTGTGAGTCTAGGATGGCTTGAGAACCAGGGGGGATGGTTACAGCAGAAGTGGCCAAGAGAAGAATTCCTTCCAATGCAGGGCAAGCCATAGGGGGACACTTCATGTTGGATGAATGTGTACGGTATTTTAGAGTGAAAACACCAGTGGAATACTCTAAGGCACACATCTTGAGGCACTTTCCTGGGACCTTAACAGGCTCTTTGAAAATCAGAGGGACTTTGTACCCTAGGATGAAGAGGTAATCATCCTTCAAGTTGATGATCTCATTGTATTCCCTAAGGAATTGAGTACCAATTAGGAGGTCATAACTCTCATTCTCCAAGACAATGGCAGGCGCGGCCAAGAGTAGCTTGCCAAACTGCATGGGAAGAGCAGAATAAGCCCCTTTAGCACAAGTCATGAATAGCCCAGCTGTGTCATACAACTAGTGGCAATTAATGTCGGGGGAGTTTGAGCTTCTTGACAAGCTTTGAGGAGACAACATTAACAGGAGATCCTGTGTCTAAGACGGCCTTGATTTTCACTTTTTAGATGGATATTTCCACAAAAGTGGTAGTACAACCAAAGGGAGGGAGAATGGCCAGAATTTCTTGGCCTTCTGCTAGCTCTCTGTCCCATTTTTTGATTATGTATCTCAAGCCTGGAAACTCCTTATAGACAGTCTGGAGAGGAAGCAAGACTGAAACGTTCTTGAAAACAGTGTCGGCAACCTCAGCAGCTTCCTCAGATGACTTTACAAGCACAGGGGACCTCTTATCTTGAGTGAGATAAGGACAAGAGACAACCTTCTTGGCTTCTGACAGCGGCTTGGTGATTGTTGTAGATTTCTCAGAACACAACTTATAAGGGACCACAATAGTTTCAGGGACAGAAAGAACTGAATACCCATAGTGTAAACCCAGCTGTAAAGACACAGCAGAACTTAATTTCTATAATTAATTTAGGAAAATATATAGCAAGATTGAGTTGAACTTTAATTATAGCTTAGCTATCAGATATTCAAAGAGTGTTTATTTATAGTATCTCCCACTGTGCAAAGGATTGCAAGTGGGAGTGGAAGTAGGGAATGGAGAATCTCACAAGACTGGGTGATGAAGATTGAAATCAGGCATTCGGAATATAGTCAAGCCTTTGTTCTTCTACTATCTGGGTCTGTATTGTTAATTCCTGGTTGTAGCCAATGGCTTACTATCAGTAGGGGAAATGGGCCTAAGTCTTCCTCAAAGGTCTAATTTTAGACTGGGTAGTAAGGTTTGACAAGAGTCTGGCACAAATCATGTGGTCTGGGTCCCAGATCCCCATTGGTTGGTGCCAGGATTGATAGCCAGAGTTTTCATTTTATTCTTGAATTGTTCAAGGAGTGTGATAGCCTGCTTCTATTTTTATCCCCCAATTCTGGGACTTATCTGCTTAGTTCCTCCCAAGTGTTTGTGTTCCAATTGGTTTTACGCACAAGGTGGACTTGTAACGGGTACTTATTCCTTATTAAATTATGCTCAAAATACAAAGATCTTTAAAATGAGTAGCTGATCAATCATTTTGCTTTTGTATTTGCTGAGATACACTTGCATGGATGACATCATTTCATGCAACAGGAGTTCATGCAGGGGGATTGCTTTTGCTCAATTTGGCCCTCAATTGGTCTTTTCAACATGACTAAATTTTTCAAGATAAATTGTAGCCGCTGTCAAGAGCTCCTGAATCTGGGCTTGGACATTGGCATCTGTTGATTAAGAGCTGAGATGTGATTGCATGAATTATGTCATCTATGAAACCATGAAATCATGCTTAATAAAGCAGTGGCATCTCAATCTGACATTTTGCAATTCTCCCCTTTTGCACTAGACTGTGCTTATTTTTTGCTTTGATCCTCATTCAGAGCTATGTCAGTAGTGATCCTGACACATAGGCGTTGGGATCTTCTACATCTTAATTATCCATATCAGAGTTATCAGAGATGTTGTGAAATAACAGCAGAATGGGAGGAGCCCCAGTATCAGCAGGCTCAGAGTCAGCAATGGAGGGGGGATTGAAGAAGACTGGGAAGAATTGTCAACCAAGAGCATCTCTGCCTCTAGGTTGACTGTTCTTTTACCTCCTGTTCCTTGGGATCAGCCCCTTCAACCCAAGGATGGTGCAGACACAAGAATGATGATCTATCCGGCCACAGTTGTGGCAACCTTGATGTCTAGGAGGATTTTGCAAGTTCATTGTGATTATGCAAGGGCCACGGGAAGATGGACCAGAATTAGAGGCAGCACAATTCTCCTGCACAACTGCTCCAGAATGGGTAAGGTACATATCCTACAACAGCATCTTTATGCTCTTCATAGAAGAAAGCATGGCCTTATGGGCTTTGAAGTGAAGGCACAGAAGCTGGTTCACCTTGAGGGCTTGAGAGCAAGCCATGTAAGCTTCATGAGCTGACAATTGTCTGCTTGTTATCAGTTGCTGTCTTTCCATGTAGAATCTATTGGCAAATTCAGCTAGAGTCTCCTTAGGTTTGAAAGCAATGTGCATAAAGGCATCCTTCTTTACTTCCAGACTATGGTCACCAGCAAATTTATCAATCAGAAGCTACTTTATATCTTCCCATGTCTCAATGGTGGGCAGCTCTGGAACTACTACCTCTTTGAAGTTTGGGTGCAGACAGGTTAGAATGTGTTCCTTCTTAACCTCATATGAGGTCCTTCTCATGGCAGTTTCATATATAGTTAGAAAAGCTGCAAAGGTTGAGGTTTTGTGGTCAAAGACTTTTTTAAAGGTAGGTTTGAAATGTGCTTCTAGAGTTGGGCCACCATTGTTGCTATTGAGTACATTTATGGACGGGGATAATTCTGCTTCAGATTTGGATGGGGGCTATCTGGCCCATATCTGGCAAACACTCTCCTCAAGAGTAGCCAGGGTCTCAGCAGTGTGGGTAACTGTATTATTAGCTAGAGTGGTCTGCCACTCAAAAACATCTAGGTGTTGGCCCTGTGTTGCTACTACCAAGGAAAGCTTGGCCAGCTGGGAGGTAAGGGAAGGCACCACTGAGAGGCAGGGGTCAAACCTGTCATTTACTGAGCCAATTAATTCACTCATTTCTTGTACGTCCCTATCAAGTTTGGTGTGGTCTCATTTCAAATGGTCCACCTTGTTAGCTAGAGCAATCAACTCTCTAGCACATTGAATTTGAGGTGCTCCTGACAAGCCAGGGCAACAGCCATATTTACTAGCAACCCCAGTTGGACTAACAACAGACGCCAACATCTCAAGCAAGGTAGCAGCCTCTTGTTGTAAGTCAGCAACCTGAGTCATCAGAGCAAGCACTTGAGGGTCAGGCTGAGGGGCGTTGGTAGGGCAATCCTGACTGTGGGTGGCCGCTCTTAACTCTCAAATGGCATCCCATAGTCTCTGTTCTCTGTCCACCAAATTGACAGATGAGGGAGAAGGCGGAGCATCTGGCTTGGGCGTAGATAATTCATTCACTTGAGTCTGGAGCTTGGCAATTGCAGTAGCAGTGACACCCCTTTCTTGCTCAAATTCTTCACTGAGCTCCTTAAGGCCTTTAGCAGCAAGTTCTGCTACTTGTTGCAGTTGTTCAAAGGAGTAAGTGCTGAACTTGTTGAGTTGCTTCACAAGTTGTTCAAAATTGGTGAGATAGGCATTTAGAGTGGAATCTACTTGGGTTTGACAGGGCTGTTTCAACTGTAAAACTCATGTAGACGTTCCCTAACATATTCAGGGATAGACTGGAGCATTTTCATAATGGAATAGACCAAGCGGGTTTGAGAAGTGACAGAGTCACGCTGATTGTCTGACACCAAGGGAAACAGGAAGTGGATCCATTGTTGACAGGCAGTAAATTGATCCCAGTGGTTTGTGACAGCTGCTTGTAGGGACAAAATCTCCTGCACACGGAGTCCTAACACCATCTGATGGTGGGCTAAGGCGGGATGTACAAAGGATGATAATAGTTTTTCAGCAGAGCCAGCCGCTGAGAGGAGATGCTGTGGAAATTGTAGAGACACAATCAATTTGTAGAATTCTGCTTGACTGAACTGAAGCTGGAGGCAAGGGATGGCCCCATCACGGGCTAACCCCAGGGCTACTGCCATGACTTGTTCCAAGTCAGGAGTACCCAAAGGGTAGGCCACTATGCAGGGACCATTCTCAAAGTTCAGCACAGTAGGGACAATAGGTGGGTCTATGATGTCTTCTTTGATAGGAGGACTGGTAATTTCAGGTGAAGTTGGCTCTTGTATAGGCAGAGGCAAAGGACCTGAAAACATAGTTGCAAAGGGGGTAACCAAGGGGCTTACAGCCCCTGTAGTGAGCATCATTTTGTTGTGATCTGAGGCGCGGCAAAGAGTCACAACAGAAAATCCTAACCTTAGGATTGGATTTGTACTAAGTCTTGGTTAGAATGACAGGGAAGGCTATGTGATTACCTTGTGGCCCCAATTGGATCATATCTGCTAAACATGGCTAGAGAGGTGCCAAAGTACGTGAAGACACCAAGACAAAAATGTGAATAGAACTTAATTTTTATTGGTAAAAAAGAAATGGAATATATACTGTGTAGCTTTACCACAAAACAGTACATGGACAGTAGGATCACTTTCCACAAGTATGAGTGGGGCAAGTGAGTTGCGCAGAATCAGGAGACTGAACAATTGAATTTCAAGATTTGGAATCAGACTCATTTTGAAGGGCAAAAGCAAAAGAGAGAGATTCATCCTTGAAATAACTCATCAAAGGCAAAATCAAAACACATTGAATGGTGGCATTCACGACATGAGCCTATGTGGATTGCCACTGCTTCAGGCTGCCTTATGGGACCTGCTGCAGTTTGGTCAACCACCTGTGCCATTCAAGAAATAGAAATCACCTGGGCATCATTCAGGGACACCACAAAGTCCTGCTAAAGTGAGACTTTCTTGTCCATTGTGGTAGGGACTCCCCTCCTGGCTATCAAACAGACCAGGTCTGTTCCTGGATATCTTGCCGCCTGGCAGCAAGCTCTTGCCACCACCCCAGAAGCTGTGACTGACAGGAACACCATGTTCTTTACCTTAATAGTTAAAGGGCTCAAACCCCATATCTGCAAGTTGGTTTCTGTAGGTTGTTGCACCTCCATTTATGACTGCTACAAAGCCATTGTGGAGGCTAATAATTAGGCTTCAATGGGTTTCCACTGCTCCAATGATGCACCACCCCAACCTTGTTCCACAACTGGAAGTGCTCACACCCAAGTAGGTTTCTGCCAGTCACACCAACAGGAAAATGATGTTAAGCGCCCCCGCAAGGGGAAACTCCAACTAGCACAAATTGAGAACCCAGGAAAAGCCTGGGGGTTGTAGTTATGAGAGGTTCTACAACTCCACTTGACCCTCACTCTCAATCCCTTCTAGCAAAGAACCCCTGCAGCTACAACATTAACAAATTTGAAACCCACAACATCTTCTAAATTCATAGTGATGACCCCATACTTCAAGTCAGTCACTCTTCAAATAAAGTAACTTGCTTGGCTGATCTCTTTTTTTTTGTGGGAACATCCACAAACTACTGGTAGATACTGGATCTAATCACACTATGGTTGACCAAACGTTTACAGACGCTCAACAACTAGACCAAGTACCAAGCAGGTTCAAGGAAGTACAAGTGGCTGATTCTCAAAGAGTGACAATTACCCATGAGACAGTACCCTTCTCCGTGAAAATGGGGAACATCCAGGTTAAACTCTCTAGACCAATCATGGCAGGGTTCAGCCACAATGTCATTGCTGGTCTTGACTGGCTTTGCCACAACCAACCCTACGTCAATTGGAATACGTCTGTAATCACCCTCACTAGGAATGGGGTGGGTTTTCATATATATCCTGTCAAAATGAGCAAGTTGCTTCATGATACTGTGTTTGTCAGAATAACAGAAACGGGTTCATACAATTTCAAGGGGTGAACTAGACTTTTCTCAATGCTCATTTGAAGTTATCCACACAGAACCACCTGCTGTCACAGTAATTTCCATAATGCCAGGGATTATTTGGCCAAGTAGGAAAGCTTTGAAAGCCGGGAAACCTTTAACAAAGCTGACTTATTTAACGGACTTGAATCAAATGGTTGATTGCAAATGGGTTACGGCTGCTCTAGTTTGCCTGTCAAATCTGATTCCCCCTGTAAGTTGATGTTGATAAATTGACATAACTTAAGAGTCAACAGATATAAACTTATTTATCAGCATGGTTATCAAAAATTGGTCACCAAAGGGTTCTTTACAACCTGGACCAGATACTCACTTGACAATGTGGAAGGAATAAGAGCCCAGGATTTAGGTGGTATTGTTTAGTCAATCTTTGATATATATTGAATAATTTTCACTGTTTCAACTCTAAGAGTTGAGTCCCCCCAAACATTTACTCAATAAAAATCATACATACCTTGGTCTAATTTAAATTTTTTTAAAATGCATCCTGTAGTTGGATTGTTGTGCTACGCTCCCTAAAATCTGATTCTAAGCTGGATCATTACTGGAAGATAGGGCCCTGCAGTTGGAACTTTGTTGTTGGCACCTCCCAATGTTAATTCCATGCCTGCCAATCTTGGAGTTGTTCTTCCTGTCTTTGAAACTGAAAAGTGTGTGAATCACAATGTCCTGAATTTTATTCTTAAGATACTCTGATGCTTTCACATGCTATTTATCTTGGGCTACTTTGGTTAGGATTAATTGTTTTACTTAATCCTAGTATCATAATTTGAAATATCTCAAAACAATATCTGAAGCCACGTTGGTGGTTAATCATTAATTCTATGTGGATTTGAGTGGTAATTCCCCACCATTTAGAAACAGCTTCATATTATCCTGCAATTTCCGTCACACCTGCGGCCCTTCCCTTGAATACTCCACCTCCACCAGCACTTGCCACTCTCCTTGAGGAGTATAAAGACGTTTTCAGTGAAACACTGGTCCAACTACCCCCTCCCCAGGAGATCCAGCATGCTGTACAACTACAAGTGTTGCTTCCCAAGGCACACCCCCTCTATTGACTGATATCAAAAGAAGATGAAATCCTCCATCAGAACCTCCTAGATGCACTTGATAAGGGCTTCATACGCCCCTCACTTTTGCCATGCATAGCTGCTGTCTTCTTTATAGCCATGAAGGACAAGTCCCTTTGCCTAGTCACAGATTATCTCGCCTTAAATGAGGTGACTGTTAAGAACAAATACCCCCTGCCGTTTATTGACAGCCTGTTTGACACACTTATAGGTGCAAAGATCTTTAGAAAGATTGATCTCACCTCGGGGTACAACCACGTCCGCATTGCACCAGGGGATGAGGCAAAAACTGCCTTTCACACACACTACAGGTCATTTGAGTGCCAGATCATGAATTTTGGAATGTCCAACGCCCCTTCCACCTTTGCCATGTTAATGAAAAAAGCATTTGAGGAATTGATTGGAAAGTGTGTCATTGTGTATCTTGACAACATTATTGTCTTCATTCAAGATCAAACCACGTACCCCCAACACCTCTGTGCTTTCCTTGACACCCTTTGGAAAAACCAGTTGAAGGCTAAGCCTTCCAAATGTGAATTCCTCAAGTCAGAGCTCTTGTTCCTTGGGCACACCATCTCTGCCCAAGGGATAAAGCCTGACCCTACCAAAATCAAGGCAATCACCAGCATGCCACCTCTCACCAATGTTGTTCAGGTGTGTACATTCTTGGCATGGTTGCCTACATGCGTAAATTTATTCCCAATTGAGGAGAACTTATCACATCTCTCACCAAGCTCCTGAACACTAAACAGTGCTTCCATTGGACCCCTTCCAGAGATCAAGCCTTTGAGACGTTTAAGCAGAGACTTACAACTGCACCTGTATTACAGTTTCTCAATCATAACTGCCATTACAAACTCAAGACTGATGCCTCTGACAGGATCATAGGGGATATGTTACAGGTAGAAACTGTTAAGGGCGTCTTCCTCCCCGTGGCATACAAATCCAGGAAGCTCACTGACTCAGAACAATGTTATCCAATTCATGACAAGGAGTTAGCAGCAATTGTGCACTGCATCAAGAAGTGGTGTTGTTACCTAGAAGGGGCCGCCTTTTCACCCTGCGTCCTGACGGACCACAAGTCACTCCAATATTTCAACATGCAGTCCCACTTGACACAACGCTAGGCAGGCTGGGTCAAGTGTCTATCTCCTTACCAGTTGTGTATCAAATACAAGCCTGGGAAAGAGCTTGTCATAGCAGATGCCCTCTCAAGGCTCTACAGGGCGTCCATCACCAGGGACAACAGTTTGGACCCTGATTGACCAATGCTTTACCTCCAACCTGAAGCAACCTGCTATGAAGGCCTCAATTTAGTAACCATCTCCAAGCTGAAGGACAACAAAAGTCAGTTCACCACTGATGCAGGCAATGTCTGCTGCCGTGCAGAAACAGGAGAAAAGACACCATATATTCCCACCACACAGTGAGGTGGCACCATACTGCACTACCACCACACCTTGGGCCATGTCAGGGAATGCAACCTCTTTGAAATCATGAAATGTACAATTTGGTGGCTGTGTATGCGCCAAGAAATCTTGGATCTCCTTGAAACATGTGTGTTGTGTGAGAAGAACACGTCAAAGTCTGCACCCCCTAAGTCTGTCCTACCCATTAAGGCCATGGAACCATTTGAGCAGTGGGCCCTTGACATTGTTGGACCTCTCCCCAGTGACAGACTTGGGAAGAAATATATCATCACAGCCATTGACTAATTCACCTGCTGGCCAGTAGCGTGGGCAACTACTAACCACACTGCCATAACCATCATTTGCTTCATTGGCAAGGAAATTGTGGCCCATTTTGGATGACCCAAACGCCTCATTACAGATGGGGGTCCCAAGCTTGTTGGATATGTCATGAAGGTGTACTGCACCAAAAATTCCTTACAATAAATAGACATAACTCCATACCATCTGCAAGCCAATAGGCATGTAGAGCAATTGAATCTTTCCCTGGTCCAGCTGATTGCCAAACTCTCACAGGAACATCCTAATACTATGTGAATCAAACATCTGCCCACCTCTCTGCTCATCCTACAAGCAAGGATCAACAGGGGCACTGGTTTCAGCCCCAGCACCTTGGCCTTTGGGACGCCTGATGGTTTGGCAGGAGTAGAACAATGGAGATTACAATCCACGTTTCCTTCAAAACTCCCTTTATTGCCTACCCCTTCCCTGAGCCAGTGGTGCGCCAAGGCCTGAGACATCAAACACAAGCAAATTGAGGGAGGGACAAGACACCTTGAGGCCAGATACGCTGTAGGTGACCCTGTTTACGCCCTCAACCCTAATTCAGCTAAATTAGAACCCAATCACTTGAGGCCCTTCAAGATAGACGCGGTCTATGACAACCACACCTATCAGCTGGAGGACGCCCAAGGAAACACCAAAAAGCTTCACCACAATTGCTTGTTCCCCTTCCGCGCCATCCTCACACAAATTTTGGTCATGTGGAACTTCCCAGATCTCCTGCAAACCCCAATCCTGGTGTCTGACAACAAGCAGGGGAAAAGGGGGGGGTTTGCAACCAAGTTTGCAGACTTGCCTGCCAACGTATCTTACAATACACAGGGGGTGCTTGATGAGCCACCCCTTGACTTATCTAACAACATGGACCAATCTGATGGCAATGTTCAACGGTGGGCACTTTCTCTTAATTAAGAGCGCTATCAATTTGAACTGCTGATCCTGCACAAGTTATTCCCTGGCTCTAATCCTTATATGGAACATGCCACCATGCCATTCCCTTATGGCCTGGTGGCTTTCCCCATATAGTATATTAATTGCAGTATTCTATAATAAACAATATCTTATTATTATTATTCCTGTCCTTTCTATTGGACTGTTGTCTTCCCCAATTCAAATACTGAATCCTCATTGATTCAGTTGCAACACCACTGCTATGCTGTCACTGGATTCCAGCCCGCTGGCCTGCTCTCTCACTTAGCTAAAGTGATTTATCATGTGTTGGGGTATTACAGGGGTCTGCCACTCCCACTGGGGCCAGCAACCTGGGGCACCCATCAAATCAGAAACTTTCCAAACATGGCCTAAAATGCAAACTGTGCATAAAAGTCCCCAATCCAACTTTAACCTGCTAGGGGAAGCTCCTGAAACTCTAGCCCCAGGCCACCCAGGAAGCAATCTAAGTGATTTCAAAATGAGAGCTCCAGAGACCCAGGATATGCAGGAAGGGTTGACTCCAGAATCTGGGCAAACATTGGGACATCAAACAGCTGGGGACTAGCCCAGAAAGGCAACCCATCTCCCAACATAATAGATGGGGGCTCCAACCCTCTGTCCCACCCATACTTTTCTGTACATGGGAGCAAGTATATAGTAAAGACAAGCCCTTCCACAATAGGTTGTGCTATTGTTACAGAAAAAGATTTCTTGATATCCATTGCATAAATCAACCCTTTACTTAACTAGGGCAAGTAGACCTAAGCCATCAGATATCCCTTTCTAATACCAAAGATGGAGCATCTTATCCTCACACCTGCTACAGCAGCTTGTTTTGGGGTTAGGAGCCACAAGAATACCTATGCTCAGCTTGCACCTGAACTTAGAGGGCCCAAAAAAATATCTTACCCGGTGCCAGCACTGCTCAATGTGAGAGAGGGGGCTGAACTAACTAAGTTTAGCTCCCATCCTGGAGGGAGGACCCACCAGGACACCATCCAGTGCAGGACTGGTATGAACGCTTGAAGGGGTGTTCATAGAGAAGACACAGCAGATAGCTGGGGAAAGGAGGAGTCCAAACCCATCATAATCACTCCACTAAGGAGCCTGGAAGCACACTTGGGTGAGGACTCTTGGGTATCCAACCCACTCTCCTGGAACTGAGCGACAGGGACCTCAGGAGGGGGCATCTGGGAGGGTTGGCGTGACGGTGTAGTGAAGGAAGTTTTGAGGACGGGGAGTTCAAGGTCATCACAGGTGAGGCTTATCACAACGTTCTCACTAGTGGCAAGGATGTCCTGTGCCCGTCCAGGGAGGTCCTCAAACACATGCATGAAATGACTGGGGTCACTTCCCACCAAGTGGAAAGAATAGGACACAAAACTCCCTAGTTCTGGGGAAGTAGTCCAAACCAGCACCAGGGCAGGGGCCAGGGTAAAGGCCACAAATTTCAGAAATGAGGCCAGCATTCTACTCTAAAAAAGGGGGACACAAGCACAACAAAACTTTTGGTGGTGTGATGCCTTTGGCAGAAGAGAAAACAAGAAACATAGCAAAAAAGGGGGCCTGCAAGAGGTGTTTGAAGTTTAAAGACAATGATTTAAAGCTATACGCTTTACAATAAAGCAAAAGAGTATAATCAAAGTGTATAGTAAAAGCAGGAGACAACAAAACAAAACAAAAAAGAAGCAAAATCAAAACTAAAGTAAGTATATATTAAAGATTTAATACTAATTTTAAAGTTTGAGTTAAGTTTTTGAAAGCAAGTGAGGTAAGCGGTTTTAACAAAGTTAATCTCAACTCTAGGAGCTCTGAAGACAACACTGGGAACCAGGTAAAGGCCAGGAAGGTAAGGAATGGTAAAGAAACTACTAAAAAGCCAGAGAAAACAAAGGGGACCCAACAAAAGTCCCAATTAAAATCTGAAAGTTTGTGAAAGTATAAACTTTTAATTGATAGAATGAGCAAGCAGGGGACTTTCAGTCCCCTGTCTTGCTTTAAGGGTGGAATTTGAATTCAAGGGTCACCTGACCCAGGGCTAAAACTTGATTGTCTTGCAGAGAATTTTTCAGAGGGGGATCCAAAGAGTTGAAGGGTTTCTCACTAATTTCTGGCTTTAACTCTGATTGGCTGGCATTGCTGGAGTGAATTAAATCAGCATTCAATCCAGTTGGACTGGCATTTAAAGAATTGGCAGTAGCGCACCTGAATACTTAGACTTAATCAATTTCAAGTGTGGACAGGCCCAAGCCAAAAAATAGTCTAAATTAATCAGATATTTCTCCCAAGTGGGAACCAAGTTCATCACATTGGTATTTACCACCTGGGAAGGGTATGCCAACACAAATCTCTCATCAATTGTATGGACTAAATTCTAAAGGAAATTAAGGGGCTTGGCCGGCTTCTGAGCAGATTTCTTTGTGCAGCGCAGGAAGATTGTTCTATCCAGGGCTAAAGGGGGGAGTGACTTTACACTCAAGGCTTTTTTACTTCACCCCTGGGTCCCTTTGACGCCATCCTGCCTGGCTTTCAACTTGGATATCTACACAGCATTCTACTATACACTGATGTATCTTTTCAGAAGCCTTAGGTAATCAACACCCTGTGCAAACCCTTCTGTTGGGGGAGGGCTATCTGCCCCGCTGTCTGCACCTGGACAGGCTTCCAACTTCCCAATGTGCTCTCTCGCATAACTGAAATAGTTTACAATATGATAAGGTATTTCAAAAGAAAGCTGGTCTAAAGTCATGTCTTTTTTCTGAGGGTGGCTAGGCCTAAGCGCTGCCACTAGAAAAACTGGCCCCAAAGCGCTGCCTGCTGGCAGCAGTCAAAGATCTAAATCTCATGGTTGACCACAGGTGGGTTATTGGCCAGAAACAGAGTCTGAGCTGAGCATGGATGCTTTGAGCCTGATCTTCTAATTCTTTACTGATTGATTTTCTTACTGGAACCTCCTGGGAGGGGATGTGGCTATATATAGCACTATCATTGGGGTGCTTGTAAGGTAAGTGGAAACCAAACTCAAAGAGGCGGCTGTGTTGAGATGTATCCTAGAGCATAAAGTGACATGGTCTCCCAAAAACTACCTTGGCAGCCGGATATTTTTGATCTGAAAAGATATCTTTCCTTGCAGTTTGCCTATTCTGATACTTTGCCATAAGATCTGTAACAACAAGTTTGTTAGGCGCTGCGTTGTTGCCACTTTAAAACTCTGAAGATCTTTTGCCTCTTATGAAACATACCCTGAAATTTGTGGGTTGAGCGTGAACCCATCTATACTGCTGGATCTTTGACATTGAATTGGATCAAAGCCTCTCTATTCTACCTTTACATTTCAATATGCTGAAATTTGTATATTCTTGCTTTAAATGCTAGTGTATGCAAGTGAATACGCACTTTTTTCTCATTGGTAATGTCATTCTTATTTGGGTTTACATTCTCTGTTTGATTGATTATGACAAGCTATCTCTCTACTTCCCCATGAAATATGGGTTTTTGTGGGAGAAAGGGATGAAACCCCTACAAACACGTTCTTCAAACTGGCATTGACTGAAATATTGAAAACAGAAGTGGTTTATTGATGATAGAAGAAAGCAAAGGAGAAATAGATCTATCTTCAACCAGAGAAACCTTTTAGAATGAGATGCTTGTTAACAGTATTAGACAGGACTTCCAAAGGATTAAAAATGGTTGGTAAGGGCAAAGCATGAGATCTAAAGTCAGATGCAGTCCCAGAAGCTTTTTCAGCATATAAAACAATCCTAACCTTAGTAAGACACATCAAGAGGTCTAGATGTGACAATAGACCAACACCTTGGATTCTTTATTGGAAGTGATATCAATTTGGAATCTTTCTCTGTCTGGCCAGTAATAAAGTTACACCAACCATCTTCAGATGCCTGCTGGATCTTATCTGGAACGTAAAATTTTACCACATGGTGTTGATATACCATAGATTCAGTTAAGCTCATGGTGTCATAAACTTGAAAGTGGGCAGAGATTATGTGCCGCAACTCTACCCAGAAATAAGCATACTGAGCTTCCAAAGCTAGACTATTTTTTCTGGATTTCTTGTGAGGAGCTAATGCAAGTCATTGGGCTTAAGTGCACAGAGATTATAAAAGGGATCCTAATATATTTATATACAGATCAAGGTAAGCTTAAGTTTAAATGACCAATAAGATTTTATTTCAAGCTCGGTCTTCAAATAAAAACGAATGATTGCCAGTGTTGAAAATATTACCAATCCTGGAAATATATAGAGAACTCTTTGGTGAATGAACTTTGATTTCTATGGCCTGGTACCTCAGATGATGCATTGAGCATCTTTTAAAGAACATTCACCAATAAAAAGCATACGCAACCTAGATATAATGAGCTATATCCTGTAAGAGGGGAATTGTTTCACAAGAAACCAAGGCAGATAACTAAATGATCTGGTATGTTGATGAATTGCAGCCTATACTAGCTATGCTTGATACGGGTTTAAACGCAGTGTTGTAAAGAAACCGATAATTGGGTACACTGAGTGGGATTCAGAATTCAAGTTGAGGTTGCCGACTTTAATGTTGTATTTGGTTTAAATTCATCAATGGAATCAAGATATATATTGTTATTTAGTGGCAAACAATTCAAAATAGTTGAACTTGGTATTTCAAGCATACAGCTTGAGCTAGTAGTTTGAACCAGATTTATCAGAGTAAAGTAGTTTGTTGGCGGATTAACTATATATTTGATTTGGATGTATTTTTTATAGTGTTGATTTAAAGATTTGGATCTGTTAGTGTTGGAAATTATATACAAATGTGATGATTATCATGTGGGCTGGAAGTAAAGAGTTTGTATGAAAGGTGATGTAAATGAAGTGTGATGGGAATTGGTTTAGATTTTATTGGCAATCTCAGGTTGATTAGAACGGATTCGAGATGGAAATCATTGTGCTGCGTCACTTAAATAATTTATCAAAGTAGGCTTAGCCAGGTTTCGATGGGGTCGGGTGAATCCAGCTGGATCTGGGTAGGTGGATCCTGACCATGTCACCAAACAAGACCAGATCAGTCACGTCACGAAACCCTGGCACGAATATACATGGTCCACTGGGCAGTAGAGGTGGCCAGTCACCTATTTATCGGCGGTAAGCTATAGGAAGTATACTTGAGACATGGCAAAGAAAAGATATGCCCTTTTCCATTTGATATTCCTTTTGGCATTGATTGCCATTACCGTCAACGTATCGCAGCAGTTGTACTCAGACTCGGTCCGGGACTTCAACGATGATATGAACCTTCAAGGGGAGAAGACATGGGAGCTTCCTAACAATGGCTCGGGAAGGCCCTTACCTCGGGAGGACGAGGATCCCGTGATCCTGGGGAATAGTTCAGAAGGAATACTGTACTTTATTCAGGTAGGGTGCTGTCTAATTAGCCAAGATAATTGATGGTTAAATCATTTTCTATCCTTGGGTTAGTTATCCTATTGGAAAACGCTCCAAGACAATATATTTTTTAACGATACTATTCTCTTTGTCAATAGGATTTCCTGGGGGATAGGCTTATGACATGTTAAGATGCAACTCATTTTAAGTTTGACCTTAACTTCGAAAGGTTTTAATTATATATGGTCTTAAGTTTAGACTCGTATTTAATTAAACGACCCACTTAGTTCAGCACTCAAACAATACTTTAATTTTCATATTTTGATGCAATATTTCTAAATTTTAAGTTTAGATCACAGATATCCACGTGAGCAAGTTCCGTCCTGATGTAGGATTAAGGCATCTTCAGCATTTCCTAACCTCAGTGGTGCCTGTCGTCAAGCCAGAATTTATTATAGCGACAGGTGATCTTACGGATGCCAAAACACCGGAAAAACTAAGATCCCGGCAATACCAAGAGGAGTGGCAAATGTATCGCGCTACACTTGAGGTAGGATGGCGCTTCTCGGTAGACTAACTCTTCAAGGCCAGTGGAGTGGTAGATAAAAAGGATTACTGGTTTGATCTTCGAGGTAACCACGACTGCTTCAATGTTCCTGACTGGGAGCATGCCCTCAACTACTACTCTCGTTATGGAGTGACTCAGAAGGAAGGGTTTGCTCATACATTTGTAAGGCCCTTTGGTAGCTATCGCTTTGTATCGATCGATGGATGGTAAGCAAACTATCCGAAGCTAACCAGAAGCCCCAAATTCGGCACCTCGCGCCAGTTTAATTTCTTTGGGTACGTTGGCCGCAATGAAATGGATCGGCTTGAAACGCAGCTGGTTAGGATGGTGCCATCCAATCACACCTTCTTGCTGAGCCACTATCCAGTTGCCACCACTCAGTTTGGAAAATCTTCGTCGGGGCTTTCGTTTCCAGAATTGGCCAACTACGTCTCCGTTTACTTCTGTGGCCATCTGCATGAGTTGGCTTACGGTATTCTGCTGCTTGTTCGACAGCTAACATCGTCTAGGTATTGGGGAGGACTTGAAAGCATACCATCCCTTTCACTTCCTCGAGCTTGAACTCTCTGACATGAAACAGCATGCTTCATACAGAATATTTGCTGTTGACAATGACTTGGTTACCTTTATAGACGCCCACGTACCACTTCCACCAATAAAGGACAGCCCGCCCCTTGTAACGATTCCAACTTCACATCAACAGCTCCCTGACCTCGTTCCGCAAAGCCCCATTGTGCTGATTACAAATCCCAAGAACCATCGCTATCTGCTGCCCAAGCACGAACCAATCCATCGCATCATCAAAAGCACTCACGTGCGCATGTTGATCTTTAATTCATCCGAACTAACCTCCGTGACTGTCACCATCGATGGTGAGGCACGCCTCGCTGAACCCAGCCAAAGCGAGGTGCCGCTCTGGGTGGCGGCTTGGGCGCCCTCGGAATACGACGATGGCTTGGATCATTCCATCAAAGTAGCTGCAACAGATATCACTGGCGCTACAGGCTGGCACAATGTCACCTTCAACCTCAACGCCACAGTCCCCTCGACTTCGGGGAGCATGGGGGGAGACCATCCTTTTATCCGACATTGACAGCATCGTTAGGCATTTATTCGTTGCTACATATCTCCTAATAATGGGTGTAGGCCTCCTTATTCCTCGCTTACATGTCCTTTATCTGCAGATGCAAGGACGTTTGGTATCAACGACGCAGCTCTATTACACATGCATCCAGGCGATCAAGGCACAGATTGCAGAACCTAACTGCTTAAAGGGCTCTACTTGGGTGCTCGCATTAACCAGACTTCTTTTCTTAAGAATATGTTTTAACCTCCATGTCCTTGCAACATCAACGTGGCTCTTTTACCCCAATTTTTTGTATGGCTTGAGCCTAATCACACTGCCGCTCTTCTATGGCGGGGTGGATCCATCGCTCCCCTGGCTGTTTGATACCCCCGATCTATTCGACTACTCAGCACAGTTTGATCACTCGGTGTATGTCTATGGCTTCAACTTCCCTGAACGCTCCCCAGCGGTTTGGATGCCGCTCCTCGATACCTACCTCTTCACTGCCATCGAACTGATCTTCGGACTGAGCCCTTTCCTTATATACATCATGTGGAACCTGGTTCCCTCCAACAACTCTGTATTGGGTTGGTCCAAGTGGTTTGCATCCCATGGGATCATACTATTCGTTTCCATCTACCAACTGCTACCCTTTATCGTACTCAACCTTTACTACGGCCTCGCTTCACCGCCGCGTATCATCTACATCATCTACCAGATCATCGTGGTCTTCAGGCTGTATCCCAAGTCCTGGAAGCCGTCCAAGACCCTCTTCAAGTTTGCCCCCAAACCTCAAGCACCCGCCGAACCACTTCCGCCCAAACATGTCGAATAGTTCGACCCCCGATCCGAAATCTCATTAAATTATATCTAAGTAGCCCTTACCCAGCTTCCCCACACCTTTAACACTCACTATTACCCATCAAACCAGACCTCGTAAAAGCTAAACGTTGCCTCTATTATCTAGAACAACCATTCAAGCCCGAAAAGATACCCTTGGACTTTGCAAGCAAGAAGGATATTTCTGAGGACCGTCGGCATGGGATGTTTCGTGATGTACAAGCTGATGCTGGAGTTTGCCATCTCAGACAGTGCCGGGAAACTAAGGGCCATGCAATAGATCTGCATGCCAGAATTGAACCCATATATCCTAAATGAAGGGAGCTGTCACGCTATTTGCATTGCAGCGCTACAATTTTTTGAGATCATAAGGCACAGGGCATTTGCTTGAATACAGTCATATGTGAGGATGTGAGTAGTATTGTATCAGAAGAGCCAGGATTGAATGGAACCATGATTATTGTCCAGAAATGGCTTCTGATCACACCAAAGCACTTAAAGATTAGGATAAAGGTCAACCAGATTAAAGATAAAATAAAGATGGTTCAAAGATTTCTTTTATTGTAAATGAGTAATTCTTCTTATACCTTCTACAAGGGTAATCTCTGGGCTGCTAGCAATGTCTTCTAGGACATTCTAGCACTCCCCTAATTTGGGTAATTATTAATCTAGGTTTGGCGCTTCTTGCACGTCAACCAATAGAATATCTTCATCTTCACCCAGCACAGGTGCTCCTTGCTGGCGTGGAATAATTTAGTTACTTCAGGATCACTTCCTGCTTCCTTGACATCTACAAGCTTGATGCTTATTAATGTGACAATTATGGGAATTTGAGATTATGGGGAATCAAACCCAGCGCCTTGGCGCTCAATGTAAAAGTAAAGCAGTGCTGTGGCGCCTGCAATATTTGCCAAGCGGCGCAGCAGCGTTTGCAATAATTTTCAGTTGGCGCGCTGGCGCTTGACGTAAAGGTAGTTCAGCGCTTTGGGCCTAATCCAATTGCTAGGTGGTGCCGCGGCACTTGTGTATTTAGTAAGTGCTGCGGCGGCAAATCATGTCTCATTAATTGCCACAGCGGCGCTTGTCATTGGCTAGTATTAAGCTTAGGTCAGCAGACTACTGCTAATCCAATTTGCATGTAGCTTATACTACCAATTTATGCTGGCTGGCAGCAGTGATTCATATCCCTAAACTCCGTCATAATTAGCCTTGTTGATTTTTATACTGCTGGTTTATGAGTTTGCTCTGCTGGGACCCTAATCTGCGAGCTCCATCATAACTGCCACCATTGCTTGGTCAAAATTCCCTGCAGGAGCCACAGAAGAATCTTGCAGATCAGTATCAGATATTAGCCCACAATGAATACACATGTAGGAAATCTGATTGGGCTTATGGTAGGGGTATATGTTAGGTTTTACCTTAGATATATCCAAGGGACACAGCAGTGAAATCCCAACTTTTGGATTGGAGTTGTACTAAGCTGAGAGGTTACTCTTCAGGGATGAATAAGGAATCTACTTTAAGGCTCTAGGAGAGCAGGATACATAAAGTACTCCTTTAGATGTGGCTAGGGTGGGTGCACCAAAGTATCTGAGAGCACCCAACAAAAGAATCCCAAATGAGCTTGGATCCTATTGGGAAAATGGAAGTGCTTCATAATTTTTGGGGTGATCACAAAGCTTTGGTAGGACATTCAGATCATCAGCCACATACATACGCTGCTTGCGGATCAATTTCAGCCATAGAATGGGAGGAAGACAAGACACTCACTTATCTATAGAAACATCCCAGGTTCAGGGGCATATGGGAAGGATAAAAGTCTAGATTCACCCTCCAAACTGTTTCTAGCATGGGCAAGATCAAACCTGTGCCAACACACTCATTCACAATCAGTCCAGATCACTCTCACTACTCATAGGTCTAACCAATTAACTATTCAGATTGACTGGCCAATCCAAAAAAATCCCAGTATATATGTTCCCTTTTAACTGGCTCAGATTTTCATATTTCTACTTAGCGTGGTGGCACAATACCATCCTTGAGCAGCCAGCCCCTCAGATATTAGGATAGGGCAAGCTGCAGGGCCGGCCAGCAGGTCCCACCAGAAGATGAAAGCTAACATGAACATGTAAAAACCAATCACCCAAACCAGGACCAAGCACCAGCAACATGGACTAAATTATCATTTATCCTCTCAAAAGAGTAATGCATAACATCCCAACCTGCCTGCCATAGATACCTATACAGAGGTCTGAGGTGGACAAGTAGCTGGGTTCCAGGGGGAAAAGACATGCCTACCCAGGCTTAGTACGCCGGCAGGCAGGTAGATCTGACATATATCTACTGTGGCTCAGCGGTATATTAGCGGCCTTCATGATTGTATCCAGTATGCTCTCTGTTACAGGTAGTGGGTTGGGCAGCAGCATACTTCTGAGGGAGAAGCCTTTGTATCCTGCTTCAAGGGATATTTTGTAGAGCGCACCAGTCTGTATAGTGAACTAGGGGAATAGAAGCTCACCAACAGAGAGACAGGCAGGCGGTAGGATATAGGGCAGTCTAAGCCAGAAGAGACAGCGCCTAAGTGAAAACTTACAAGGATATAATACAGGGAAGGCTGGTAAAACCAACCACTCATAACTCTTAATACAAAGCGGCAAAAAAGCCTAGTACAGGGTTTGCAGGTCCATACAACCCTCTATTTCAAAGCTTCACCTCTGGGGATTTAGGGATCCAGCTCCCATGGGCCAGGCAGCCCAGCTGGCCTGAGGCTGGTGCAGCAACATTGCACTACAGGTAGTCACCCGTTTATTGTCTGGATCAGTGTGATAATTGATCTTACCTACTATTTCTGAGGGGCATTTTTAGGGCGGTTTTTCAGATGGTATCTCCTTCAATGTTAATCAGGCAGCAGATTTCTGGGTCAATCTTCGTGTGTTTTTTCCTAGAGCTGCTGATGATTATCATGTTCTGAGGCAGGGCACAGACACATAACAGGAAATCCTAACCTTAGGATTGGATTTGTACTAAGTCTCGGTTAGAATGGCAGAAAAGACTATGTGATTACCTTGTGGCCCCAATTGGATCATATCTGCTAAATGTGGCTAGAGAGGTGCCAAAGTATGTGAAGACACCAAGACAAAAATGTGAATAGAACTTAATTTTTATTGATAAAAAAGAAATGGAATATATAGTGGTTAGAAATACCACAAAACATTATTAGGACGGTAGGATAACTTGCCACCAGCATGAGTGGGGCAAGTGAGTTGCGCAGGATCAAGAAACCAAACAATTGTATTTTCTGATTCAGTCATCAACTCATTTTGAGAGGCAAAAGCAAAAACAAGAGATTTGTCTTTGAAATGGCCCGCCAAAGGCAAAATCGATACATGGTGAATAGCAGTATTCACAACAATGATCAGTAAGTTAGCCAGGGTACCACTTCTATGTAGGAGTGATGGTGCTTTCTGGCCTTGGGGGTATCTTGTGCAGGGGGGATCTGTGCAAGTGAAGGAATTCTGGATTGATTGTCAGGGGATCTGTGCCCAGAAAACATTAGCAGCCAGGCATCTGGACTGGCAATCTGCAGGCTGGGCCAACCTGGGTTCAATCCCTGCCTCATATTTTGCGGCCTAGTGAAGAGAGAACTGCCATCTATGGCATGCTGTATGGTATCTCAAAGATGCAATATTGATTTATGCTGTATTAAAAGTAATGGTAGATATGACATTTCCATCCACAGCAGTGTAAGTAAAAAACCCAGCATCTCAGCCAGCAGTTGCTCTTAAGTCATTAAAAACATTATGTAAATAGTAAAGATTAATTATAATGTGCAGACAGAAAAAGGGGACATTGATTTAAACCTTTGACAAGATTGAGGCTGATTGATACCTACTAAGCTACACAAAGCTCTGAACACAAGGCATCTAAAAGACCCTTTTTAACTGTATGAAGTTTATAATGTACTATGCTCATAAACAGAAGCAGATAAACACAAAGAAAAGATGAAACTATTAAACCCCAAAAGAAAAAGAAGGAGAAGGGTTTATTGAGAAAACATCAGAGCCTTACCAAAAAGCTTCAGAAACAGCTGGAATATTATCAATATTTCTGCCCTTGAGACAGTAGGCAGAGGCTACCTTGAAGATATCCAGGTACTTATTACAGTCTTTTCTGGTTGGGGAGGAGATCTTGTTCTTCATGAAAGTCTTGAAAGGGTTGTCAGGAAAACTGTGATGATACTGGCTCCCTGGTAGTCAATTCCTGGATAGTTGACTGTTGAGTGAAGTTAGGATTTGGTTTTTTTGCTGATTGCCTCCTGAAAGTTGACACTTTTTTAAGTCACAGTACTTAATTTAGTCAAAGCTTTAATATAAATGTTGTTTCTATACTTCTGGGAAGTATAATAAACAAGATAAAGAGGGAAATTAATAATAGAATGATACTTTATTGCATATGAGTATAGGAATATATATAGTATCATGGTAAGCCACATACTGTCTAAGTACATCATGAAGGACATAGGGCTTATCTGATTAATGTTCCTCTTAAGTCAAGAGGCTTATTCAAGTTGTATTCTGCTTAGGATCTGGATTGTTTGATCCCTGTAATAGATGGTTGATTGATAGTAGTGCCACTGACTTATTGGTTGGCCAGTGAGTCATTTGGTAACCCATTTGGTGGTATACTCAGGGCGTTAATTCCCCAAGAGGGAGTAATCAAAGATGTTGTAACATAAAAAATAATCTATCATGTTATAGCATAATACAATGACTCCAGAAAGTTCAAAATTACAATAAAATTTATCTCAACTGTCAGAAAATCTGTGAACTGTGTATTTTATTGTCCATCTAGATGAAATCCTAAGTATTCCAACATCAGAAAAGTACAGGAGAACCTGTGGCTTTGGTGTAGCTTGTGGCCCAGAATAGTTTTGTCATGACTGTGCTGTTTTAGCAGAGTTAAAAGTAAAAAAATAATTATAAACTAGACAATAATCTTTATTGAGAGATACATATTATATAGTCATTGTGAATCTTGGATAACAGGAACATGATAATGTTGATCACACAGTGGGATGGTGAAGGGGGTGGCCTGATCTTGGTAATGAGTCAAGTGTCAAAAAAATGTATCCACTGTAAAGGATCATCATCTGTTCATGTTGTTGGATTTGGAAATTCGAGTTGACTTCCTAGTTTGGCTTCAAGTGACTGGATAATCAGATTGCAACCCCATTTACTCAGAACCTTGCTGGAAGGTCAAGCCTGCTGTTTTGACACCCCCTGGCTGAAGGTTGGCCTCCTCTGGTGGCATGTTGTCAGGGAGGTTGTCAGGAGCCTGGGCATCATATTAGACCAGCTGCTGTTTGGTGGTGGATAGCACGGTCTTGCATTATTTCTGTCTTGCTTTACAGGGCCTTAGGCGGCTGTGGTGAAGAAATTCATCTTGCTTGTGCTTCCCAAGACTTTAAACAAGGTAAGTGTTGTTTTCATTTATCTTTAGGACAATGTCAGGGCCCACTTTCTCTGGCTATAATTTACTTTTGTCAATGTTTATTACCCAGACTTTGTTGCCAACTTCATGTCTTTTTTGGATGAGGGAAAAGATATCCTGTAGGCGTTTTTCTTCTTTTTCTAGTTGGTTGCTGTTATCCTGTATGATTTGAGGGTCCAAGTGTGGTGGAACTTTACTGGGCATTTCCAGCTTGGGTCCTGATAGCGCTTGGATAATATTGGGTTGTGTGCCATAAACTAGCTCAAAGGGACTTTTTCCAGTGGATATGTTCACTTGGGTCCAGCATACAAGCAATGTAGTCAGTAGCTGCTTATACCAGTCCTCAGGTCTCCCAGAAGTGAGCTTGGCCAGGGCTTGCATTAGGCTGCCATTCAGCCGCTCCACACATTAATTGGCCTGAGGGTGGTAAGGTGTTGTCACTGTGTGCTGGACCCCATTTTTGATGAGTTAAACATTGGTATCTTCAGAGGTCAATTCTTTGCCTGTGTCAGTTATCAGGAGTTCTGTCTTCCCAAACTTGCTGATGATCTCTTTTCCTATGAACTGCTGCATATCATTACCTATGTGGGATATTACTGCTTGTATCACTGGCCAGCAAGTAGAAAAGTTGATAGCAGTGATGATGTATTTCTTTTGGTTGTGCTTTCCTGGCATGGGCCCTACAATGTCTAGGAACCACACCTTAAAAAGAAGTTGTGAACAAATAGGCAGTACAGATTTAGGGGGAGTGTTGCTTTTTGCAAATTTTTCACATACTTCACATTGCTCTAGAACTTCCTGAACATCCAGGTATAGGGTTGGCCACCATGCTGTGTGCTTAAGAAACTTTTAAAGGTTGAGTCTTTTGGTATGTCCTAGGTATCTGTGGTAATGCAGGATGGTGTCTACACATTGATATGTAGGAATGTAAGGTATGGTGGTTCCATCAGTCATTTTACGGTGTAAGTTCCAGTACGCATCAGCAAATAGATGTTTTTTCTTGATGACTGTCTCCTTTGTAATGTCAGTGGTGCCAGGAGGGAAACCCTTGTCCTTTTGTTAGAGTACCAGGAGAGGCCAGTCTGGGTTGAGCCCATTCTTACCTCTCATAGCTCTAACGTACAGGTGCAAGAGTGATCTGCCATGGCAAGTTCTGCACCAGGCTTGTATTATATGAGCATATTGAATCTCTTCAAGAGTTCCATCCAGCAGGCCTGATGGCGGGATAGGTTTGCCTGGGTTTTAAAATATATGAGCAATTTGTGGTTGGTCAGGGCTGTGAATTCCTCTTGTTGTTCTAAGTAACAACGCCATTTGACCAAACAATGTACAATGGTCAGCATATATTTGTTGTGTATTGGTTATTGGCACTCACTGTCTGTGAGTTTAAATTATTTGTTAGCTACAGACAGGAAGTTGCCATCACTGTTCTTGATGTGTAGAACCCCTCCAATGTATGCATTGTAGGCGTCTGTTTCCATTTGATACTCTTCATTGTGTTTGGGGGTATTGTAAGATAGGCGCAGTGGTGAGTTTTTTCTTTAGGAGTCTGAAGCAAAGGTCATATTGTGGGGTCTATACAAATTTAGATTTGGCATCATTTATGGCAGACAGAGGTGCAGTCAGGACACCATAGCTGGGGGTTAATTATTGTATGTATGTGACCATTGCCAGGAACGTGTGGAGTTCTTACTTGTCCTTTGGAGGTGGCATCTTACAGATAGCTTGAATTTTTTGGTTATCAGGTTTAATGCCATCCTTTGAGACCATGTGTCCCAGGAAGGGCAGTTGTTTGCAGAAAAATTGGCATTTGGAGGGCTTAGATAGTAGTTTGTGTTGTGCCAGGATAGCTAACAATGCCTCCAGGTCCTTGTGATGCTGTTCTATCAAAGGGGTGTAGACAATGATATCCTCTAGGTATACTAGGGCATGTTTGCCAACAATCCTGGTGTGGTGGGTGTGATAACAAAAGAATAAAGCTGAGCTACGCCTGCTTCATCCTTTTAAGGTATCCTGCCTGGGTACACGTCCAGGTATCCTAGCTGAAAGCCTTTTTTAATTCAGTGATCTTCTAAAATAATTATCTTATATTATAGTTGGTAAAAGGAAAGATGTTTCAGGAAAGCTGCCAAAAGAGCAAAGCTGTGCTACGCTCAGCTTTACTCTTTTACAGTAGCCCACTGGTGTGCCTTTCTAGTCCATAGTTGTTAAAAAGCGTTGAATGATGGCTGCCTGCTGATATGTGCTTCTAGCCAATTGATGGTAAAAGGAAAGGTATGTCAGGCTGCCTGCCTCAAAAGCAAAGCTGTGGTACGCTCAGCTTCACTCTTGTACAGCAGCCCGCTAGTATGTATTTCTGACCTATATCTGATTAAAAGTACTCAATGATGGCAGCCTGTTGATATGCCTTGCTAGTCTATAGCTGATAAAAGGAAAGATGTGTAAGCTGGCTGCTAAAAGAGCAAAGCTGTGCTACACTCAGCTTCACTCTTTTACGGCAGCCCGCTGGTACATGTTTCTAGTCCATAGCTAGTAAAAACTACAATTAAAAATAGGTGTTAAGTTATATCTTTTAAACTTTAAATTTTTAGGCTTTTAACAATTGTTATTGTTGCAACATCTTTAATTACTCCCTCTTGGGGAATTAACGCCCTGAGTAAATCACCAAACAGCTCACCAAATGGTTCACCGTCCAGTCAATAAACTGGTGGCACCATTATCAGTTAACCATCTATGACGGGGATCACTCAATCCAGGTCCTAAACGGAACACAACTTGATTAAGCCTCGTGACTCAAGAGGAACACTACTCAGATAAGCCCCATGACCTCCATGACGTACATGGACAACATGTGGCTAACCATGATACTATATATTAGCCTATATTCATATTCAATAAAGTATCATTCTCTTCTTAAATCTTCCCCTTATTTTGTTAATTATACTTCCCAGAAGTATAAACTCAACATTATCATAAATCTTTTTAGTGAAAACCCATGGGTGATAGCAGCCTGCTAGTATGCATTGCTAGTCTCATACATGGTAAAAAGGTTTATAAAGATGTGGGAACCCTTATGGTTTCTTGGTAGCAATTATTTAGATTTAGTCAATTAAATAATATTAAAAATTGATGAGTATACAAAGTTAAGTAATTTACAGGCTACCAAAAGAAAACAGCTTACTAACTCATCCCCATTCTTGTAAAGCTTCCCAGTTATTTTTTTCTTCTCTAGCAGAAATACTTTTTTGGTATTTCAGTATGTCTTTTTTAAATTTTATTTACTATTCTGGCTGTTAAAAGATGATTTAATGACATTTAAAGTAATTTTTAATATAAAAATGATAGCTTTATTATGATTGCTACTTTTCATTAGAGAAGTATGGGTGTTTGGTTTGTAAATACTCTATTATACTATTATCAAGGCTTTATTAGAGGTTTTTATCTTTTATTATGCATTATATTTTGACATTTAAGAGACTGGAGATTAAGTACAGTAATGGTAGAGCTTGTGAGATAAACAGACAAACTCAAACATAGAATACCAAGTTAACACACACAAAAATCAACAATTTATACATGTTAACAATAAAATTAGCCCACTTAAGATTTGTTTTGTGCATGACTTCTGTATGCTCAGCACTTGGTTTTGGTTGTCTATCTCAACAGCTCTGAAAAGTACTGTATTTTTATCCACATCTTGAAACTGCAGCCCTTTTAAATTCTTTATTTTCAGTATATATTTTGAACTCCAATGGACATTAAAATACCCATATTAATAAAGATCAAGTACTTAATATAAAGGCCCTTTTTTTCCTGATCATTATTTTGTAGTTTATAGGCTTAATATATTATTTTTGTAGTACAACTTTTTACTAAGATACAATATTTATTTGTTGGTGACTGCAAATTTTATTTATTAACATATTTATATCAATTTCTTTTTACATATATGTAATTCTATGTGGTACTCTGATTTTTGATATTATTTCCTATTTTTGATAAGATACTGTTTGATTTTGTAGATCTTTTTAGTAATCTAATTTGTTGTTATTTCATCTTCATAGCATTTGATTTGATTGCAGTTTATTTTTGTGTATTCAGTACCCTAAGGTAAGTTATTGTTTTTGATTTTAGCAGAAAAATCATAAAATGAAGCCATTGTAGTATGGTCTAAAAATTGATTATTTATGAATCTCTAATAGATTTTTGTTATCTCAGAAACTTAATTAATCATGGTGGTTGTTTTTAAAAGAGGAGTCCTCTAATTTTATGAGCAGATGAAAGTTAAAAGATCTATAGTAGCTACTATATATGATATTTAAAGTAGCTTATGTGGTGCTGGAGTTTTGCAGATGGGGTTTAAATAAAAATTATTATAAATGTTCTATTTGGGTGAAAAAGATTTTAAGTAGAGTTTGGACACTCCTTTTTTTATAATAAGACAAAACTTGAATAACACCTAAAATATGAAGGTTAATTAGAAGTTTTTAAAGCAAATTACAATTTCTTGGTAGAGAACTTAAAACTAAGTAACTTTAAAATATGCAGTTTAGTATTTATTAATCATATAAAAAAATGAGACTTAATATTCAAAGATATAGCTAATAAAAGTTTAAAGCAATGAAGTCAAAGAGATAACCTTAATAGTAAAAAGATGAATTTGGGTAAAAAAGAGCTAGTTGGATAAAAAAACTAATTTAGAAAAACATTTTTTTAGTAAAATATCTGTTTACTCTAAAAAAAACTTACCCACCCCAGGTTCTGCTGTAGGAAGAAATCTGGACTTTGAAATTAAGGTTAGTAGTTTAGAAAAAGATGACTTACCTAATCCATTATCTGCTGCAGGGGGAAATTTTGTGCATTTTTATAAAAAGGTTAGTAAGTTAGTAAAAAGCTTAACCAGCCCAAGATTTGCTACAGTAAAAACTGGGTATTTTTTAAAAAAATGCTAGTAATTAACAAATTAACTTACCAAACCAAGATCTGCTTCAGGGCAAAAATTTGGGTTTTCTCAATCCAGGTTGATAATTTGGTGAAATTAACTTACCCACCCCAAGATCTGCTGTGAACTAAGTCAACTTAAAAGAGAGGAAGTAATAGTTTGAGTGAAATGATTACCTGAAATGAAGCTTGGCTAAAAAAGATTAGTTAATCAAAACAATACTTACCAACCCAAGATCTACTTCAGGGCAAAAATCTGGTTTTTTAATCTAGGCTAGTTAGTTTAGTTAAAGAAGCTTACCTAAACTTGATCTTCTTTGGAGTGGAGCTTCTTTAAAAAAGAAAGAAGGTTAGTAAATTGATTGAAATGCTTACTTTAATTCAGTTTTGATTTGAATCTCCAAACAATTAGTTCTTTTTAAAAAACTTATTACCTTTTTAAATACCTTTTTAAAGTAATGTTAGCTTCAAACTTTTAAAAACATTCTTACCTTTAAAATCCCTGATCTACTATGCTTAAAACAGTTAATATTATATGTATATTTTAAAGCTTACCTTTATTTTGAAGTAAATTTATAGTTTTAAAATTGAAAAGTTAGTCCTGTGTTTAGTGATGGCTTACCTTGGCTTAGTAAACCTCATCTTATCTGTTTGGTAGAGAAATAGATGGGATTGACCTATAATAGTTGATGAAAGCATTCTAAGCTCCAATCCTTATTAGTAAAGTTTTATATCATTTTTGACTCTCTTACCTTTAGGCAAACATGACTAAATTAAGTCCATTTATATATATTTGCTTTTATTAATACTACCACAAGTAGGGATGCCGTGAGACACTTCAAAGTGTTTAACAACCCCTTCAAGGAGCAGCATTATCCAGAAAACCAAACTGAAATATAAGCACTTTGTATTTGTTGTCAGCCACTATCAGACTTAAAAATAGGTAAGTTCTTCCAATTAAAACATATAGAAATAATTTCTCCTACAACTTGAGCAGTTATATGTGATATAGGGGGCAAACACCTTGTTCATGAAAGTCACTAAGGTTGAAGGTGTGTTTGTCATTCCAAAATTGAGCACTACATATTTGTATGATCTGTACTTAGTGCAGAAGACTGTTTTGGGTATATCTTCCTCCTTGATGCAGATTTGGTTGTAACCTGAAGTTAAGTCAATTTTGGAGAATACAGTGGCACTGCCCAGGGCATCAAAGAGATTTTCAATCAGTGGTAGTGGATAACAATTCTTGATGGTAACTTTTTTTAGGGCTTGGTAGTCTGTGACCAGATGCAAGGTACTCCTTCTTGGCTACAAAGAATATGGCAGCCCCAAAAGGAGACTATGAGGGGCAGATAAGTCCTTTCTTCAATGTTTCCTTGAGGTAGGCGTGTAGGGTGTTGTCTTTGTTTGGGGTCAATCTGTAGATAGGATGTGCTTTGGGTACAGCTCCTTTGAGTTGGATGGAGTGTTGAATGTTTTTCTCTGGGGGTAACCCAGGTAGAGCTTCCTTGAAGATTTCTGGATGGCAGGCCACAATTTTGCAGTCCTGAGGTGTGGAGGTATCCTGGTGATCTTTGAAATATATGATCTTGTACTGGCGGGAGTCCCAATCAATTGCTTTCAGGTTTTTCTTCTCATCCTGGGTCTCTGTGATGCGCACAAAGACGTGGTTGCGTAGCAGTTGGTCCACAGAGTCAGGGTAGATCTGGTGGTTGACACCTTCACGCTTGATGGTTAATACTGAGGTTACCCAGTCTATGTGGGGGTTATTCCTTTTTAGCCAGTCCTCCCTGCATGACGTCATCAAATTTGGGGAAGTTAATGACAGGCCCATGAATGATGAAGTGCAGGTTCTCTAGAATAATGGAGAAGGGAGCTGTTTCCTTTGTCATAGCAATGTGGTGTTCATTGGCTAAGACCATGTTTTTAATCTGAGAAGGATTAGTGGTCAGCTTGAACTTTTCAAAAAAGCTGCTGTTGACTAGGGTTTGGTCAGCGCCTGAGTCCAGAAGTGCTGAGCCTGTGTAGCTGCAAAAGCGGAAAGAATAGGACATCAGTTTATTAGGATGTCTGGTGATGGTGTAAAGTTCTGGGTCTTCTGAGGGTACTTGGATCATTAGCATTGGTCCACTTCCTCAGAGTGGTGCTCATTTCTGGGTGAGTTGGGAATTGTGCAGGGAGAGCTTGGCTTGCTTAATGCTCTTTCTGGGCTTTTCCCTCATTGTGATTGTCTTGAGTGGTAGTGATACGGAAATGGGTACAATTTGACTGCCCATTGTTCCCATTTTCTGTGCACATTTGACCCTGTGGGCTTATGGTTTGTTTTGTTGTTGTTCCCAGGAGGTGGGCAATTGGCACTCCCAGTTAAGTGAGAATCTTTGGATCTCTCTCTCTTCCCGGTATGCGCCTTGTGGAGGGTGTTGGATGTCTGCTCTGCCTCACAATATAGGCTTTGCAGATTGATTACTTTGTCCAGGTTGACGTGCCTCATCACATGTGACTTAAGAGCATTGTAGTACATGAGATGTGTGGCTGAAGTTTCAAATGACATATCCTCAGGGGCATGTAGATGGAGTTCATCATAAGTGTGTGTGAGCTCTTTTAAAGTGCTGTCTGGACCAGGTTCTTCACTTGGCAGATAATCATGAGGGCAGTGTCTTTTAGTACAAACCATACCAAGAAGTCTTGTTTGAATGTGTCCCAGTCTTTCACGGTATGTTCTTTTTGCCACTTATTGCACCAAGTGCCTGCATCATGTGGGAGTCAGATGGATATCTCTGCAATCCAGAAATGTTGTGGGCATTCCATCTGCGCCAGTTTGCTTTGGAAAGATTGAATCCAGGCTGTGGTGTTGTTGTTGGCCCCAGAAAATGGTTCCAAGGCAGCACTTCAAAGTTGTTGGGCCACATAGGCTGGTATGGTTCCTTTGTCATCTGGGGCTTGGGATGGAAGGATAAGTGGCTGAAAGAACCCTTGTGCTGACAAGGCATTGAAGGCGGGCACCAGTATGAGAATGTTCTGGTATAGTAAAATCCTTCTGGTATCTTGGTACCCAGTGGGTATGATTTCCAGTCTAGCAGGAGGCCAGACATTATTCTTTTATAGATTTGTTGACTGCAGCAATTACGGGCAACAGGCAGAATTTTGGGGGGTAAAGTAGGATGGAGAACCTACTTCTGCTACCAATGTTGTAACTGTGCTGTTTTAGCAGCTACAAGGGAAAAAATATTTAGAAACTAGATAATATTTTTATTGAGAGATACATATTATATAGTCATTGTGAATCTTGGATAACAGGAACATGATAGTGTTGATCACACAGTGGGATGGTTTGGGGGTGGTCTGATTCCAGTAATAATTCAAGCTCCAAAACAAGGTATCCAACATAAGGGATCATCATTTGTTCATGTTGTTGGATTTGTAAATTCAAGTGAACTTCCTAGTTTAGCTTCAAGTGACTGGATAATTAGATTGCAAACTTGCTTATTTGGAAACTTGCTGGTGGGTTGATCCTGCTGTTTCAACAATTTTTTGTAGTCATCAGAAGTAACAAGTCTGACTGGGCCTGCAACCCAGAGGCAATGTGAAATTTCTTCTTACTTATGTATTAAGGTTCATAGGTATGCCTCTATATTTGCTACAGTAAATTATACTGTATGACAACATTATAGTTGTTAGAGTGAAATAGTGTTCTGCACTGTTTAAGGACATCCAATGAGGATAAAATAAAAAATTGTGAGTTGCTTGAGTAGCACCAGACAAAATCAGGAGGTATCATGCCCTTTTTGAAAGGGCATGATTTTTTAACTTAAATTTAATATTTAATGTTAGAATTCTTTTTTAAAGAGAGATTTAAATGAATTATTAATATTTATTTACTTTAAATTGTTACCTTTATATTTTTGCTTGATTCATGCTCTGGATTGATTTTTAGTCTTTTTTTCTCTTTTTAGGTTTTTATATAAAATTATATTCTAAAGAGATTAGAATAGAGTTTTCTCTTACCTTGCGTACTTTTGGGTTATGTAAGCACCCAGTTTTCCCCTCTCTGCTGTTTCAGATATACAGGTGCTCAAACTGAGCTTTCTGTTTTCCCCTTCTCACATTTTTTTCCAGTGTCTATCAAACAGCTCCTTCTCCTTGGCTCTTGTCTCCCTGCCTAATGTTGCTAACAGCAGCATTGTTTTTATTATAAATGAAGGGCTTCAGAAGAGTAGGCTTTAAGCCAAAATTCTAAGGAATTTCTTCCCTTCAAATATTTTCTAATTCTCAGTCTTTTTTAATTATGTTTTAACTTTAAGATTTTTAGATTTAAACTAGGATTAGTTAAAGTTTACGTGTTTTTTTCCTAGTCAAAGAGGAAGTTGTTAGACAACAAACATTAGGGTTGTTGCGCCCCATTTTATCTTTAAAGGAATCTTTTAACAATTATATGCTCCAATTTTCAGATGGGGAATACTCCAATGTTGATATATCTTTGGTGAAAAATAGAGCTTTATTGAATACCTTACTATATCTATTATGTTTGGGGGTTTTAAATTATATTACTCCATTTATCACCCAATCAAGTTTATAGCTAGTTTTTGCAAAGTTATGCTCCAAACTTTTCCTATCATTTTGTATCTACTCCTTAATCCTAATGCTTTCCACGCTTTAGTTTATAACCTTGCTTCATTATGAGCAAGAACTTACATTATTTTGGCTTCTCATCAAATTAATCTATGTAATACTTTCTCTATTTCCTCTATTATCTTTTTAACCTTATTTATTTCTATTATCATTAGAAAATTACTATTCTTAGCTGTCTTTTTTACTTAGATGGCTGTATGATAAAGCCTTTCATAATAAAGAAAATACTTACTCTACTTCCTATACCAATCAAACAGTAGTTCTCAACACCCTATCCCATAGCTTACCACCCCCTAGTATATTTAACACTCTAGCTTATGCCCAGGCACACTTTATTATGCATGGATTTGACTTCTCCACCAACTCCTAGAAGGTTCTGTACCTTGCAGAGGAGCTCACTGGGCACTATAGGAACTGGTTTGGTTCACAATCTGTACACAATTCAAATATCCTCCAGGACTGCAATATCTTTGTCATTTTACTGCTATCATTCTCTGGCAAAGACAAGGAGTCTTCCATCCCCTCAACATCTTGCTTCTCAGGCCTTACTTGGGGAACTTCTACTTGGTGAATACAATTGAAAGTTCCTCTCCCTTCAATCACAACTACAAGCCTTGGATTCTGAGGCCTGCAGTTTCTACAAAAAAATATTTAAAAACTGCTTCAGGAATTATTGGTCCACCCCAATCTCTCAGACAAACTCAAACATCTCATCTGGGAGGTGGTAAAGTGAAATCAAAGAGGCCTCATATCAAATATGCACTCTTCTTCTAATCTCTCAAAATCAGCAAAAACATTAATACCAGATAAGAAGCCATTTACTTGAACCCCTTAACCTGGCATCAAGTCAAAGCCCAGAGGAAGTTTTTTCTCACTTCTGAGGAAGTCCTCAGAATAAGAAACAGCAACCTCTGCTCCTGCTGTGGATCAAAGAATCACCTTCTAACAGCCTGCCCTCTCTACAAATGTTTCCCTGTTGTCAATAAGACTTTCACTACCACCTTGCTTTCCCTCAGCAACACTTCAAAGTCTCCTAAAGTCTTTTTAACTGTTCATGGTCCCCTGAAGAAAGATCAAGTTCCTTGCTCTTCTTAATACTGGTGCCAATTCCAATTCCATTGAAGGAAAACTTGCTAATCTAATCAGAATGTCTTCTTTTGGATCCCTTGATGTCAAAGTTGGAAATATCACTTTCACTGGTGCCACACCTATTCTCTAACCCATTATCATTGGCTTGGAGGGTTCCCCCTTCCATGTCAAGTGTAATTCCTCTCCCAATCTGTCATATCATTTTATTATTGGATTTTCCTGGCTGAGAGAGACATTGCTTAACTTTGATCATCCAAACAACAAGTTTTCATTTAACTGTAATGAAATTTTTAGATCAGTACCTCTTCTAACCAATTCTCTGTGCCTGCCACCCTCTGAACTCAACCTTACTATTACAGTAGGATGCCAATTGAAATAGATTACATGCCCATAGAAGACAAGGAACCAGCAAAGAACTGCGGCCAAACCCTTAACTATGATGATTGATTTAAATATTGTCATTGAAAAAATAAGTTAAAGCTGGAGTCATTATATATCTCTTAGAATATGGATCTACCCTGCTTTGTGCCAATTAATTATGATAAGAAAATTATGTGCTTTACATTGTTCAAAGAAGGTAGTGCTAAACCAACTGGATTCCAGAATTTTACAAATTATGACATCACTTTCAGGAGGCCAGGTATAGGTAGAGGCATTAGGCAGCTTAGGACAGAATACGGCCGGGACAGAGGGTAATGCCCACCATAGGATGGGTGCTAACTTGATAATATAGGATATGAATTGCCCAAGCAAAGACCAGGGCCCTGAATTGGGCACCATAGTGTCTCCATTCCTATCAAAGTAATGTAGAGTACTCCAAAAAGTTGAGTGGACGTGCTCTCAGTGGCAGTGGGGGTTCAATTAGGCAGTCTGGTCTTGGGGTTAAGGGCAGAGTCATGGGGACAAAGTATGCTGGCAGATAATTGTACTTGTCTTTGAACAATAAGGGCAGCACCTTAATCCTCTTTCCTTTGTGTCCTATGTAGTTGGTTTATATAGTCTTTGCTAAGGGGTTGGCAATCAGGATGGTTTTCAAGCTGTACTCCAAGTAGGCAGGGTTGGGCAGGTATTCAGTAAAGTACATAGGTCCAAAGGGGGCTCCAGGGGGACAGTATAGTACCTGATGCAGGTTGGCAGGTTGGTCTTTGGAGAGGGTGATTGCCTGGTGGTCTACTTGGCTGGAGTTGAGATGAAAGATCACTAAGACTAGATAGGTTGGGATTTGTTCAAACCAAAGTTTCATAAACTTTATTATCAAAAATGACAATGTGGTTATTACCACACCACCAGCGTTCTTATACCATGTGGTTTTGCTTCTTTGCTTTTTGTGGGCTTCAGGTCCATGGACAGTTTGCCGGCAGGGCATGGATCTTGGCTTAGGGTCTTGAGAGCAGAAGGTCCTAGTTGGGTTTGCTCTGGCAAACAGAAGTGTCAATGCTTAATTTTGCCGCTGTGGTTCACCATGTCACCTTAGCTGGCCAATTACAATACTCTTTCTGGACTGGAGACTGGTGGCAGCTGGTGCTCATTAGCAGGGCTAGTAGTAGGCCTTGTCTTTACCTCCTTTGGGCAAGCCACAACTTCTGCGTAGGTATGGGCCTTCAGTGGCACCAGTTTGGTGTCAATCTGGCAATCATTCAGGGAATCCTCATTATTAAGCCATCAGGTTGCGGGGTAATTTAACAATTTGAGTCTGTGACTTAACAGGCTGGAAGGTCCTGGGCCATACTGGGGGGCCTGATCTGCCTTCAGAGGACTGGGATTCAACTCTTGGGTTTTTGATACTAGTATTGAAATTTCATTCATGGCAATCATCAACTCAAATTCTAAGGCAGGTCCCCCAACTGCTGAAAATATTTGTGACAGCCAATCAGATGCTGTGGAATCTCCCCCACTCCCATCCTGAACTCTCTTAAAAATTTTCCCATCCCACTCTAGAAACTTGTTTCTAGATACTTAACTCACACTAAAAGTAAAGAAAGTTACTCAAAAACACTTGAACATCTGGGCCTCCTGGCCCCAGTGCTCAATAACTTTTCCTCTGCTGTTGTCCAGTTAGCAGAAGATTCTTTGGCCATCTCTTGGCCTGCCCTTTATATTTTATTTAAATCAAGTTAATATTCTGATTTTTCTCTTAGAATGATTTTTCTGACTTTGGTTTTGACCTTCATCTTCTGCTACACCCCAAGAGGTTCTCAAATTCTTGCACCCTCCTCCCAATTTAGCCTGATACTCCTCAAGTAACTATGATATACTTGTTATAGCCCCATAAAATTTCCTTGGATAATGCAGCACATCACATGACTCTAACAATAAGTGTGGATGTTTTTTAATCAAACTGGGTTTTGGCTTAAAAAGGATCATTTTGGCCACTTTTACTTTTAGAAAGTTGATTATCAGTAGTTTTGATTTTTTTATTAATTTTTCATGCAAATTACCTCTTAAAGTGGTGTTTAGATAAACATAATCATTTAAAGTTTACACTTTCAGTGCTTTTATTTTTTTGTTTTTTTTCATAAATTACTAGTAAAAAATAGATTAATTTGCTTGGCAACAGCACCCATGTTGATACTAAAAATGTTGACAGTGGTCATGTTAACACTTTTAATGTCAACACTATAGTAAAGTGACAACCCAATTTTACTAAATGTTGTTTCCTGGATGTCTACACTTTTTTAATTAACAAAATACTTTACCCTGAACATTTTTAATATGAAATAATTATTTTAAAATACATTATTATACTAAAATGACCCCTGAGAGTTAAAAACTGCAAAAAAAACTATAAGAAATAAAAATAAGGAGATATAAGCAATTATTTTTCAGTTTACTGTGTAAATTACACTCTTTATTATAAAAAAAATTTATTCCCATAAAAATTAAAAATTCCAATGAACCAAAAATAAAGATATTTAATATATAATAATAACTAAAAATATAAGAAAATTCTAATTTAAAGTTATTATACTTCATATAAGCATAACTGAAAATATCTCATACCTTAAAGATAAATTAACAAAATATAAACATATTTCTTACTAAACCACATTGAAACTGTATCTGAAACTTACCATTTATACTTAAAAAGATTAGTACTATCCAAAAAAATTAAAAATTAAAAGTTTAAAAGTAAAAAATATATAGGCAAAGAAAAGCAAAGTTTATTTGGCTAATTAAAGCCACCAGCAAGAGCAGTGGCAACATCTTCAAGGTACTTCTTAATCTCTGCCACCTTATACTTTTTATTGACCACCTTCTGCACGTCCTCCTGGTAGTCTTGATCCTTGGACTTCCTCTTCTTGGGGGCCACCCGGTTGGCAAGGTTGCAGAACTTGGAGACAGTCCAGGCCTGCTCATCTTGTAGCTTAAAGAAGAATTTGTTGTACTTGGGGTTGATCCTAAACTTCACCTTCAGGTGCTTATGCCAAACCTCAAGGCTAGAGGTGGTCTTCATCTCCCCCTTGAGGCAGGCGCCTTGACAGTTCCAAGGGGCAGTGGCCCTGCTCTTACTTCTCTGGGCAGTCACCTTCTTGACCACCCATTGGCTCTCAAAGTAATCCAGGTAGCCTTTGAAGATGATGGAGTGCTTCTTCACGTAAGCATCCTCCAGGAGGGCCTCAAAGCTAAGCCCAGTATGCTCTGGGTGCACAAAAGCCAAGGCAGCAAACTGAGTCAGGGCAAAGCGGCACTTCCCCTTACCATTGTTAAGATACTTCTCAAAAAGGTTCTTCTCACTCTTGATATTCTTGACAAGGGCCTGCCTAAAATGGAAGAAGCAGCCCTGGACTTCTCCATCAAAGGTGGCCTGGAAGGCCTGAACTGATCCTGCTTGAAGTCCATTATGACAACCTTTGGCCCAAGTGAGCGCGCATGAGCTAGCTGCTCAGCGGCTATGGTTGCCTCATCCTTCTCAGCATATGAGAAATTGGCCCTTGTGGCGTGAGTGGGAGGAGGGAGCTGGTTGGTGGGAAAGGAGCTCAAAGCATCCTGGACAATATTGAAGGCTCTGGTGTAGACTTCAGTCTTGGCACCAGGAAGCAGAAAGAACACAAGAGGGATAACCTGGTCATTGAACTGCCCATGCAGGACCCAGAGCTGCTTGAAGAGAGAGGGACAAGTAGCAAATGTACCGTTGCACAGCCAGGTGGTAGCAGTGTTCAGCTGCTCCAGGTTTTGGGTTGTGGCATAGGCTAAAATCCTATCCTCCACTTCCTGCCCATTCTCATGGAGTAGAAAAATCTCATCATCCTCTGTCTTCTTGAGGGCATCTGTGAGGATAAGGTCCTTGATACTGGTGGCACTCTTGGCCAGGGGATTGGAGGCTTGAAGCCTATCACTCACAAACTTTACCAACTGGTTGTGGGTAGGGACCCTCTTGAGGTTGGTAGGGGACAGGTACTTGCAAGCAAGCACAGCCAGCTGGGTGGCAGAAAGGTCTTTGGAGGTGGGCATCACCTGCACCAGATACCACTTGAGAAGGCGGGCTATAGTGGTGTTGGGCATGATGCAGGTATGCTTGCCCTTGATGGTTTGGACCAGGTCCCAGCGCTCAGTGTTGAGCTGCACTGGGCAGGAGTAGTCCTCACAGGTGTAATAGCGGCTCTTGAAGCCCCAGTTGGCATTGTTGCAGCTGAAAATATACCCATTGGCCACCATGGCTGGCCCACCCTTTACACTCATGATTGGGAAGTATTTGGGCAAGGAAGAGGGAACCTTTAATTTGCCATCAACGTTACAGATGCTATGGGCCAACAGAGGGTCCCAAGGGCCAGCAGGAGCATGGCGGAAGCCAGGGAAGTAATTGGGGTAGGGCTTTGAATCATCCCCAGATGAGCTTGAAGGGGGGAGTTTGGCGGGGGTAGGAAAGCAGAAGGGGGCTTATTGTGGTGTTCCTCATGTGCAGGAGACTTATCTTTGGGAGGGATCTTTTTGCCTTGCTGCTCCTTCTTGGTTGGCTCCTTGTCAGAAGCCAAGTTGTAGAAACTGTGCTCTGTAAGAGAGCCATCAGTTTCCTCTCCCCAGTGGAGTGAGTAGGGCTCTTCTCAGGAGAGTGCTCAGGGTAGGGCTTTGGTGACAGCTTTGGGAATGGTTTGGGGAGGCCTTCTTTGATGAGACAGGCTTCTTCTTGGTAGATTTAGTTGGCTTAGAGGGACGCTTGGTTCCTTTGTGCTGTTTGGAAGTGTTCTTGTCCTAAAATAATAAACAAAATAGTTTAAAATAAAGCAATGTATGTAAAAAAACAAACAAAACAACTTAAAAAGCATGCTATATAAAAAGTAAATCTTAGATGGCTTTTCTTGGCATTTAAAAGTTAAAAAATACTTGTATAGTTTTTATTTTATTAAAGTTATAAATAACAAGTTAAAATTTAAGAGATTTATGTGAAATTATTATATTTAGATATAAATTTTATTTTAAAAATTAAAAAATATGAAAGAGCAAAGTCAAAAATACAACATATCAAAAAATGAGAAGTTTTTATTATGTAAAACATCAAGTTTTATATGAGAGAACTGAAAAGCGTTGACATTATGAGTGACAATTAGTAAAAAAAGCTGAATTCTCACTGTCAATTACAAAAATTGTAGACATTATTTTTGAAATATTGTCACTGTCAACATTTTTTTGAAAATTCACTATGTTTTTTCATAGTACGCTTAATTAAATTTAAGCGAGCTAGCAAAAATTAACCGTTTTCTTTGTGTTTTTGTTCACATATAAAAATTAAAAAAAAACATATAAAATAAGTAAAAAAGTATCAAGGTTCTTTATTTCTTTATTAAAAATTATATTTTGGGGATGGTAATATGATATTTTACCATTGCGCTTATATGAAGTTGTTAAGAAGTTGTATTCAAGTATTGAAAAGGGTAAAGTGTCGACAACGTCACTTACAACATTCTTTATATGAGGTGGCATATTAATCTAGGCTTAATAGCGCCACTCTAATTTGCTTAACTCCACCCCAGGGGATGCTCACAAGCAAATAAACAACATTTACGAGTATCAACATTATTTTTAATAATAAATTCTATAGTAACTTACATAGTAACTCACACTTAAATTATTGGATCACCGTTAGCCACCAATCCACTTAATATATTAAAGCCGTAATAAGTGCCATATAAATATTTATAACATGAACCTTTCAACAATCAAATGTATGTGCACCGTCTTTTTCAATATAATAATTCAATAAAAAAATATTTTTAAATGTGCACTTATTTTTTTATTGTAGATGTTTCAGCTTTGATATACAAATAAGTTATGCTTAAAAAGTGTTGACATTGACACTTTTACGTCGTGAAAAAATTAAAAAAATAAATTAATTTTTATTAGTAAAAGTAAAGGAAAAATTTGGTTAAATTTAGTTTTTTATTAAGCTTAATATTAAATTGTGTTGAGATGGCCACAATTTTGTTGTGTTTTCTGGGTTTGCACCCCTGAACGCTTTAAAAAAAGAATTAAGCTAGTGCAACTACCAAAAAACATAGGAGATTTAGAGTTTTGAGTCAACAGTGGCCATGTTGACAAAATGTTGACATGGGCGCTGTTGCCATTTGCTTACACAAAAATTACTAAAGGATTCATATAGCTGGTAGTTAATTCCAGATATTTAACATGTTGTTAACTACTAGGGATTAAATTAAATCACATTAGCTGTTGACAGAACTCAAATACTTAGTCTTGAGATGGGCCATCATCTTGTTGAACTTTTGATTCTTGACTCTAAATCTAGTTGCAAACTGGTTATGCCGCCCTCTAGGAGAAAATGTGATCTTGCTTAAGCTGTATTTTACTTTCTTTTTCAGGGCCCAGTATTCCCTTGACAACATACTTTTCAATATATTTATGAATGTGTGAAAGTATATTGTAAACAACTTCCTTGACACAAAACCTGCCCTTGGAAACTCAAATGGCCAGAAATTTGTAAGGCCTGCAGGCCGCAAAACCTGAAAAGTGAATCTATGGAAGAAATCATATCTCAAAATTTTTGGGAAACAGTAAATTGAGAAAGTGATTGATCAACCACACAATCAGACTATTGATTTGTTGCAGGTTTTTCTAATTGGTGTGGAATCTTGGCTACCAACAATAATGAACACCACAGCATAAATGTCAGGATTGACAATTCATCACCCCTGGGAACCCAGTCCCAAGGGCAGGATTTGAACCCTTATCCTGGATCCTGGTGGACCGCCAATCTCATGGACTGGGGGCCTGCCTGCCTGCGTTTTTCTGAGACTGAGTCCCCATAAGCTGAAGCCCCTGCTAAGTCCTGAAGCTAGAATACCAGCACAGGTTCAATTATGAGGGTGCCAGAAGAGGAGCTTCTTGAATAGCCTAATGAAGAAAGGGAAATTTCCTCAGTGCACTTCATGAATCTGAAGTCCTCTTGGATGACCAATCAGATTCCTCTGCCAATAGAAATCACGGGCTTTAGGCCTGACCCTGTGACCACAGCCAAAAATCAAGAAAATCAAATGACCAATGTGGACAATCTGACCAATGAGAGAGCGCCCAGCCAAGGTGCCATTTTGCCGCTTCCACACATGGGCCTCCTGGCCACCCACCTGTACTTTTCCTGACATTTTGATAAAACCATCATGAGAAATACTAAGTTTGGAGGTGGGATTCTATATATGCCTATAGATTCCGCGCTCAAACCTTATCATCATTTTTAAATAAAGGTTATATTATTTGGGCTCACACAGCTATTACTGTTTATTGTATTTGTCATCTACCAAATCAGCTCCAGATCTTCTGGTCCTCCTGTCCCACTGCTTGTCAATTTCTGTCCTCCAGGTGTTCTCTTTGGCCCAGTCCATTTCACAGAATATCCTCTGAAGCCCAAATACAAGGACTACACCCCAGAAAGAATACTTGAACTTGATCCCCTGGCCCAGATACAATCAGCTGTAAGATACAACTGCCTAGGCCTGTGGATATTTTCAACTCCCAAGCTGTTTAGAGGAAGATTTAACTATCTTCCCGCTTACACCGTCCTCATGGAGCCGCCTGTGACCCCAAAACCTATGCCTGCTTCCTCCCACATCTCTCTACTGACCACACAGGTAAGCTGTTTGGGATTGTGTGCATCCCCCTCACCAGGGTGATTGACACTATAATCCTGGCTGCTGGCCTGTGGTCTTGGGCTGGGAAGTCCTTTTCCTACCTTTTCAAGTTAGCACCTCTCTTGTGGTGGACTCTGCCCGCAAAAAACCCGGCCTGAGTTACACCTGAAACTGACAGGCCGGTTGCCCAAGGCTGGTTCCCTGACAGGCACAGAGGCAGGATCTATTTCTTGATTCAGGCATCTGGCTGAGGGACAGGTACAAATGTTGGTTCTAATAATGCAGTAATACAGTGGTTTTCAAAGCTATACTGTAAATTCAGAACCTAAGTAAAAATGTGAGATTTTCAAATTCTTTTGCATGAACTCACTGATTTAATGAAGCATTTTTCATCCCAGAACAAATTATATTTTTATATAAAAGGATGAAAAAGATTCCAGTAAGTTGGTGAGTTTACGCAAAAGAATTTGACAATCCCACATTTTTACCTTTAGGCTCTGAATCTACAGTAGCGCTAAGCAAAAAAAACTCATCTGCAAGAAAAACTAAAATAAATGCATTTATATTGCATAGCAACTTGTTTGGGTTCACTTCTATTTTGTTCTGCAATACATCAATTTTGTTTACAGATAAGTTATTTTTGCTTTCAGATGATTTTTTAGAACCATAGCTTTGAAAACTACTGTACTCTTCTCAGTTTCCCAGCACTGGTGTAAGAGCTGCAGGTACTCTCTATTAGAAAGCACCAACAGTGTAAGGTTTGGAGTAGTGTAATAAAATCCCAAAAAGAGAAAATGCTTGGTTTGAATTAACTAACAGTTGTTTATTTAAAGATGTCAACAAGAAATAATTTACAACTTCCCCAGCTATTTACTGCTGGTAAATTGGCTTCTAGATTGGAGGTAAATTTTCATTGGCTACCTGGCCATCTTCTTTACTGTTCCCAGATCTTTCAAAATCTGATTGGTTGTTTAAAGGGATCAATCCATAAATCTCAGACTCTGAAGGGTGGTACAAGCTTTGGGATTTATCTGGTGACTTTTGGGCTCACAATTTTTTAACTTCTGGTGGTTTGGGCCAATCAAAATATTTGCCAATGGGCTTTGTATTTGTTTTTGCCATTTCCTGGGCCAGTGACTCCCAGGGAATTGATTCTATTGGTGCAATACACCATCTAGAAAACACCATCTAGAACATTTTTGTGATAGAGTTGGAATTTACATCAGCAAAATTAAAAAAAGCTAATAAAAAGTATTAACTAGCTACTTTTTACATATTGGTTTCCAATAAAGCATCTCAAAAAACTGCATCTAGAAAATTCTATCATGAAGTAGAATAAAAAGAGTATTATACAAATAAGATTTTTTGGGTATAAAAACACTTAACAAATACCTAAAATACACCATCTAGAAATACACCATCTAGAAGAAGCATCTGTAATCAAATAACAATTATGCTTTTATATTGTTAAAGCAGCAGACTTGACCCACCAACAAGGTTCCAATTAAGCAGGTTTGTGACCTGCAACCCAACTAGCTAGTGATCTGTAGCCAAACTAGGAAGTCAACTCAAAATTCTAAATCCAACAACATGAACAGATGATGATCTCTTACAATGGATACCTCAATTTGGAGCTTGAATCATTATCAGGATCAAGCCACCCCCTTCATCATCCAACTGAGTGATCAACACAATCATATTCCTGTTATCCATGACTCACAATGACTATATATTAACTATATCCTAATAAGAAATATTGTCTAGTTTTCAAATATTTTCCCTTTGTAACTCTGCTAAAACAGCACAGTTACAACAATATGATAAATCCAAGCTTTCCCTTATTAATTGGGAATAAAGTATGGTATTAATTTATGACCACATATAATAAATCAACTCAAATCAATACCACTTTGATAGTGCTGTTTTCCTGTGAACCAGCCATTAAAAAACCACTTTTACTATACTGTAAATTCAGAACCTAAGTAAAAATGTGGGACTTTCAAATTATTTTGCATGAACTCACTGATTTAATGAAGTAATTTTCATCCCAGAACAACTTACTTTTTATACAAAAGGATGAAAAATATTCCAGTAAGTTGGGGAGTTTACACAAAAAAATATGACAATTCCACATTTTTAACTTTAGGTTCTGAATCTACAGTACCTGTTTTATTCCTTATCATAGAAGGATCTGTAATATTTGGGTTTCAACTTTGAAATGTTTCATTAGTGATTTTATATAAGCAAGGTTAGTAACTTCATTAACTGGAACTGCTATAATTAGGTTAAGGACAGTGTAACTAAGACCACCCCATCACTTGAAGGTTGGAACAGCCAATCTTCCCGCCTGGTTAAGGTAAAGAAGCCCAGATTCATTGTGATTATAAACAAGCTTAAGATTCATTATGTCCATGGGGACCAGCTTTACCCCCATGCCATCAAATCAAAGCTGTTTTATCCAAGCATGCGGACCAGCAGGTCAAGTTTGCAAGTGTTACTAAGAAGGGTTTGACCTATTACACCAGAGAAGATTACCTTACCCAACTCAAAGGCATTGTCAAGGCTCTTGGGGCTAAATCCTGATCAATTTACTCTTTCATCAAATACTTTACTTCCAAATATTTCATTTTACTTTAATTTTAGTATATAGATGTAAGCATAGGAACAAATTTCAATATGAAAATATCACAGTTTTGGGGTATGTTGGGTTTGGAGATTTGCACACTATAGTTGATACTAGCTGACCCCACGTTTTTATTGTTTTTTGGAATTCTTGGATGATTTTGAGTCTAGCCATATGTTTTTTTATAGTTTTGAAATGTTTTTGGGCTTTTATTAATATTTCAAGTTATTGGCATGGTTTAGCCAGAAATTCAAGATAGGGTTTCAAGATGGCGTCTTTCTAGATGGCGTTTTAGGGTACATTTTCTAGATGATGTTTTCTAGATAGTGTTTTCTAGATGGCATATTTCTAGATAGTGTATCCCACCATTCTATCTTGAGAGAGATGATGGTGTCAATTGCTGAAACCAATATTGACAAAACAAATGAGCAATTGTGCACTCACAAGCCTCAAAACCAATATATGCTAGCGGTTTTCAGGCTCAATTTAGGCACTGCCACTAACTTTAGAAATAATATGGGTGGCTGGGCCAGCCTCAATGTCATTATATAATAATAAAGACTGATGTTTTGTATCCTTTGGACTTAACAATAAAGCATAGCCCTATCTATAAATCCTTTACTTGAATCAAACTTGATCATTTTAGAGCAAAAGATGACAAAGTTATCATACAGTATAAATTCCTATAGTACAACATAGAGGCACAACTATAAACCTTAATCCAGAAGTAACAAGATATATTACATTGCCTCTGGGCCGCTGGCTCTGTCAGACTTCTTACATCTGATGGCTACAACAAATTCTTTTGGGCCGCAGGTTGCACCAAAGGCACAGGTTCTCCTGTACTTTCCTCATGTTAGAATACTTAGGATATCATCTTGGTGGATGATAAAATACTTGGTCCGCAGTTTTCTGACAAGCTGCATGTTAATTGATTTGGTTTGGTTATGATTTCTGATGCAACACTTTAAGGTTATTATATGCGGGCTAAAATTGGCAAAACTGCAACCCCGGTTGCATCCACAAATAGTGAGTTGCCACGTAGTGCTAATCATTAAGGTTGATCAATTTATCTGCTTAAAAATAACATATTTCATTCTAAAATTAGACAATGAATTTCTAATGCATTTGGGTAAGGGAATGACCGAAGCAGGATTCAGTTTGTTGCTTTTGAAGCCAAGCCAATGTCTGAGTGAATGGATTACTGCGCGTCGAAAAAGGCCTCTTATTTCCGATTTAGGCTACACTTTTGAACATGAGTGAGTCACTCAAGTGACTCACTCATGTTCAAAACAATATCCACCCAGTATAGCAGTATAAGAGAGCAGCCAGCTTACAAGCTTGACGTTGGCATTAATTCCGCCCATCAATTATTCAAAAATAAGCTTTCTCTCTTTATCATTATTGAAAATCTGAAGGTAATATGTCAGCCCCTAGTGATCGTGGGTCACCCGAATCTCCTGACTCCAAGGAATTGCACCTTTCAGATTCCTATGACCAGGATGATTCTAAGGACCCTGCCATCCCCAACTCCCCCTTCTTTACTTACCAGCTTCGCCAGACTCTCCAATCGGTAATTTGAAAAGAGAAGTATTACTAATTTTTCAAGAATCAGTCTAAAATTTTGGCTCATCAGCAGGCTAATAGCAATGCAACAGCATCCAAGCTTCGCGCCGAAGATTTCCGGAGCGTTAGCTCAGATGTACTTGAAAAGTTATCTGAAAATTTTGCCAAAACTGGGCTGGGAGGTAACTATATAATGCTTTACCTCTTTCTCAACTTCTAAGAAAACCAGCTCCAAGATGAGCTGAAGGATCTGCTTCAGGATCTCAGATATTGCTGCAAAATGCGTTACAAGTACCTATGTGCTTCACTTCAGAGAGTGGAGGACAACCCCAATTTTTCTGACGATTGGACTATTTATCCACCCCCTCCGCCTCCTCATTGGTCTCCAAAGGACCAGCCTAGTGCTCATCCTGATTCAAAATTTTGTTTTGAAGAGTGCTTTATTCCAGAGGAGCATCCGGTAATACTAGCCTAAACAATAAGGACTAAATAAGTTGAAGTACGTTTTTCAGCTAGGCGCAGATGGGCTCTTCAAAGTGTACAGTACACAAGAAAGTAAGCATTATATATATATTTATGTTTATCTTTTAGAATTAGAGGCTGGTGAATCTGCATACAGTGTTCCCACCATAAAAGAGCATTTCAAAGATTTGGATTTCATCTTAAGAGTCATGTCAGATGGTCCTACAAAGTCATTTTTCTTTTCGTAGGCTCAGATATTTGGAATCTAAATTCCAGTTGTTTTCTTTACTGAATGAATATCAAGAACTTGCCTCTTCCAAGGTAAGATTGTTATTTTAACTATTCAAAAAGCTATGCTGTGTTCTGGAATTTAGATTTCTTGGACTTGCCTTTTATTTTGTCTCAAAAAAAGAATTTTGGAATTCCCTTCATTTTTACAATTAATTTTAAACTTTATTGATTACTTAGCTAAGGTTAAGGGGGTTTCGCTTAATTTAATTTTGCCTTGTTTTTATAGGGTTTTTACTTTTAGATTCTTCAATGTTTTTATTAAAATGTAATTTTTAATAGGCAGTCCCTCATCGTGATTTCTATAATGTGAGAAAAGTAGACACTCATGTGCATCATTCGGCGTGCATGAATCAAAAACATTTGTTGCGGTTTATTAAAGCAAAATTAAAGAAAAGCCCAGATGTAAGAAAGTCAATGAAGACTTTGGCTAATGCTTTAGGATGTGGTCATCTTTCGAGACGGCAAATACTTGACACTGGCACAGGTTTTTGAGAGTTTGAATCTGACATCCTATGACCTTAGCATCGATACACTTGATATGCATGCCCACAAGGATTCCTTCCATCGTTTTGATAAGTTCAATCTCAAATATAATCCTATTGGGGAAAGTCGACTTCGTGAAATATTTTTGAAGACCGACAACTACATCCAAGGACGGTATCTTGCCGAGTTGACCAAGGAAGTTGTTGCTGATCTAGAGGCAAGCAAATACCAGATGGCAGAATACAGACTATCCATTTACGGGCGGTCCTTGGATGAATGGGACAAGTTGGCGTCTTGGGTAATTGATAACGAACTTGTCTTCCACAATGTGCGATGGCTTATCCAGCTTCCGCGCCTCTATAACGTTTATCGTGCAAGCTCCAATGTTGAGAACTTTGCCGATTTAATTCGCAACGTCTTCCAACCACTCTACGAAGTTACCAAAAGCCCAGCTTCCCACCCCAAACTTCATGTGTTCTTACAGCGGGTTATTGGGTTTGATAGTGTAGACGATGAAAGCAAGCCTGAGCGTCGTGTCCATCACAAGTACCCCAAACCTGCAGATTGGAATACTAAGTATAACCCACCTTATACATACTACCTCTACTTTATGTATGCCAACATGGTCAGCCTTAATCAGTGGCGCAAGGAACGTGGTTTTAATACTTTAGTACTTCGCCCCCATTCAGGAGAAGCCGGTGACACTGATCATTTGGCATCGGCCTTCCTTACCTCCTTTGGCATTAGCCATGGTATTCTCCTGCGCAAAGTGCCTGTGCTACAATACCTATTCTATCTTGAACAAGTCCCCATGGCCATGTCGCCACTGAGCAACAATGCGCTCTTTTTGAACTATGAGCGCAACCCATTCAATACATACTTTCAACGTGGTCTCAACATCAGTCTGTCGACTGATGATCCACTCCAGTTCCATTTTACAAAAGAGCCACTAATCGAGGAATATTCTGTGGCTGCTCAGATATGGAAACTTTCGCCTACCGACATGTGTGAGATATCTCGTAACAGTGTGCTTATGAGTGGCTTCGAAGCCAAAGTTAAGAAGCTGTGGCTTGGCGCTTCTTTCAACCTCCCTGGTGTCGCTGGCAATAATATGGAGAAGTCCAACGTCCCCAATCTTCGAATCGCCTATCGATATGAGACTCTCATGGAAGAAGTCAACATGATACGCCATTTTGTTGTACCCGATAACCAACCAAAGGCTGCCCTTAGCCCAAGTTTCAACGACTTCAACCTTGATAGTTCTTCTGCTAGTAACCTAGGCAAAAGTATCTTCTCTCCAGGCAACCTCTTGAACACCGGTATTGATACATCCACTGCTGTTTTTGCTCCTGACCTTTTACCTCTTCCAAACAAGGCCATTCAGCGCAAACTTCACATTGACTCACAGGATGCTGCAAGCGACTATGATGAATGATACCATTATCTGGTTATATGTTAGAAATTGTTAATTGGCGTCAATTACTTTTTTAATCCACAAAGACATGCCTGAATAGAGTATTTCCTCTAGAGCCTGGTCCACATTTTTATCTAAAGCTTATTGTCCTTTAAATTAAATTCATGTGATATATCTGAATTGTTATTTGAACTAAATGTTACTTTTTAAAAACCAGAAATTTTCAAGAGAGCACGTTATGAAAAGTCACACATGGTTAGTAAGGGCTTTTAAAAGCCTTGTATAGCTTCAAGCCCAATGTTTATAGATAAGATAAAAAACTGTTTATTGATTTTACTATATTTTTCAGAGCTGTTGAGATGGACAAACCACAGCTGGCTCATTCCAAACTAAAGTTACACATGAAACTGTTGCAACTGAGTTTCCAGACTCGCCTGCCAATGTATCTCACAATACACAGGGGACGCTTGATGAGCTGTCCCTTGACGTGTCTAACAACATGAACCAATCTGATGGCAATCTCGAACTGCGGACACTTTCTCCTAATTAGGAGCACTACCAATTTGACCTGCTGATCCCGCACGAGAGATTCCTTGGCTCCAATCCTTAAATGGAACATGACATCATGCCACCCCCTTGTAGCCCAGTGGCTTTCCCCATATAGTATATTAGTTGCAGTATTCTATAATAAACAATATATTATTATTATTCCTGTCCTTTCTATTGAACTGTTGTCTTCCCCAATCCAAATACTGAATCCTCATTGGTTCAGTTGCAACAAAATAAAACATAAGTGGTGGAAGTTTTTCCCAGTGGTATCAGGTAATAAAGAGCTATTGATATTTTTATTATGCCATATCAAACACATCAATGGCTAGGAAAAAACATAATCACACTCAAAGTCACTGATATACAACATAACAAATTAAACTTGTAAATGATATTCCAGATTCCAAGCAACCCCTGGATGCCTACTATTTCTACAGACTCTACTTAGATCACACAACCATCAAATATAGAGCACACAGAATTCACACACACAGCAACCAAACCCAGCCAAACAACACCATGTTTTCACCTTATTTTGATTAGAAACAAGCCCCAAAACAGTAAGTTAAATATTCACCACCACCACCCCATTGATCTTTATTTGGGGAACAGGAGCTTCAAATTTAAAATCCAAATTGCTGATCAGATCATTCAAATGAAGGCTAGTAATTTTATAAGGAATTCAACTCATGTTGAACCCATGAGCAAGAAGTATATCTCTCTCTTTTATTACGGATTTATTAAACCTTTATCAATGGGTTTTGCAAGTGATAGTAATCTTTCAACTATTGACACTCAGTACCAAGTATGAGGGCATGTCAGGGATCCACTTTTTAGGGATTATTTTCCCAAGGGAATGGAGAAGGGCTACCAAGTTGAACTTGACTAGACTTGACCCTACAGGAATCCCAACCATCACATATGAATGATGTGTTTAAGTAGTCAGATTCTCTTTAGCAAGAGAGTGAATTGACTCAGGAGATAATAGATGTGAGTTTATCCTAACACCTACCAGAGAGTATGAGGATGCACAATTAGAGAAAACTGGGTGTGCTCTAAATAAGGGGAGTGGTGATGTCCTGGACCAAAACAGTACCATATGTAATCTTTGGGGTTATTGTCAGGAGTAGGATCAGGAGTGCTAAATTGTATGTTGACTCTAGAATGACAAAACAGTAGGCAGAACAAGAGGGCTCAAACCAGGATAGGGGCTTTGTTCTGGATATGCAACCACAATTTAGATACCAATTATTTTGGAAAAAATATAGTGTTTATTGTGAATTTTAAAAAGATGATTGTTTTTTGGAGCAATTGCTCTTGTATAAACTCATCTGCTTGAGTCATGATGATGGGTTTGGGAATGAGTGAGAATTTTATCAATTTACCCTGAATATCAATTTAGTAATAAAGTAATTCTTTATAGGCTTGCAGCAAGCTGCAGCCTGTAAAACTATAAGAAGAAATGGCTTAGTTTCTGAAAATTTTGCTTACTTCATTGCTTTGTTTATATTGTGTGGCTTTCAGGATAAGATGTGTAGCATTTCTAAGGTTTGGTTTTATTTCAACATCTGATTGTTTTTCTGGGAGCCAATTTAATTCTTTACCATCTGTTGAAATTTATTTTCATGGTAATTTTTGGTTTGGGAATGTCTAATCATCTTTCTGGATTTTGAAGGATTATTTTACATTTAATATTATCAATTAAATATAATTTAGTGATAGTCAGAGATGGTTTTCACATTATAGGTGAATTTGTACTAATAACCTGATTCTTGTATTAATTTTCACATTCAAACTTGGAATTTAAATATGGAACTGTCAGGCTAGTGCAAAAATCATTATTTGAATCCAAAGTTGATTGTTTTAAATTTTTGCATTTAAAAATGCAGTATGGAGCTCTGTATTGATTGGTTGACCCATCTTATTTAAAGAGCAATCTAATGGTATCCATTAAAATTAGGGGTTGCACCAAATGATTTATTTCTTTTTTAGGGAAAGAAGTGCAATTTCTTACAGATTTCAATTTAATTCTTGTGGGGAGTTTCCCAAATTTAATTGGACTGTTACTCTTGGAACTGGTATGGGTTTCACAACAGAGGTCTCAAGGGCTTTTGATGAACCTTCAACCATCTCCAAAAGACTTGGCCCATACTTTTTATTTAACTGAAGAGGTGCCTGATACCAGGAATAATATCACTAGCTTTGAAATATTTTGGTATTAGTTTCTTGATAATAAGGTTGAGTTATAGGATCTATTCCTCTTCTATTTCTACTACCTCTGAAGCCTCTGAGATTAGCCATTATATTAGCTTTCTGGATGGCAGCCTGATGGCTCTTTTCATCAGGTTAGAACCCAGATTTTACTAGCTCAGCCCTATCTCACACCTTGGATTTCTTTTCCAACACATATTTTCATCTAATCACATATCTACTTGACATATCCCTAGGATGCCATTTATATTTAATCACAAAGAGATAATTAAAACAGGGTAAGTAAGCACACCTGCTTTATCAATACTAGCTAATTGTTTATGATAGGATCCATCATTGATAGGTTGATATATTGAGCCATATATTCATTTATGAGGGCCACTTCAATGTGAGATTCTGCATAGTCCTTATTAGGCTATAAAGTGAAAACTATGTGGTTTCAGGTATAGCAGGAGTACTACTAGCCTCAATAATAATATGTTAGATGGCTTTTGGAAGTTGGGAGGAGCTTGGAATTAATTTTAATATTGGGTAGTTCTGGTATGCTTGTGTACTATTTTTAAAGTATAAAAAAGGTTTATAGCTTGTTGGTTAGTATATCCAAACATCTTGATCCCTCAATCAACACTTGGCACAGAAAGAAAGATATCTGGATGAATTTTTTTGGCAATTATATTCATATGGTGGATGTTACATGTACTCTAGACTTCTGCCTTAAAACAAGGGTTAGAGGTTATAACAAAAATGTCACACCTTTTAAGAGAATCTGGGTTGATCCATACTGCTTTTTGTGCTTATTTTTAATATGGTACAAAGTTTAGAGCTTGTACAGCCAAAATATTCTGGGATTAACATTTAGTTGCTGATTGGTGACTAATCCAAAATATCTGAGAGATGGATTTTGTACATGTATTTATTAAATCACACAGCCTGGTTTCTACCTAAATTTGTACACTGTGAACACACAATTATGATCCACCACTATCTCAAATATATGATAAGTTATTCTGGAGTTAAGATTATATACTAAGCGGTTGAAAACTTAGGAGAATATGGTGGGCTTATTAGGATGTCAAAGTGCATAAATTTAATTTAAGATCCAACTGACAGAAATTCTAGTACCTGAGAATTATTTTATAGCACTGGTGGTGATTGTAAGATTTAATGTCAATATTTGGTTACTCTGAGGTAGAATTATATCCACCTTTTGTCAGAGTACTATTGGCTGGGTGTGATTCTGTCTGATGATTCAGAAGTATTGTAAGACTTGGACAATGCTGCTGACAGCAAGCAATTAATACTTCTGCCATAAATTCAAGTTTACTGTTCCTTTTTAGAACTCCCCTTACATCATGATTCATTTTTTTGTGTGGTTAATACCAGGCACCAAGTAGATATTGTCAAGTATATACTTCTGGGAAGTATAATAAACAATATAAAGGGAAAATTAAGAAGAGAAATGAGACTTTATTGGATATTAATATAGTGTATTATATAGTATCATGGAAAGCCACATACTGTCCATGTACATCATGGAGATCATGGAGCTTATCTGAATAATGTTCCTCTTAAGTCACAAGGCTTATTCAAGTTGTGTTCCCTTTAGGATATGGATTTTTTGATCCCTGTAATAGATGGGCAAATGATAGGAGTGCCACCGAGTTAATGATCAGTTGGTCAGTTGTACAGTGGGCCATTTGGTGAACTACTTGGGGCGTTAATTTCCCAAGAGGGATTAACCAAAGATGTTGTAATATCTCCCCCTGGAGTACTGGAAGGTAGAGCCTTGGGAATCTTCTTGAGAGTGTCAGGGATACAGGCTTGGTACTGGTCCAGTTTGGCGTTGGGGACAGGGAGTCTGGAGTTGTTTTGGGCTGTTCTTGCCTTGCATAGGCAGAGTTGGTCATGGTGCATATGTTTTAACTTGGTTTTTGAGACAATCCCTTTGACAAGGTAAGTGTTATTAGGTTTGACTTCCATGAAGATGCCTGGCCCGCAAAACCCTGGATCCAACTTGTGCTGGTCATGATTGACAACCCAGATTTTGTCCCCAACCTGGAATCTTCCCTGTTGCAGTGGGATTGTCTCTCTTTCAATCCTTTTCTGCTCCATATCTTCTTGGTCTTTTCTGGCACATTGTATGTTGGGATCACTGTTGACTGGCACTTTTTTAGGTATAGGTAATTGTGGTCCTTTGGCAGTACTAACAAGGGCAGGATTCTGCCCATAGGCAAGTTCATACAGGCTTTTGCCTGTATTACAATTGACTTGTGTCCTGCACACCATGAGTGCTGTTGGCAGCATGTTGACCCAGGCTTTTGGATTGTTAGCAGATAACTTACTAAGGGCTTTCACTAGTGAGCCGTTTAGTTGTTCTACTTGTCTATTTGCTTGTGGGTGGTATGGGCTGGTGATGACACACTTTATTCCATCCTTGGCAAGGTATATATTGGTGTCAATGGCCTTGAGTTCAGTGCCTCTGTCTGTGATCAGGAGGTCAGGTTTTCTGAACTTGGCTATGATCTCTTTATCAATAAATTGTCTTATATCATTGCCTTTATGTTCTTTTGTAGCTTGCGCTACAGGTCACCTGGTGGCATAGTTGATAGCTGTTAGGATGTACTTTATGCCTTTGTTCTCGCCAGGCATTGGTCCCACAATATTCAGTGAACACACCTTGAAGAGTTGTGTGATGAATACTTGTACTACTGACTTGGGTGTTGCCTTGGATTGGGCATACTTTTTACAGACTTTTCACTGTTCTAACACTTCTTGGATATCATCTAACATGTTGGGCCACCAGTAGTGTGTCTTGAGATATTCATGCAAGTTCCTGCTGCAGTTGTGGCCCAAGTCTCTGTGATATCAGAGAGCTGTGTTAATCTTTTGCATTGACAGAATGTAAGGTACAGTGTCACCATTTGGAAGGATTCAGTGCAATGTGCCATATGCATTTTTGAACAGATGTTTGTTCTTGAGGACTTTCTCTTGGATGTCCATTAGGGTTCAAGGTGGAAACCCTTCCTGGAGATTTCCCATGATTAACATGGGCCAGTTGGGGTTACCATCAGCGCAAAGGACATGTTTCCTGTATAGCCTTGACAGGGCATCTGCAGCAAGCATTTCCTTGCCTGGCTTGTATTTGATTTGCATTGTGTGCCTCTGTATGAGGCTCATTCACTTGGCTTGCCTTCTTGAAAAGTGTTGTTGTGTTTTAAAGAATATTAATGAATTATGGTCAGTGAGTACTTTGAACGTTTGGGCCCCTTCCAGTTAGCATCACTGCTTCATGAGGCAATGTATGATGGCCACTAACTCTTTATTGTGTATGGGATATCTTTGTTCACCATCAGATAATTCCCTTGACTCATATGTCATAGGGAGGAAGTCTTTTTCTGCTGTTTGGATAAAGAGTACCCCTCCTATGGCATAGTCAGATGTGTTGGTTTCCAGTTCCTAGATTCCCTCACAATTCAGATACTGGAGAATAGGGGCGGTGTGACAGATCCGGGTCCAACCAGTCCATCCTACCATTATCCTGCCCTTGACTCTTATTGCCATTACCTTCCTGTGACAAAGCTTTGAGGAGCTTTGTCTCCAGGGAGGAAATTTTATGGGACAACACTTTGTTATCATCCTGCCAACAGATCATGATCTCAACACTCTTTTCCTCCCTTGCCCTTAAAGCCTCAATTTCATAATTTGCCTTTGCTTTCACTTGTTGTAAGATTTAGTCTCATCCTACTGAAAGGTTTCAGGAATCCCACACATAGATTTGGTTTCCTTAGACGGGAGTCCCTTCTTTTGCAAAGTAATTGGAGTATAACTCTTCAAACAGAGCCTTTACTTCCACCAAGGACTCCTCAGGCACAGTCTTGGTGACCTCCAAGCTTGTCCAAGCTTCCTCAAGCAAACTTGTAGGAACTTATTTCCTAGCAGCAGTGGTTTCTACACAAAGTACTCTAAAATTTTCTCTTTCAAATGATAGCAAAGAAGACACAATAATTAAAAATTAGTTGAGGGGAAAGCGTCAAAATTGGCAATATATATTTATTAAAATTTAGCTGTTTTTGCTTATAAACCATTTGGGGCATCTTTGGCTGAAAACCCCTCTGGTTCTTGAATCAACCTATGATTCATATCATGTGGTCTATGACATTCAATTCATCCAAACCTAGATCTTTATCTAAAAGATCACCAATAATTCCCAACCTATGATAACCAACCTACAATGGGAAGAAGTCACCTGACTCCATTCATCCCAATGTACCAGTTCAGCATGGAGCTTCCCCAGCTCCCAGCGCCAAAACCCTGTGGAATACACATCCAAAAACTCAGCTATTAATGTTCCAACTGAGAACCAGCTAATCAAAACTAAAATTTCTAAACATCCTTGCCTTTATTTAGTTATTGTTGCACTTAATGGTTTTCTTGAATTTTAAAAACCAGTTAGAATGCTTTAAACCTCAAACAAGACACCACCACAGTATTTCTAAACCCAAATTTGGGGATTTACCTATGGTTAATCTTAACTAAACTTCTTAACACAGTCAAGGAAATTAACTGATATAATTAAATCCTCATTAGTTATATTTCAATGTATTTATTAATCAACCTTCCTGGTCAATTAAATTGTTTTTGAGATGCCTAGTCTCCAAGATTGATTTGGCCAATATTGCCTCAGTTATGTTGGTTAGTACATCCTAACTAACAAAACTACCTTCTGTTCTTTTATTAAATATAAATAATAAGTTTCCAGGAATCTTTATCTGAAGAATTCCAGCCAAATCTATCTACATAAAATAAACAGCAAAAACAGAGCAACTTTATATTTTGGAGTATTTATTCAGCTAAATACTCAACAGTGACTGTTGTACAGTCACACTATAGTTGCTGTGTGGTGACTTTAAGGACGTCTTGGAGAAGAACATATTTGCTTACTTCTTATAATACATTTGCTAAGCCTATTTTGAATTGGACTGTGGTGGTTCTGGTGAGAGTTAGTCCCTTAGTAATGCTCTATCACTATACCTGAATGAAGTGTTGTAAAATCCTAATAGGAATTGAACAATAGTATGAAATAAATACCTATCATTTATTAACATATAAAGCAAGTATATATAGCTTTAAGGTGAATAACCATGTCATGGCCTGGGTAGCTCCTAGGGGAACCTTTGGTCAAGGGAAAGGGTCAAGCCTGGAAGGCCCAGTAGATGACATGGGCCATCCACATCACATAATTAGCAGCTGTGGCCCAGGTTTTCCAAGCACTTATATGGGAAGTCACTTGTTTGGTAGACACCAATAGGGCAACATAGGCAAACCCAAGCTTACTGGAATCATATGAGGGATAGAGAGAATCTTTAACAGGCTTGCTTATCTGGTCAACGGTTTGGCCAGCACAGAGGAAACATTGGCACAAGGGGGAAGGTGGGCAGGGTCTACAATCTGTTTGAGAGCCCTGGAAGGAGGAGGAGTACCTGGTTCTGTCTGGGCATGGGCAAGTGTATCTTGCCTGATGCTCCTGTGGACCAGTCAGGTCTGTGGTTTCTCTCTGCAGGAGGAGAGCAGGGAGGTTAAAGTGGTAAAAGTATAATCAAGTCCTGCAATCTTCCCATGGTTAAATGACATAAACTGCAATTGCTTATTATGTGAATATATCAACAAGGGAAGAGTTGCCAGTGTTCCCAGCTATACCCTGCTAAGAAACTGCAATTTTACTTACTGGTAACTCCTTATTGGCCATCAAAGGGTTATTCTTGAGTTGGGCTCCATTGACAGGCCCTGATTTTTCAGTTAAGAGGATCAATTCACTATTTTTGCCATGGGAAAGCTGGCAGGGGATTTTAGGGTCATTCAGCAACCCAATTTCCAACTCCTTGGTTTCTGAGGGATGGGCCAATTAAAATTTTTTCTTGGCTTTGGGACAGTTTCCAATTTCCCCCAGATTTGGCCTTGATCAGGGTTTGATTCCCCACTTGGAATTAAAGTTTCCTTTTTATATACTGTGTGATTGACAATAAAATTGTTTGATTGCAGAATTTCTCAATTGCAGGTGTTGAACCTATTCAACATGGGGTTTTGCCTGGCCCAATCTAGGCCCTGAAAAATCAGATATGAGGAAAATTTGGCCTTGGCTGTTGGCATCAATACTAATATTAGATATCAACAGCAACCTGAAGTGATAGATAAATCAGTTGATCAGATAATCACTATATTCTTCATTTGGTATTCTGGACTTAGAGTTTGAAAGTGCTCTTTAAATTAAAAATTAGTGTCTCTGGTATTTACCGATTAACCAGAGTCTCTAAACTATGTCATTTTCTGGGACAATTGAAGCTAAGTCTAAAATTTAATGTCATCTGTTGTGTTCTGAGGCGCGGCACAGACACACAATGGGAAATCCTAACCTTAGGATTGGATTTGTACTAAGTCTTGGTTAGATGACAGGGAAGGCTATGTAATTACCTTGCGGCCCTGGAAGAATAATATCTACTAGTCAAGGTTAGAGAGAGGCGCGGAAGTACTGAAGACACAAATACAAAAATGTGAATAGAACTTAATTTTTATTGGTGAATACAAAATGGAATATAGTGGTTAGGAATACCACAAAAAACTACCAGGACAGTAGGATCACTTGCCACCAGCATGAGTGGGGCAAGTGAGTTGTGCAGGATCAAGAAACCAAACAATTGTATTTCCTGATTCAGTCATCAACTCATTTTGAGAGGCAAAAGCAAAATCAAGAGATTTGTCTTCAAAATGGCCCACCAAAGGCAAAATTGATACATGGCAAATAGCAGTATTCACAACATTGCCCTCCCCTAGATTGGCTTTAGGGGGTGATACTTGCAGAGGAACTTGGCATACACTTGAGCAAAAGGACAACCACTGGAGAGGAGCTTCACAGTGTATTTGAACCCTCATTTGAAGGTCACTTCCAGAGGGCTGATCCACAGAGTGTCCAGCTTATGTGAGCGCCCACCTACTCTATGTTGGTAGTAAAGAACATGGACGCCAACATCAAATTCAGGCAAGGGGGAGCGTTCAGCATTATTGGAAGAAAGTTCAAGAATCTTAGTCTTGTATACAGAAGTGTAGGCAGTGGCCTGTATATCAATTATGTGGTTGACTAGATTCTTGATGTGGCCGTCAGGATTCATGGCCTTATTAGAGGAAAGAAGAGGGGCCCCAAAAGCAATGGGGTAGTAGCCTCTTGCCCATACAGCATAGCAAAGGGGGAGTACCAAGTGACATGATGTTTGCTAAGGAAATACACAAAGAGAGCAGCAGGTAAGTATAGGTCCCAATTAGCAGCGTCAGAGTAGGTGAGCTTTCTCATGATGGAGACCAGTGTTGAATTTGCATGCTTGATGTCCCCATTGGTAGAAGGATTGTAGGGGGCAGAGAAAGACTAGTGGGACCCCAAAGCTTTGACAACAGAGGTTACCAGCTTGGCATTGAAGTTAGTTCCATTATCTGAGAGCAACACTTGAGGACAGCCATGGCGGTAGAAAACATCTTGTAACAGGAAGGCAGCAGTTGTCTTAGCCGTGATGTCTATGTAGGGCAAACTTCTACCTACTTGCTGAAGTGAGCAACAGCAATCAGGATAAAGAAACACCCAGAATGTGAGCGGGGGAGATGACCTACTGCGTCAATGCTGACAGTATGAAAAGCATGTTGAGGGGGAACTAATTTGAATTTGTGTGCAGCAACTCAAGGCCTCTGCAGCTGGCAGTTGTGGCAACTAGCTATGATGTCTGGGATCAGCAGGCAAAGGTTTTCCCAGAAGTAATTCTTCTGATGCCAGTCAAAAGTCTTAGAAATGCCTCCATGCCCAGTCTCTTTATGAGCTTGCAACACCAACAAGAGGTAAAGACTGGGCTGTACATAGGACAGATACTGATCTTATACCTTTTTGAAGAGTTGATTGTCACGTATGAGGGTATCTTTGAATAGCTTGGATAAAGCTAGTTTGATCTCTTCTGTTTCAATCTCCCAAGAAGAAGTATATCCAATTAGTTTGTACAACTGGTAAGCCTCTTCAGGATGTAAAGCAAGAATGGACATTCTGGATAGCCCATCAGTGTTCTGATGTTGAATCCCAGGGCAGTGGAACATAGTGAAGTTGTAACCTTGCAGACGTAGGGCCCATCTAGCTAAGCGTCCTTCTGGCTTCTTAAGTTGTTGTAATCATTTAAGCAAAGTGTGGTCAGTGACAACTGTGAAATGGATACCATAAACATAGTGGCAGAACTGTTTGAATGCATGCAACACGGCAAGACACTCCTTCTCTGTGATACTATAATTCTTCTCATGCTTGTTTAGTACGCAGGAAGTGTAAGCTACAGGATGGTCTACACCCTTATTGTCTAGTTGGGCCAGAATAGCTCTAATAGCAAGATTGCTAGCGCCAGTGTATAGGATGAACTCCTTATCATAGTTGGGATACACTAGGATTGTCACCTCTTTGAGTTTTTGCTTAAGGGTTTCAAAGGCTTGCTGTTGACTGGCGGTCCATTCAAAGGGAACATTACGTAACAGCTGGACTAGAGGTTCAATAATATTGGAAAAGTCAGGGATAAACTGTCTGTAGTATCCCATCATCCCTAGAAAGACTTGTACCTCTTGCAGGTTGGTGGGCGGAAGCATTTTGTCAATGGCTTTAACCTTCTTAGTCATTGGGAAAATCCCTGTCTGGGTTACTTCATGGCCCAAGAATTCAAGACACTCTTTGAAGAAAGTGCACTTGGAAGGTTTTAGTTTGAGGCAGGCTTCCTGAATCTTTAGGAACACCTCTTTGAGATGAACCAGATGGTTGGTGAAGGTAGCGCTGAAAACTGTTATATCATCCAAGTATACTAGGACACACAACAACTTCAAGTTGCGGAGGATGGAGTCCATGGCTCTTTGGAAGGTGAATGGGGCATTGCAGAGTCCCTGCGGCATGCAAGTAGGCTTAAACTGTAAATTCACTACCACCTCTGGCTTTGGACCGCTCAATCTTTCCCTGTTGTACCAAGAAAGGTCCCAAAACGCCCACCAAAACCCTCCATTTGTTGAATGATTTAGCTCACATGGTTGATGAGAGGTTTGTGCTGGCTTATCCTGTGGAATCCCTGCCTTTGGTTGCTCCTTCCTGGGAAGAAACCCTGGTTAATCTGGACTACCTATTAGCCTGGTGTCATCCATTTTAAAAACTATCAGAGCCACCCAATCAGGTGTTGCCACATTGACGCTTGATAACCCAGTTGACCCCCAAATGCCTGGCATCTCTTCCAGCCAATCAGATGTGATTTTGGAAATTGGAGTAAAACTCTCCAGTCCCCCTGAGCCCATCCAGCAAAGTTTTGTACCTAGCCAATCAGGCTCACCCCCAACTGTCATGTGACCAGTTTTTTGCAATCCATTCCTTTTAACCAAGCAAGGGGACTTTCAGTCCCCTGCTTGTCTATTTTCCACTTACATTAAAGTTTGGAGTCACCTGCACCTTAATTTTCTTAATTTTGAGTTGCCTGGAACCAGTTGTGTCTCTAAAGCTCAAAATATTAGAGTGTAGCCCCTGCCCTAAGCTTACCTTTAGCCAGCTGGTTTCAAACCCAGCTTCTCTTCTGGCTCCTTGTACAAGTGTTCTTTCACTTAGTTGTTGTCTCTTTTGCCCTTGCCTTCAAAGTTAAAGTTTGAAGCACAAAATTTCAATTGAATCTTCCTATAATTTCTATTATTATCTTGAATTTTCCTTTAAAAATCATTGTTTTAAACCCGCTTTTGCTTGCAGTTATAAGTCAAGGCCCCCAAGACAACAGCAAGGCTACCCAAACCCGTTCTGCTGTTTTCCCAAAGATTTGCCAAAGACTGCCCTAGTCTTGCCATTTTCTCTCCTTTTTCTCCAGAAACTATACCATCCTACCCCAAATTTTGTGCTGGCTCTTTCTATGATACTGCTAGCTCTTAAATTTGTTGTCTTTTCCCTAGCTCTGTTTCTCTTGCTTCTGTGGTCCACCTCCCCTGACCTGTGGGGGAAAATCTCCTCATTAGCCCGTCTGGTAGGTAGCAACCCTGCCAGTCTCTG
>QTSX02007139.1:315587-507184 GCA_014839935.2 Entomophthora muscae | reverse complement strand
TTCAACTTCTGCATTGAATGCATTAATTGTTGTGCTGGGCAACTTGTCAACCCCCTCCAAATTTGGTAGGTTCCAAATTTGGGCAGCAGTTCCCCCATTTTTGGGGTTGGGGAAATTACTTTTTTTGGGAGTCCCAATTTGGCAATTTTCCCATCTGGCAGGGGGGCGGTCCTGCTGTGGGAGGTGTGCTGTCCCCCGCCAGCTGGCTGGCTGGCAGGCGGGCGCGCAGTTCACGGCTGGGGTATAAAACCCAGTTTCAACTTTAGAATTTCTAACATCTTTTTTGTCTGCTGGTTGTTTTGTGGCAGTCTCCCCAATAGGGGAGAACTGCTGCAATTTTTTGTTTTAACTTTTAGGATTGATTGTGCACAAAATCTTGTTTTGACAAATGTTGTTGGTGTCAGGAATATTTCTGACACTCCAGGATGGATGTTCCTTGAAGGTATGTGTGTAAAGATACTGCCATTTTTTCTGATTTGGCTTACTTGACTCAAATTGATTTAGATAATTTTGAATTATATTACCCCAAATCTAATCACAAACTTTGGTTTCAAATCAAACCCCCTCCTCACTCAGTTTGGTGGTTAAATGTACAGGATTTTCCCTAAATCCACTGCTGGAAAGTTAAACATCTTGATCCTTGGTTTTATTTTTGATTTATTCCCATCTTTCTTGGCAAAGAGCTGGCCCCTTCAATGAGACAGCTCTGTGTCTTAAACTGTGAACTTAATTTTATAACACCCATTAGGTGATATCCTGTTCTCTGCTTGGGAAAATAGATAAAAATTTGGGTGGTGCTTTTTAAACCTCTTGGTAAATTAGAGATTGATTGGGTGAGGCCTGTGATAATTCACATGAGAAGCTGTTTTGTAGGTGAAAGATGTACTTGGATAAATAAAGATTGGTTTTATGAAAAGTAAAAGCTTGCTGTTTTATTGATCTAACTAGCCTGGTGGAGGTTTTCTATGTCTTGGGATATTATTAAGGTGGCCTATCAGGGATCCAAGCTTGGGCAGCCGGCCCTTCATTTTCAGGGATCATGCAGGCTGGGTTTTTTGTGAGCAGAGCCCACCAAAAGAGATGAGCTAACTTAAAGAGGTAGGAGAAAGACTTTCTCACCCAGGACCACAGACTGGCAGCTGAGATTATTGTGACAATCACCCTAGTGAGAGTGATGTACGCAATTCCAAACAGCTTCCCAGTGTAGTCAGTTTGTAGGTTGAATGAGGAAGCGGACATAAGATTGGGGATCACAGGTGGTTCCATACAAAGATCATAGGCAGGCAGGTAGTTGGATTTGCCTCTAAACAACTTGGGTGTTGAGAATATCCAGGGGCCTTGTTGGTTGTATCTAACTGCAGATTGTATGTGGGCCAAGGGATCTAGTTTGAGGATCTTTTCTGGGATGTAATCATTATATTCAGGTTTTAGAGGGTACTCTGTGAAGTGGATGAGACCAAAGGAAACACCTGGGTCAGGAATCTGCAGGCAGAAGGGCAGGAGGTCCAGGTGATCTTGTACTGATTTGATAGACGGCAAAGACAAAATAAGGCAATAGCTGTGTAAGCCAAATTAACATAACCTTTATTCAAAAATGGCAATAATTTTGAGGATCTGGATGTACAAGTATTCTGGTACCACCAACTCACTTAACATCCTGTCATTGCCCGATTTGATGCCTTTCTAATATACAGTTCAACATACCAGAAATGACAATCAAGCAATTTCACATGACTGTCCAAGTATCCAGTGACTCAAACCCATCTTGCACATTACCAACCCCTAGGTTCAATCCAACTAAATCTCCACCACAGCTAAAGCTATATAAATCTAAAGTATTATCTAATAAAATATACTTCTCTCCTTTCTCAATTTCATATTTGAAGCTTCCCCAAAAGGCGCTTCTCATCACTAAGTTCAGAGTGTGGGGTCCTTGGGTCTATATAGTACCCTACCTTCAAACTTAACATTTTCCATGGGGGGTTCACCAGGGCATTGGGAAATGTGGGCCCAGGGGATCTGGGTACTTGGGTTCAAAGGCAGAAAAATGGCACCTGGGCTGGGAGTTCTTTCATTGGTCAAATATCTCAAATTGGCAACTTGATTACCTTGCTCTAGGGTTGCTGTCATGGGGTCAGGCCACAGGCTCATGCCTTTTTCTGGGGATGGCTCTTGATTGGCCACTAGTGTGGACTTCAAGCTCATGAAGCTAATGGTTGGAATTTTATTGCCTCTATTAGGCGCCTTGATTTTTTCCTCATTTGTTGCAATAATTTCTTTGGTTTGGCTTGCTTTGCCATTTGGGCCATCATTCTTGGCTTCAGCTTGCAGGGGATTGACCCCAGAAAAACGCAGGCAGGAAGCCCCTTGGTCCTAAGGACCGGCGGCCCGCAGGGATTCAGGGTCAGGGTTCAAATCCTGCCCTTGGGCCCAGGTTTCAAGGGGGAGAAATTTGTCAATCCTGACACGGCCCATTGTTAGTACTTTTAAAAGGTAGAATTGATATCCTGGGATGTTTATAATAAGGAGTATAGAAATCTTTAGACCAGCTGGAATGTTAATACAGCTGAGTATTATAACAGAAGCAGGCTTTTTAAGGTATTTTTATTACTAAAAACTGTAAGAGAGGGGGATAGACTAACAAAGTCTGGCTCCCATCCTGGTGGGACCAACCACCAGGATGCCATCCAGTGCAAGACTGGGATAGCTGCTCAAAGGGGCCTCCCAAAGGAGACCGGATGTGAAAGGGAGGGAAATATGCATCCAAGGCCATGACCAAGGCCCCAGAAAGCAATCACAGAGAGCGATCCTGGGTGGGAGGGACCTCTGGATCTAACACAGGGATTTGATGCATGGATGGTAGGAAGAAGGATGAGACTGCTATGGGGGAAGAGTTGTCCAAGTCAGAAAAAGGAGTCTCAGCAATTCTGATCCTAAAGGGGGTGACAATTCCTTAAGATAAGAAGACAACCAAGGGAACAAACCATAGGATGCTAAGTTGATGGAAACCTTGGTGAGATGTCCAATTAAATTAAAAAGCAGACCAGGAAAAAACACAGGAGATTGAGAAATCAAGGCAAGTTTGTTCCAAAAGACAGGGTTGGGGGACCAGAACAATAGGGAAATAGGCACTAATATCCACATAGCTACCTTGTACCAAGGAGGCAACATGTTATCAGCGGAGTGCCTGTTTTTTACTAGAACTTCCGGGCAGAAGGACCGAGTGCACGGGTTAAATAACAAGGAATGGGCTGATTTAGATCTCCTTGGAACAATTCTCAGCAAAAAAACTACAGGCAGGAGGACATTCAAGCAGGCAGGCCAGGGAAAAGCGGGAGGCGGGATAGCAGCGGAAGTTGAGACAAATACCTTTATTATTAAACAAACTTCAAAAATATAAAAGATTTTGCAAAGTCAGGAGTTTATTCAAAAATTGGAATTGGTAAGCAAGGGACCTGACTGCCCATGCTTCCATTTTATGCAGAGGGGAGGTGATAGGACTAGGGGGTTTGAAAGAGGCTATCAGAGTGCAATCTAAAGGAGAGCCCATTAAAGGCCACTGGCCAATTTTCCTCTGGTTTGTGACCAAGAAAAATAGGGGCAGCAGGCCTGGATGTAGGATTCAATCCCCCAATTGACTAGGAGCCTTCTGAGGACTCAGGGTGTGCATTTCCCCTAATGCCTTCCTCTGTTGTCTCCACCGGAGGGCTCCGGAACCCAATTATTTTGGGCCAAGGGATTTCCGGACCGGAGGAATTGGTTACCTGGGACACCACCCACTGCAGGATTTGATACCCAATTTTCCTGGGCCGTGGATTAAGAGTTCCAGGCTTCATGCAGCCTGCACTTTTCTGTTGGTCCGCTAGTTGTCTTAGGACCGGGCAACACCAGGACATAAAGCAATCTAGCTGAATTAATATCTCCTCCGCGGTTGGAGGGGACTCCAAAGAAAATGAGGGAACTTTGGCCAGGAAGGCCAACACAAAGCGTTCATCCACTGTGTGGGCCAAGTCTTCAAGGGTTTGGAGGGGTTTTGCCTGCACGTGGGCCACTTTTTTTTTGAAAGTATGGGAAATACATCCCAATCCAGGGCCAAAGGTGGGCCATAGAACTTTACAAAAACCAGACTAATTAATTTAAATCATCTTTTAGGGCAACATCAGAGCAGTCACATACATTTTTCAGCTAGAGGGGTCCAGCTCAAGACAACTTAATCATCTCTATAGCCAACCCAAGAGTCTAACAAGTGATTGAAATATATAGTTAAAGGGAAGCTAAATTAAACTTCATTTGGTTAAAGATACAGTCAAATCTAAAAAAGATGAGTTTATTTGAAAATTAGAGTTTCAAATGAGAAAGAAGGATAGGGAGAGAAGCACTATATAGCTGCACTGAGAGAGCATCATGTGAATTTTAGAATAGGGCCAGATATATTATCATAACTTGAGTGCAAGAGAGCCAATCTTATTGTGAAAATACTCATTTAAACGCTAAAATAAGGGCTTTATACACATAGTTTAGTGGTCCTGAACCAATCATTTAAAAAAGATACATCTATTATAATTCAATCAGGCAGGATTCAGGTGACTTTTCAATTTTTAAAAGAATAGGCAAACTCAAACTTGCTGTATTCATAAGATGGATTGACAGGGACAAAGGAAAGCTCTCTGGTGATGGTACTCATTTGCATGATTGGCAGGGCAAGGAGGCAGATCTGGTTTAAGCTTTGGTATGAAAAGAGGGTATGGAGGCAGGATTTATTTCTTGATTCAGGCATCTGGATGAAAAAATAATGCAAATGTTGGTTTTTACTAAAGAAGCAATACATTTCTCAGTTTTTTTAGGGCTGATGTTGAAGCTGCAAGTACTCTCTATTAGAAAGCATAATCATTACAAGGTTTTTAGTAATGTAATAAACTCCTGGAGAAGTAAAATACTCAATTTTTATTAACTAACAGATGTTTATTAATTGATGTGAACAAGTGTAAGGGATTTTATTCCTTACCCAAAATCTACAACAAGCCTTGGAACCATGGAAACAACCAATAAGATCAAGAGAGCATTATTAAATGCAGAAAACAAAATTTTGAACATGTGTTTGAAAACAATTAATAAATTCCCTAATAAAAATAAAAACAAAAGCAAAAACGGATCCCAGAGTGAGAACAAGAGCAAGCACAAAAGCCCAAGAGATATAATCAATATAAATTCTACTACAATTTTGAAAACTCAGGCAATCAATGATGAAAACAACAATGGCACCAAAAGTACATTTAAATTTAGCTCTGAAAACATCAAACTACCCAATCAGAGTCAAAAGAAATGTTCCAACCTGTACCCACAATGTTCAGGAGAACCATCAAGCCAATCAATCAAGCCAAACCAACCAAGCTTGAGAAGTGTTACTCATCTAACTCCCAATAGCCAACAGAACCACAGTATAGAAGAAAAATGCACTGCAATAAGCCAAAATACTTCTTCTTGCATTGCAGGCTGCAGCTTGCTGCATGCCTGCAAGGAAATACTTTTACCCTACAACTGCAGGATTGCCAGGTAAACTCTATGATGCCTTCCCCAATTGACTTCAGTATTTAAACTGAATATTTTCCCTTGAGCTAATTGCTCCAACAATTTCTTTTATTCCTATCAACCAATAAATCTATATTCTCAATTATAAACACTTGATTAGTAGATTCTAAAGGTTCTTCCCCAACAACATGAAGTTCATCTTCCTTGTATGGACTTTTTGTGTGTTAATCAGTTATGGGCAAGCAAATGTTAACTTCAAAAATTCTGAACTAACACCTATGAAAAAATCTGAAGACTCAATTTGGTATCATTTTGGTCCACGTCAAAAACATACCCCTTACGTTGAAACCGCTTGATTCCCACCTATCATTCACCCCAAGGCCCCCTGGTTGGTCTTGGGGTACACCAGTGTTTATTAACTCCTCAATCACTTCACTCCCTTCTTGAGAAGATTCTGCCTCTTTGGTCACCTTCTTCACATGTTAATGATAGGGATTCCAGTAGGTTCCACTCTGATCAAATTCAACTTGGGAGCTCTTCTCCATTCAATTGGAGAAAGACTTCTCAATGAGTGGATCCCTGACAACAAAGAAGAAATTTCAAACTTTCCAAGTGTCATTATTTAGAAAATCCCAAATTTCTTATTTTCTTTATTAGATTTTATATCTATAGAAAATTAAAGTAAGTTAGTATTTTTCTTCAGGTTTTGAAGCTACCTGATCTTCTCTATTTCATTTTTTTCCTGTTTTTTATTTTGCTCAAAAAGCACTTTCTGCTTGATTTCTGCTTTTTTGAATCCTTTTATTTCTACTTTGGCTTCAAAATGAGTGTGTTAGCACTGTTACATATGATAGCTGTGTTTTTTCTCCTTTAACTCTTTTCAAACAGTCACTCCTCATATATTTCCTTATAGAATTTAAACTGAGATGACTATCACTTATAAAATCTTTAATTAAATAATTAAATAAATAAACAGTCCATAGAAAATCCCGGTTAAGTCAAAGTGTCAGGCCCCAGACAGGACCAGACAAAACCCTATGTTGCATAGGGTCACCGCTTGCAATGGAGCAATTGCGCAACCAAACAATTGTGTCATCAATCACACAGATTAACCCAAAGGAAACTTTAATTCTAAGTAGAGAATTGAACCCTGGTCAATGTCAAACCTGGGGACAATTAAAAACCGTCCCAAAGCTGAGTGGAAAAGATTTTAATTAGCCCACACCCTCTGAAACCCAGAATTGGGGATTTGGGTTGCCAAATGGCCCAAAATCCCCCTGCCAGCTTCCCCAGGGCGAAAATATTGAAAGTATCCATCTAACTGACAAATCAGGAGTCACCAATGGAACCCAACTTGAGAATAATCCATTGACAACCAATATGAAGTTGCCAGTAAGCCCGATTGCTGTTTCCCAGCAGAATATAGCTGGGAACACTGACAATCCCCTTTCTTTGTTGACATCTTAAAATTAAACATCTTTATGCTCAGGATTCCTTATTTTCTTTCAAGATCTATCTACTTTTACACCAATATAACTATCCTGTTTGCATTTATTTGCAACTCCACTACACTTTACACCTCACATACTTGCTCCTCCTGGCCACCAAGAGTGATCATTTTGCCCTCCATGCTGGAGATCCCTCCTACTCCTCTCTTACCAACTGTGCCTCCTGCCCAGGACTTTAGTAAGTTGGGTTTTGTCTATATCACAGTATTGGGGCTGGCCAACCAGGTTGTGCCCTGTTGTGAATACCACTATTCACCATGTTTTGATTTTGCCTTTGGTGGGCCATTTTGAGGACGAATCTCTCGCTTTCGCTTTCACCTCTCAAAACAAGTTAATGACTGAATCAGGAAGTTCAATTGTTCAGTTTCTTGATACTGCGCAACTCACTTGCCCCACTAATGCTGGTGGCAAGTGATCCTACCGTCTTGGTAGTGTTTTGTGGTATTCCTAACCACTATATATCCCATTCCATATTCACCAATAAAAATTAAGTTCTATTCAAATTTTTGTCTTTGTGTCTTCTGTACTTCTGCACCTCTCTCTAGCCACAACTAATAGAGATTATTCTTCCAGGGCCACAAGGTAAACACATTTGCATTCCCTGTCATCTAACTGAGACTTAGTACAAATCCAATCCTAAGGTTAGGATTTCCCGTTGTGTGTCTGTGCCGCGCCTCAGAACACGGCATGCCCCATACTGGGAATTGACAATCCCTAGCTACTGCAATCAACTATCTGGCCAGGATTGCGCCTATTGTTTACTTGGTCTTCCAGGCCCGGCCTGCCTCCCCTGCGGGAGTCCAGCCAGATTCTGGTATGGGCCATGACACAAAGTTCTTGTTTTTTCTATGCCTTATGTTTTTCTAGCTTCATTTAGTCCTTAACACTATTATATTTTTTATTTTTAGCTTAGAATGGGGATCTAAAATTTTTATTCTCTCTAGATTTAGCTTCAATTTACTTAGATTAGAAAAATATACCTTAAATTTACTTCTGAATCTTCATAACTTCCAAAATGAAAGTAGAAAATTAGCATACTACTTATTTGCTTTCTTTTATACTAATTTTAAGAGTAAATGATCATAGACTTTGGACTATTTTGTCACAGCTCATACCAGAGTCCAACAGGACTCCCACAGAGGAAGCAGGACAAGCCTGGAAAGCTATGTACACAACAGGTGCAATTCTGACCAGGTAGTTGACTGCAGTAGCTAAGGGGCGCCAACTTCCAGTATGGGACACAACCTGGTCAGCCAGCCCCAATAATGTGATATAGACAAACCCCAACTTACTGAAGTCCTGAAAAGGAGGCACGTTGGGTAAGGAAGAAGTGGTAGGAATCTCCTTCATAGCAGGCAGAATGATCTCTTTAGCACAACCAGGAGGGAGATTCAGATGATGGGGTGGAAATACTCCAAGTCAAGAGTGCAGGGTGGATTGACTGAGGTAGCAGGAGTATAGCCAGGGGGTACAGATAGGCAAGTTTATATTAAGTAGATGCTTCACAAAAAGATGCATACAGAATAATTAAGTTTGAGCAAAAATAAATAATTCCTGCAAGAAGATAATAATTTCTGGGCAAAAACTTGCTTTATTAAGTTGTCAACAGTGAATAGGGCTTCTCCTCCTCACTACTTATAATTACTGGTAATTTTGTGGCCTTTAGTGCCACCAGAGATCTGATGGCATCATTCTCAGTTGAACTTACAATTTGATCAGAAATTGCGCACTTGGGCCCAGAAGTAGATGCTCATTGGTTGGCATAACATGAACCTTTCTTGAACTGCAGCATGCCAAGGTGCCACAGTATTTATAGAGCCCACAAGCAATTGAGGGCACAATTCCGCAATCAAACTATTGCGCTCCCAATGTACCATTTCCTGATAGTTAAAAAGCTCAAATTTGATAATATAATTGAAGCCAGGGATTCAAAGCTTGTGTGACTCTCAAATTACAGGCCATTTTTTAATTAAAAGGGGGTTTTCTTGTCTGGGAGATAATTGGTAAGGGTTCCCAAGCTGTGAGGTGTTTTGTCTCTAGGGAGGCCAGCTGATTGTCCAGGGCATTTTTTGGCCCTGACATATCTACTCTCATGAAAAGTTTTTAAACATTAGCATACCTTTAGCAATTACCAGAAATTTAGTGAATATCTTGTTTTATATTTTGGCTTTAGTTCTTTTAAAAACTTTATTCCTACATGCAAAAAGCTATAAACCTTTAGTCATTTCTTGTAAATCAATACTATAAACTCTCCATACTCCTTTTATCTGCTAAATTTAAACCTAGCTGCTTTATACTTCTTTATCTATCATATTTTTACCTATTAGTCAAGGCCTTAACCCAAGATATATAATTCTGGAAAACTTGCTTCTGGCTTGATGATGGATTCTTTTTGGCAAGCCAGACACCTTTTTTACTATTTTAGTACTGGCAAAAACTGATTGGTTGTTTAAAGCAATACCCCTGTAAAATTCAGGCTCTGAAGGCTAGCACAAGCTTTGGAATTTATCTGGTGAACTCAAGACCCTAAATTCTTGACTTCTGGTAGTTTAGGCCAATCAAGTTTTTTAATAATATTTTTTGTCTTGTTTTGTCATTTCATGGGTCAGTTGTTTCCAGATAATTCATTATATTTTGAGAGTAATATTAGATTAATTTCTGAAATCAATATTGAAAAAGCAATCAAGCAATTTTATGAACAAGCAATCACAAATTCACAGGCCCTTAAACTGATATATAATAGCACTTTGTCAGGTTCATTTTGGGCCCTGGTAAAAATAACAAAGAACTGCGGTCAATTCATTTAAAAGATTAGAAAATTTAAATATTGTTATTGACATAAAATGTGTCAGAGAAGAAGTTTCTGAAATGTCTCTCAAAAATCTAGACCTTTCTTCCTTTGGTAGGACATGCCACTTCAAAAACGGCACTTCAATTTACGCCATCTCAAATTAAATTTGAGATGGTGTTTTTTTATGTTAGTGATTTTGAATCACAAAAAAATAAAATAAATAATAAAATAGTTAAAATTCACTTATTATTTTATAATGCAGCATCTCAAAAGTACACCATCTTGATTTTGTCATTTTGAGTCAAATTAATTAAATCTTATTTTGCTAACTTTATTTACATATGAAATTACTTAGTGTGGAGTGTGTTAATGCCATCTCAATTTTACGCCATCTTGATTTACACAATTTATCTTAAACTAAAATAAGCTTATTCCTACACTAAATTAAAGCCTGTTGTATTAAATCAGAAGATGTTCCTATAGTATTAATACAAGACACTTATACTAAGAACAACTTAAAATAATTCTACTATGGTTGGGGTGCAGGGCGCCGCCTGCAGATATTACCATATTGAGACTACTACCCTATAAGGAAAATTATAGGGGAACTGCTGCCCTTTCTTGCATTTTTGATCAGAGAGTTATCCATTGAAACATAAATATCAATTTCTGATTAGCCACTAATCAACGTACCTGCGGCTAACCGCAGATGCATTGGAGAGTGACCCATTGTGGTGACTTTTATTGAGGCAATTAGTGACCAATCTATGCATCTGCAGTTAGCTGCAGATGCATAGATTGATGACTAATTAGAGGAGCCTATACATATGGCAATTAGTAGCTCATCAATTTCCCAAATTTATAATTTGGTATAGAGACCTTCTGTCCCTTACCAACAAGTATGACCACCAGATAAACATTCTGAAACCCTGTTTTAGACCTAGTTCCCAAAAATTGGCCCTACTTTTGCTGAAACCACCTGACCCAGAGATCACATGTTTAGATGTTCATATCCCACCCAATCTAAGTCCTTTCTCTCTGAATATTCTCCAAAATGTCTCACCTCATAAGAATAGTTTAGTTCCTGACCAGTCCAGACTTCAGTCAGGATGACTCCCCCTTTCTTTCCCCTCCCTCACTTTCAACTATATAAGGCCCTCAGATAGCCCCAATAAAGACATCATTGAATAGAACATAACAACCAACTCAACATTTTTAGATTAGTTGCAGAGCTCAAATAGAGAAGCTCTGTTATGAAAGAAGATAACAGTCCTGCTGTGTTCCCCCAGTTGCTGCTCAGCTACTTCAACCTTACCCTTAGAACCCTTGAGCACCACAGATAAAAAGCTTGAGCATCTTCAGGCCATCTCAGTAGCACTGTCAACCAACATATGAGCCTTTCTCATAAACCATTGCACTTCTTATTTTTTTAGTTTTGTCATTTTTTACTTTTATTTAGCATTTGGTACAAATATTTGTTTATTTTAAAGTATATGACAGCTATAATAGATGAAAATAGTTGTTTTTTTTGTGTAGATTTTGACTTTTGCCCTTTACGCAGCCTTGTTGCTTCTAATTGACCCCCTTTTTTATTGCAGATTTAAAATTCTGAGGCCTTTTATGAACTATAAATGGTTTTTAAATTTTAATTTTTTGGATTTTTATGGTTTTTTTTGGAGTTCAAAAAAACTAAATTTTTAAAACCTGTTTTTCATAGTCGCAATGCCGTAAATTGAAATGATGTTTTTACTATAAAATTGAGATAGCCAAATTTTGAGAAGCCATAGTTTGATATATCGTTTTTTGAGATACAGTTTTCAAAATGGAATGCCCTATCATTGTAATAGATGGTAGCTTGGGTGCCAAAAATCTAAAAAAATACTTAGCTTAAGACTCTTGTTTCTTAATACAGTAGTTTTCAAACTGTTGAGATAAACATATATTAGTCAGTTTAGAATACATGAACTCAGTATAAAAACAAAATAAAAATTAAGGAATTTATATTAAATTACAATAGATTTGGATCTACTTTGATTTTGTTTTTAGACTGAGTTCATGCGTTCTAAACTGACTAATATACATTTATCTCAGCAGGTTTGAAGACTACTGTACTATACCTTTTATTATATAGTTGTAGCCTTTAAAGAGAACAGAAGAAACTAGAATTTTAAGATAAAACAGGCATTTATTTTTATAGACAGAAGGGTGTATAAGCAGAAACAGCTAATTAATACTTGGCTGAAGGAGGAATTATCAGGAAGAATCCCTATAAAAAGGCAAGAAGACAGTGGCAGAGAAAAAGACCAGTGGTGTGAGAACAAACAGTTTCATGTGAATTTCTTGATATATAAAAGTGGCTTTGTGTAGCCACAATTCTAATATATTTTGTGAAAGTAAAGTCCAAGTTATATGCACAATTACAGTAAAACTTGACTACTGCTTTTAAAGCATCAGTAGTTGAGTTTAGAGATTCAAATGAAAAAACACAATAAAAAAGCAGACAATTGCAAGATGATTTTATTGTCCTTGACATAAGTGAATATATGTTTGGCTGATACATTCCAGAATGTGACAGTGCCCATGCTGTGATCCACCTGGCTTTTGATTGCCAAAGTGCCACACCAATTGTTAGGACTCACAATCAAACACTCAGGCAATTATGTGAGCATAAAACTGCTCCCTTGTTTAACCATTTCCTGATGGTATTAGAATACTATTTTTCTTGTGGGTTTAATTTCTGGGGTTTGTGGCATGTGGGCCTCACAATTTCCTGGCTATTCAGGGTTAATGATGGGTATTTTTGTAGCATTAGAAGTGATTTCTAAAGGCTTTCATGCCTGTGTTGTTGTGATTGAGATGTTTAAAAACATGTTTTCATGGTATTTCTGGGCCCCAACAGCTATGATGCTAAGAAAAAATAACTTATCTGTAGCTGAAATCAAATCAGATGCATACAAAATTCACACATCTCTAAAAAGATATGAGTGACCCTAAATTTATTGTTAATCAATATAAATTTGTTGGTTTTTTGTTTTGTTTGCATCTGAGTTTATATTGTTTACATATGAGTTAATTTTGTTTACAGATAAGCTATTTTTGCTTAGCACTGTAGCTTTGAAAACTGTTATATAGTAAGTAAAATAAGTATTTATGAATACACTATTTTTATTTTAAAATTATATATTTTATGAATTTATCAAAAATTAAGATAAAATTTAGTCTATTTTTAAATTTAATTTGCTTTAATATTAAATATACTATATTTTCACAGATATAATGTATGTTACAGCTTCATTTAATTTGGTAGTTTACTTTATACAAAAATATATTGCATTGTGTTATTACTGTTTAAATTTTAAAAGGAGCTATTTTAAAATCAAGCCGATTTGTGCCACAAATTATATACCAAATCTATTAGAAAACAGTCTAATCCTTAAAATAATGCCCAATGTTAAGGATAAAATTCTCACAAAACTATTAGGTGTTTTTGTTTAAAATTACACCCAACAGATTAAACATATGCTAGTCTTCAAAAGTGAGCAATTAAACACAGGCTTCAAAACTTTGATGATCAAATTATGTTGTAGTTTTAAATAGTAAATACTATATATTGAAATATTTAAAACTTAGCGTTCATGAATTTTGCCACCTTAATAGATTGACGCATACCTAAATCCAGCATGATCTCCTCAGACCCTCCTGGGATTGCGTAGGCACGGACTTCGCGGTAGAGACGTTCAACCTTCTCACCTTGTCCACCACGAGTGTAAGCAAGACCACCAAAGATTTGAGCAGCTTCTCTGGCGACAAACTCAAATGTCTGTGTGGCTTGGGCTTTGAGCAAGGCGATTGGCCCGCCCAGACGCAGCATCTGCATTTCTTGAGGCATTGTAGTTGTCTGGTAGATTAGTGATTCCATCCAAGCATGAGTAGCCTCAATATGACGAGCCATCTGAGCAAACTTAAATCTGATGACGGGATGCTCAATCAGACGCTTACCAAAGGTCTTGCGCTTGTTGGCATACTTGAGTGCCTCTTCAAAGCACACACGCGAGAAACGGTTGGTCTGGATGCACATACCCATACGTTCATGGTTGAAGTTATGCATAATACATTTGAAGCCTTTGTTTTCTTGACCAATGAGGTTTTCTACGGGGACCTTTACATCCTCAAAAGTGACGTAGGCAGTACCAGAAGCCCACATACCACTGCACTGCATCTGGCGTGTCTTGACACCAGGCATCGTGCGTTCAATCATTAACAAAGAGATGCCGCCCATACCTTCTCCTCCAGTACGTACTGCAGTTGTGAAGTAGTCAGCAGTGACTCCTTTGGTAATCCACTTCTTTTCACCATTGACGATATAATGTTTCCCGTCAGGAGTCTTAACAGCAGTAGTTTGGAGATTAGCCACATCGCTACCCCCGGAAGGTTCAGTGATGGCTAGGCAGCAGACCTCGGTGCCATCAATACAGCCAGGAACAACACGATCTTGAAGCTCCTCACTACCGAAAAATGAGGACAGGTGGAAGTCCTATTCCAAGACCACCCAGTAATCCCCATACAACACCACCTGAGCCACATCTGGACAACTCATCGCTAATAATAAATTCCATAAGCGCATCCTGGTGTTCAACGTCCACGACTCCCATAATTTTACCCTTGAAATACTTCTTAGGGAAAGGGTGTCCACATGTGTTAGCCAAAATTCCGAGCTCGCCAAGCCGCTTGATGGCAGATTTAGGAACTTCCTTATTTTCATCCCACTCGGAACAGAAAGGCATGATCTCCTTCTCAACAAACTTTCTCATCGCACTCCGTACTTGACGATGATGGTCATTATAGTAGGGCGATTCATAATCTTGGTACCAAGCTGGGTCTCCGAAAGGAATCATGTCACCGAAGCCAATAGAGCTCTCTTCCTCCTCGTCTACTGGAGTATGATCTTCTTGGGCAGTGAGTGAGACATCTGAGCCATCGCCGATCTTGCCGATGCACAGCTTGGGGGTGTACTTATCCAAAATAGCCTGGTTATGGAAGTTGTCGAACTGTTTTGAGGCATCCTGTCCAGCAACCTTGAGGACAATCTTCTTGCCACCAGGATGTTCGTTCAAGAACGGGGTCATGTCATATACCTTGCCATGAACAATTATCCAGCAGTCCTGTTCTGTGTTGTGAGAAGTCACGTCTCCGATTGAATAGGTTTTCATGATTGCCAACTCGATTATAGATAGATCCCATCAACAGTCGCTTACAAGCTAATATATTAGCTGTATGGCAGAGATTGTTCATCTGGAAAATGTCGCTTTTTGATTTCAGAAAAAATAAAAATAAATTTTAAAATGATTTTATTTTAATTGTAGGGTACACGTAATTGTGGAACTTTAGATGATCTGTAAGAATGAATACAATGAATCAACTCGTTGAAATTATAGATGACTGATATTTAATTCATCATATTTAGATAATATCTAAATTAAAATCTAGCCTGGAACAAAGACCAATCTTTTGTCGATGAGTGGTCCAAAAAACAATTATTTGCTTCCCTGATGACAATTGGTTAAGTTTCTGGCTGCATCGCTGAAGAACAGTCAATACAAAAATTATCCCGACATCACCCTTATTTAAAATAAAGAAAAATCATATTAAATGGAAATCACCACATGTGATATGAAAAGATGCAATGCAAATTTTTAACTTGAGCAGATAAAAATAAGCAAAAATCAAAAGTAACAAAAAATAAGTATATTTTAGAAAACATCAGTATTTATTATAAAAAACCAATGATTTACAAGACTGATTATCTTGTAAAACTAGTACTTGGTAGACCCACCTCTGGCTCTAATAACAGCAGCAAGTATTCTGGGCATAGAATGGACTAGGTGTTTAAGAGTTTCCATAGGAATTGCTTCCCATGCTTTTACCACTTCAAATTTGAGATATACTATAGATTTTTTGGAGGCTGCTCACAAATTAGATTTGACAACATCTCAAATATGTTCAATAAGATTCAAATCTAGGTTTTGAGGAGGCTAATTCAAACAAAAAACAAATAAAAAACAATCAGTATGAAATCCAAGTATTTCATAACTTCATTGGCTTTGTGGGCAGGAGTGTTGTCTTGTATGAAGATATAATTGATTTTATTTTCCAAAGTTGACATAAAATAAAAAGATATTTTAACCCAGGACTTTTTTTGAATTTTGCAGTTACAGTAGTTTTCAAACCTGTTGAGATAAACATATATTAGTCAGTTTAGAACACATAGGTTCAGTCACAAAGCAAATTTCAACTTGATAGATCTAAATAGAAGATAATTCTACAGAAAATGAGCGCTTTTTGGAAAATATGTCCAGTCATACAACACCCTACTTGAACTGAGGACAAATACTTAATGATTCAACAACAAGTATACTGTAATTTCAGAACGTAAAGGTAAAAATGCAGGATTGCCAAATTCTTTTGTGTGAACTCACTAACTTAATGGAGTAATTTTCATCCCAGAACAACTTACTTTTTATATAAAAGGATGAAAAATATTCCAGTAAGTTGATGAGTTCACATAAAAGAATTTGGAAATCCCGCATTTTTACCTTTAGGTTCTGAATCTACAGTACCAAACAATTGAACACATCTACTATAGTTACAATGTTTTTTGTGAACACATGAAACTCAGTCACAAAAGTTACAAACTTGATCTAACAATGAGCCTTAATAGCAACTAAAACAGACAATGCAAATATCAAAACACATAAATGAATCTATAATACTGTTATCAACTTGTCCTAATTAAGAATACAATCTAGAATAATAAAGGGAAATAAATATTCTGAGTGTCTGTTTTGGGGTTAGAATCAATAAAAATATCAAATTTATCCAAACTCATGATTAACAGTGCACATTTATGACCAAAAATAATTAATATAGAGATCTAAAAATCTAATTCAAAATAAATGACAGTGACTACAAGCTTTTATGCTACTATATTTAGACTGATGAAAATTATAATTAATGAATTATATAGATAAACTGATTTAATTTTATTTTATTTTTATACCAAAATGGACCCATCACAACAACAGAGCCTTGGAGCCAGAGGAGTACACCACAGACGTGGACGCCCTTGTGGGTCAAAAAACAGAGTGGATGCAGTCCAGGAGGCAGAAGGAGGGAGTAGCTCTGAGTTGTGGAGTGAAACCAAAGCCAAACAGACACAAGTGTCAGGGCCCAGAATGCCCTTGACAATCAGCTGTCCTTCCCAGAGGCAAAACCCCCACAGCTTTAAAACCTCTACCAAGTATCTCCCAGAGCAAGAAAACCCCCTTTCAACTAAAAAATGGCCCAGGATTCAAGAGGCACATGAGCCTCAAATCCCTGGCTTCAATTTCACTATTGAATTTGGGCCTCTCAATTATTGGGAAATGGTACATTGGGAGCACAATTGTTTGATCACACAATTGGGCACTCAATTGTTTGCAGGATCTATAAATAGCTGTGGCATCTTGGTATGCTTCAGTTCAAGAAAGGTTCATGTTATACCAACTAATGAGCATCCACCCCCTGGCCCAAGTATGAAAATTCCACTGAAAATTGTAAGTTCAACTGAAATTGATGTCATCAGTTCCCTGGTGGCACAAAAGGCCACAAAACTACCAGTAAATATAAGTAGTAAGGAGGAGAAGCCCTCCTCACTGTTGACATCTTAATAAAGCAGGTTTATGCCCAGAAATCATTATCTTATTGCAGGAATTGTCTATTTTTGCTCCAATTTAATTATTCTCTTTGCATCTATTTGGGAATCCATCACACAATATAATCTTGCCTACCCATATCCTCCTGGCTATACTCCTGCTATCTCAGTCAATCCACCCCACGCTCTTGACTTGGAGTATTATCACCCCCATCATCTGAATCTCCTGCCTACTATGAAGAAGATTCCTGCTGCTCCTCCTACCCAATGCGCCTCCTGCCCAGGACTTCTTCAAGTTGGGGTTTGTCTATATCACAGTATTGGGGCTGGGTGACCAGGTCGTGCCCCATACTGGGAATTGGTGCCCCCTAGTCACTGCAGTCAACTACCTGGTCCACATCATGCCTATTGTGTATATGGCTTTCCAGGCCCAGCCTGCCTCCCCTATGGGAGCCCATCCAGACTCTGGTATTGTGACGGAAATTACTGGATAATATGAAGCTGTTTCTAAATGATGGGGAATTACAAACCAGATCCACATAGAATTGATTATTAACCACCAACAAGACTTCAGATATTTTTTTGTGAAATTTCCAATTGAAACTCCAGGATTAAGTAGAACCAGTAGTTCTAACCAGAGTAAACCAAGATAAATGACCTGGGAAATCATCAATGCATCTTCAGCGTAGAATTCTGGGCATTGAGAAGGGACACAATTTTCAGTTTCAAGAATGGGGGGAGGTGCTGCAAAATTGGCTGGCATGAAATTGACATTTGGGGCCACCAACAACAAAGTTCCCAATGCTGGGCCCCATCTTCCTGAAATGATTTGGTTCAGAATCAGATTGTATGAGATATACTGTAATACCCTGATCACAGGATACATTTTAAAATTTAAAATTTAGAACTTGGGACAATTGATTTTTATTGAGTAAATTTAGGAGGACTCAACTCTTAGAGTTGAAACAGGGAAAACTATTCAATATATATCAGAAAAATTGACTAAGCAATACCACCTGAGTCCTGACCTCCTATTTCTTCTACATCGCTAAGTAAGTATCTGGTCCAAGTTGCAAAGAACCCTTGCGTGACTAGTCTCTGACAACCATACTGATTAACAAGCTCATATCAGGTGACCCTCATATTACGTCAATTTATCAACGTCAGTTTGAAAGGGAGAGCTGGTTTCAGCTGGCAGACTGGAGCAGCCGTGAACCATTTTTAATTGACTGTTTGGTTTAAATCTGTTAACTCAGTCAATTTTGATACAAGTTTTCCAGCCTTCCAAGCCTTCTTACTTGGACAGACAATACCCAGCATTCTGGAATCTACCATGACAGGTATGGGCTGTGACAACAAGAACAAATACAGACCACCCATACTGTAATACCCAATAGTAGTGGGTACTACCTGCAGCAGGTACAACAAGAGGTTGGCAAATTGGGATCCTGTCAGGGCTGTAACAGTGAGGTGAATGACCATCATCCATTGGAACACCTTGAAATGGGTTTGGTATTGACCAAGGCTGCCGGCAAAGTAGGCCAAGATGTAGTACGTAAATGTGTATGCTGCAACAGACAGGGTGGAGTGGGGCAACACCAGGGGAGGCAAGGACCCAGTGTAGGAGGAGTTAAGCTGACCTGGTATTTTATAGTAGGCTTGGCCAAGATCTTCTGGTGAGGGCCCAAAGGTTGCAGGGTTAGGCTGGTACTCTCTAATCCCTAGGCAAGTGTAAGAGATTCCATCCCTTTCATAAATAATACCTCCAACACTGGGTCTATTGATACACAACCTGATCCCAAAAGTGCATTTTTAAATGCGGAAATGGGAATTAATTATGTGACAGATTCAATTCAATTAGTCAGTCCAAATCTGTATTCAAAATTGATTAATGAACACGCTTTCAGAAGCAACAGTGAAAGCAAAAGCAAACACTCAAACCTTAATGATAGTATAAATTCTAGTTTAAAAGTGAAAATTCAAGCTAGAGATGAAGAATGTGATAACAACAACAAAAGTGCATTCAAAATGAGCTCCAAAAATCCAAAGCCAACCAATCAAACTGAATTTAAATGCAGAACAACAAATCATCAATATTCAGGGGAACCACCTAGAAAATCACTTAAAGAGGTGTAACCAAGCCAGAGAAATAACACTCATCCAGACCCAAAATACTATCTACACTATAGTCCAGAAGAATACTGCATCCCAATAATCCAACCTACCTCTTCTTGCATTGCAGGCTGCAGCCTGCTGCAGTCCTACAAGGCAATACTTTCCAATTTATTCCTGCAGGATCTCCTGTTAACCATCATGTCCACTTCCCCACTTGACTTTAGTATTTAAACTGAGGAATTTCCCCTTTCCAAATTGCTTCAACAATTTTCTTTATTCCTATTTAGCCAATAAATCTATATTTTCAACAAACTTCTAAAACTTGATTAGTAGATTTGAAAAGGCTCTCCTCCAACAGCATGAAGCTCATCCTCCTTGTATGGGCTTTTTGTGTGTCAATAAGCTATGGGCAAGCCAATGTGAACTTTGAAACACCTGAAACAACCCCCAAAAATAAGTCAGAAGATTCCATTTGGTATTGCTTTGGTCCACAGTGACGCCATGCCCCTATGTAGAAACAGCTTAATCCCCCCTTATTCATCCCAAGGCCCCCTGGTTGGTCTTGGGATATACCAGCGTCTATTATCTCTTAAACCATTTCACTCCCTTTCTGGGGAGATTCTGTCTATTTGGTCATCTCTTACACATGTTAATGATAGGGATCCCAGTAGGGTCCACTCTAGTCAAATCCAACTTGGGAGCTCTCCTTCATTCTATTATAGAGAGAGACTTCCCAATTAGTGGATCACTGACAGCAAGCTGTGAGTACAGCTGTGAAGATGAGGTGATTCATCTTCACTCTATTGGGGATTGAGGGTGAGTTTAAACTAATCTAGTGGTTGGAGTAAAGAGTAGGGATCAACTGATATTGTTGAGGGGTATTTCACTCAATGATAGCACAAGCTATCACTGAGAGAGGTTATTTTATTTATAGTACCTCCCACTGTGCAAGCTTTGCAAGTGGGAGTGAAAAAATGAATGGATGGACCCCAGAGTCTGGTTGATGAGGGTTGAAATTAGGTAATTGGAATAAGGTCAAACCTTGTTCACCTATTATCAGTGACTGATTTGCCAATTCTTGGATGTGACCAATGGATTCTGACTTGATCTTGAGCATGAGGGACAAAGGGTTTATGGTCTCTTCTTGTTTATTTTTAGCTCATTATGTTGGGTTTAGCATGATGTTGGCCCCAATCATGTAGTCTGGGGCCCAGATTCCCATTGGTTGGGACCAGGATTGATGGTCAAGGTTTGGGTATTATTCCTGAATAATTCAGGGCTTCATGGTTTGCCCTCTATTTTTATCACAAAAGGATGGGACTTATTTGATTGTTTGCATCTTTGGGTGGGATCTCATTGTCTGGAGGGGGTTAAAGCCTGGGACCTGGGTAGCTGACTGGTGGAAGGCTGGGCCCTGGGGGGCAAGCAAGCAGGCAGGAGGCCCGTTTGCGGGTGAGCAGTTGGTGGGAGGCTGCCCCACAGCTCCCTGGGTTGCAGTGGCTGGCAGGCGTCTGCCCAGATGATAAATTATTCTGGTGCAAGTCAAGCTCTGTTTGGACTGTCATAATTTTATTTTCTTATTTCAGGGGTGAAAAATCCCAATTATATTGAGGATCATTTGATTCCACATTTTCTTTTTTGTGCCAAATTGGAACAATATTAGAAATTTGGCTGGTGTTAGGAATATTCTTGACAGAAACCTTCCCAAAAAAATGAATTAATATAACAGATAGTAGGTGGAGGTGTAGGCAAGAACATAACAATGAGCACAAGGGCAAACAATTGGCAGAATATGAACGGTTTCACCTATGTCAGGGATCCAACCTTGGGTGGCTGGCCCGTTGTTTTCAGGGATCATGAGGGCCAGGTTTTTTGCGGGCAGAGTCCACCATAAGAGTGGAGATAACTTAAAGAGGTAGGAGAAGGACTTCCCCACCCAGGATCACGGGCCAGCATTCAGGGTTATAGTGTTGATCACCCCTGTGAGGTTGATGTACACAATCCCAAACAGCTTTCCAGTGTGGTCAGTTAAGAGATTGGGTGAGGAGGTGGGCATTGGCTTGGGGGTCACAGGCGGCTCCATGTTGAGTTTGTAGGCAGGAAAGTAGTTGAACTTGCCTCTAAACAACTTGGGTATTGATAGTATCCAGGGGCCTTGAGGGTGTATCTAATTACAGATTGAGTGCAGGCCAAAGGATCTAGTTCAAGTATATTCTCTGGGGTGGAGTCCTTATACTTGGGCTTTAGAGGGTACTAAGTGAAATAGACGGGACCAACAAGAGCACCAGGAGGACAGGAATCTGCAGGCAGAGTGCTATGAGGACCAGAGGATCTTTTACTTATTTGGTAGATGGCAAATACAAAATAAGGCAGTAGCTGTGTAAGCCAAATCAACATAACCTTTATTTAAAAATGGCAATAAGGTTGGAGCACAGAATCTATAGATCTATATAGCATCCTTCCTCCAAAATTAGTATTTTCAAGAAGGCTTCATCAAAATATTGGAAAATGTGGGGGTGGGTGGCCAGGGCGCCCAAGTGCAGAAGCGGCAAAATGGCACCTTGGCTGGGTGCTCTCTCATTGGTTGGAATCCTGAATTGGTTACCTGATTCTCTTATTCCTGGGTTGTGGTCATGGGGTTGGGCCTGAAGCCTGAGTTTTCCTCTGGTAGCTAGGCTTGATTGGTTATCTGCAAGGACTTCAAGTTCATGAAGTTCACAGAGGGACTTTCCCTGCCTCCATTAGGCAAGTTGAGAAGCTCCTCCTCAGGTACCACCATGGTCAGGCATGCACTGGTATTCTGACTTTGGAACTTTATTGGGCTCAGCTTGAAGGGGCTCAGTATCAATAAAATGCAGGCAGGTGACCCTTTGGTCCTTAGGGCTGGCAGCCTGCAGGGTTACAGGATCAGGGTTTGAATCCTGTTCTAAGGCCTGGGGTTAAAGGGGAAAATAATTGTAATTACTGACACCATCCCCTTCTTTCCCCTGAAGCCCCTCCTTCAGGTTCTTCTTGTCCAGCTAGAGTTGGTTGGCTTCTTAGGCATTAGCTAGCTACTCAGGGGCTCCCAGGTACTTTCCTCTAGTGGGTATTCTTTCCATTTGACATAGTACTGGGTTTTTGATAATAGGTTCTGTTGCTATGTATGTATTCAACTTTATATTCTTTGGTGTGGCCTGTTTGGATGGGTGGGAGGCTGTCTTGATGGTTGGTGAGGAAGTGACTTCCCATCTTTTTTGAACAACAGAGAGCGGTGGAACACATCATGAATCTTCCAGGAGGGGTGTAGGTATATCTTGAAGGCAACCTCATAAACTAGTTTGGTGATCTTGTGGGGGCTACTTCTTCTGTGAGCTAATTTCCTACAAAAGCACATCTAGGGGTACATTCTGGGAATCTAGGTATACTTTATCCCCCACTTGCAAGGGCTGTTCAGGGGTTTGTTTACAGTCAGCAAAGGCTTTGCATATTTTTAAAGCACAGTTCAAGTTGGCTAGGCAGGTTTTTTGTGTGTCATGGATCTGTTCAATTCAGGAGCATCCAGTAGTGTTGGTTTCTTTTTTGCCAATCTTGGGGTCCCAGGTAGGGTCAAACTCATAGTTGGCTTTAAACAGGGATATACCAGTGAAGGTGTGGTTTTTACTATTGTAGGAAAACTGGGCCATGGGAAGCATATTTGCCCAATTATCCTGGTCAGCGTTGGAATAGCATCAAATGTATTCCTTGACAATTTGGTTCACTCTCTCTTTCTGTTTATCAGTCTGTGGTTGGTGGTTGATATTCAGCGCTTGATTACCAAGTCCTTCATCACCTGAGTTCAATAGTTAGAGGTAAATTGGGGGCCTCTATCTGTGATGATTTCTTTGGGTGTTCTGTGCTGGGTGAGGATGGGTCATGGAAGTGTTGAATTGTCTCTGCTGGAGTGCAATAGGTGGTAGTTTGTACAAATTAAGCCATCTTTGTGAAGTGGTCTACAATGACCAGAATTGCATTAAAGGAGAGGGATGAGGGAAGTTCCATGATGTAGTCCATGCAAACAGATCTCCAGGGTCCATGAGATATATCCAGGGGTCTTAAAAGTCCTTCAGGTTTGTTCCTGCAATTTTTGGTACACCCACAGGTTTTGCATCCCTTCAGGTATTTGTGTATTTCTTGATAATCCTGGGCCATGCAGAGCTCCTTTTGATACACTGGAGGGTCTTGAGTATCCCTGGGTGTCCAGCCATTTCAGAGTTGTGGTAGTCTCTCAAGATGTTGGTGCTAATTGTCACAGTAAATTCCATAAAGCTGGGGATTATTTGGCCAAGTAGGAAAGATCAAAAATCCAGGAAACCTTTAACAAAATTGACTGATTTAACAGACTTGAATCAAACAGTTGATTGAAAATGGGTTACAGCTGCTCCAGTTTTTCAGTTAAATCTGATCCCCCTGTAAGTTGACGTTGATAAATTGACGTAATTTAAGGGTCACCCAATATGATCTTATTTATCAGTATGGTCATAAGAAGTTGGTCACTCAAGGGTTTTTTACAACCTGGACTAGATAATCACTTGACAATGTGGAAGGAATAGGAGCCCAGGATCCAGGCAGTATTGCTTAGTCAAAATTTGCTATATATTGAATAATTTTCACTGTTTCAACTCTTAAGAGTTGAGTCCTCTCAAAAATTTACTCAATAAAATAATATATCCCTTGGTCTAACTTTAATTTTGAATGCATCCTGTAGTTGGGTTGTTACACTACATCTCATATAATCTGTTTATCAGCTAGATCATTACTGGAAGATGGGACCCTGCTGTTGGCACTTTGTTGTCAACTCTGCCCAATGTTAATCCCATGCCTGCCAATCTTGGAGTTGTTTCATCTACCTTTGAAACTGAAAATCTGGTTATCTCTCAATGTCCTGAATTTTATTCTGAAGACACCCTGATTCTCTTGCAGGCCATTTATCTAGGGCTTTTATGGTTGGGGTTAATTATTTTACTTACCCTAGTATCTCATTTGGAAATTTCACAGAAAAGTATCTGAAGCTGCGTTGGTGGTTAATCATTAACTCCATGTGGATTTAGGTGGTGCTTTCCCACCACTTGGAGACAGCTTCTTACTATCTGGCAATTTCCATCACACTAATGTCTCCCTTGGGTACAAAGATCCTATTGTGAAACATCAGTGTTGTTCCTTTCAGTGAGTAGAATTTTGGCAGTGGGCGCTATCCAGGGATTTGGTAAGGTCAGAGATCATAATTTTGGTTAATTTTCAAATGTTTGGGCTTTCAGCACTTCTGATTTGCTGGCTCTAATTTTCATTAGTCCCAGGTGAATGCCCAGGCTCACTGGATCCAAGAGGACTTGGATGTTATGGTTGAAATTTTCTATATGAGTAAGCACCAGGTTGCCTCTTTTTCTTAGGGTGTTGGGGACCACATTGGCCTTCCAAGGTCTTTAGTCAGTGGTGAGGACGTAATCAGCAATTTCCAAGGCCCATCTGGTCTGTCTCTGGTTCAGTTGTCTGGGTTTGAAGAAATATACTAGATTTTTGTGATCAATGAGGACCTTTACCAAGAACTTGGCACCAAACATGTATCTTTGCCAGTGTTTCAGCATTTTCATGATTGTGAGCATCTATTGTTGTAGATTGGATAGTTTCCTTTGGCTGGCAGCATCTTCTTGGATTAATATGCTACAGGATGTATCATACTATCCTCTCCTTCCTAAGAAGGACCCCTCCTACTGTGAATTCAGAAGAGTCAGTCTCCAGAAAAAAATGGTTTGGCAGGGTCAGGTATTAAAAGGACAGGGGCGGTAGTGAATGCTTTCTTCAGGGTATCAAATAAGGCAATACACTCATTGGTCCAGGTGAAGGTGACTTTATCAGAGCATAGTTGTGTCAAGGGCAATGTGACGAGAGAAATTTTTGATTGACATCTCTGCAATAATTGGCTAGTCCCAGGAAACTCCTGACATCTTTCTGGCAGGTGGGCATTGGCCAGCTGGTTACTGTGTCTACCTTGTCTTGGGTCATTGCAAAGCCACTGGCTTTGACCATGTGCCCCAAAAACTCTACTTTCAATTGGAAGAATTCACATTTCTTGAGTTTGGCAAGGAGTTAGGATTGTGAGAGCTTCTCAAGAATCAGGACAAGGTGTTGTAAATGTTATTTGTGGGAATTGCTGTAGATTAAGATATTTTTAAGTTAGGCAACACAGAATTGTTCCAGGTATTTTCCCAGGACAGTGTTAATCATTGGAATGTGCTTGGGGCGTTGCATAATCCAAATGTCATCACTAAGTATTTTTAGAGGCCATATCTTGTCTTGAAAGCTGTCTTATACTCATCCCCTTCATTATTGTGTACTTAGTTGAATGCATTGCAGAGATCAATATTTGAATAGAATTGGGTACCATTAAGTACATCACATAGGTCATTGGCATTTGGGATGGGTATTGGTTTTTACAGTGATGCCATTTAATTTCTGATAATTCATACATGGTTGCATGCCTCCATATTTCTTTCCCACAAATAGCATTGGAGATGAGCAAGGTGCCTTTGATACCCTGATGAACCCCTTGGCATTCATTTTCTCAAGATATGTCTTGAGAGAGACATGTTCCTTGTAATTGAAGCTGTAGATGGGGCTGTGGCTGGACTGAGTATTGGGCAGCAGGTCAATTACATGATTGTAGACGGAGTGTTCAGGGAGAAGGCTAGCTGCGCTCTCATCAAATATATGGTTCCACTTGGACAGAGGAGTAGGGAGAGCGCCTATGCTGGGCTCTAATTTCATGGTCATAAGTCCTTGGGTGAATTCTTCTGGATTAAAGCAGAATGGTACAGTGCCAAGGTTTCCTTTGTATCCAAGGGTGACAATCTGTTCTTGGTAGTTAAGAATAAGGCCATGCCTTTCTGACTAGAAGTCCCCAAGGATGAGGGGGTGTGGTAGGCCTTTCAGAAGAATGAGGGACAAAGGATACATATTTCTCCCTATAACTAGAGGCAGTTCTTGTTTGCATTAATTTTTCAGGAATATTCCTGACATAAATCAAATTATTAGCAAGGAACAATGCTGGGGAAGAAAAGGAGATCATCCAGTCAGAGAGGCAAAATTTAACAAGGACTTTCCCCCTTTAATTGGGGGAAATAAAAATCAAATAAAAGACAAATTGGAATTTAAAGGACGCCAGAACAATTTAACATCCAAGCAGGCATCCGCTGCAACCGTGCAGGCGCTTGCCACGCCCGCCAGCACCCTCTGCCAGCCTCCCTGCGCCTAGCCAGCTGCCAGCGGGCCTCATGCCAACCCCCTGCCAGCCCACTGACCCCCCACTGCCCAGCCAGCCAGCCCCCCACCCGCTTGCTTGCTTGCCTGCCGCCACCCCCCAGCTCACCCACCCGCTCACAGGTCCCCAGTTGGCTGCCAGCTGCCCACCTGGGCCCCAGGCCCAATCCCACAACCAATCAGGTGTCCCTACCACAGGCAGCCAATCAAAAAATTCCCTGCCCTGCAAGGGCAAAATAATGAATAATTCTTGCCCTTCAGAAGAAGGGCAAATGCAGGTCTCAGGTGCTGTGGAATATTCTGAACCCCCGGAAGATGGGAAAATTCAGTTTCAAAAATTGAAGAACAATTCATCTCCAGACCAATGGGCTCCAAGGCACCAAATCACATGCTTGGGTACAGACCCCAGTCAGACTGAGCCTCCCAAGACTAAAATAGAGTTTGGAAATTCCATGAGATTTCAGCATCACCTGACTCCTTCCAGGGAAAACCATTGGCTCCAGACAAGAATGCTAAAAACCCCAACAGATTGTAAGGGAACAAGGGTTTGACCACCTGCCCAAACCCCAATTCCCAATCACCTTGTCCAAACTTTTGGGTCCCCCAATCCCTTGTTTCCATTCCCACTTGCAAAACTTTGCAAGTGGAAAGGACTATAAATAGGGGACCCCCCCTCAGTAATAGCTTGTGCTATTATTGAGATTAATATCCTCAATAAAGTGAAATCTTACTTAAAAACAAACTTAAGTCAACTTTTATAGTTAAGTCCTATCCAAAACCCCTCCAATTCAAGGAATACAAACCACCTCATCTTCACAGCTGTGCTCACAGCTTGCCTTGGAATTGGGGGCTACCAACAGGGATTGGAGTTCTTTGGGCCCTCATCAGAAGGGCTAGGTCATGACCCTCACTTTGACCCAGGACAACTCAACTCCTTGCACACTAGTCCCTGGCCTCCCCTGGTGTCCCTGCACTCCACACTGTCTATCCCGGTGTAAACCACTCTGTACTATGTCTTAATCTACTTTGCCAGAAGCTTTGGAAGATACAACATCCACGCTAAAGTATTCTGCTGGTTAATGAGCATATACCCAATCCTCACTGCCTTGACTGGGTTCTAGTTTTTTAACCTTCTGCCACATATACTGCAAGTAGTACCTACCATCTCTGGGTATTACATCATTTCCTTTGTCCTTAGTGCTGCTTCCCATGATGATCTGTAGGCAGTTTTCTGACACTGAAAGGCCTAATTCTTGATCTAAGTCTGCATCAATAAAGATCTCATCTGCTCCTGTGTCAAGGAAAGCCTTCTGTCTTTGGAGTGTTCCATTGCCGTCAACTGATACAAGGATAAACTTGTAAGACTGGGAGGAAGTGTTTATTTGGGCTAAGGAAATAGGCATAGCATTATTCTTTGGGCAGGCTCTGATCAAGTGACCTTCTTTGTGGCAGTGGAAGCAGAGTCCTTCTCTATAGTGTCTCTGGAGTTTTTCAGGGGTATCCCTGCTCTTTGGAGCTGGTGGTCAGGTTTAGCAGTGTTGGGCTGGACTGGCGTTCTCTTGATTCATGCCAAGACCCTTGCACAGAGGGACCAATTCTTCTGGGCCAAGAGTGGGGGGTGATGCTTTATCAGGTCCTTCATGGCTGGGTTCACTCCCTTTTGGAAGATGATGGCTGCTAGTTTTTCCTCAAGTTGGGTGCAGGATTTCAACTTGAGGAATTTGTCAATATACACTTAGATGGTCTAAAAACCTTGTCAGATTTCTAACAAGGAGTTCAGGGCGTAATATCTAGTGTCACAATTTTCACCAGTGGCAATTAATTCTTCTTCAAACTTGGTATAGTCCAAACAGAATTCCACATCTTCTGCTGTGGCCTGTAATACCCAGACATTGTTGGTACTACTTGAAGAAGAAATGAATAGAGGTTGGATAACTGGAAACAAGTCAAGGCAGTGACAATTGAATAAATGGTCATATCCACTGGAATACTTTGGCATGGATTTTGTACCTCCCAAAGCTTCCTACAAAGTAGGTCAGCACACAGTACAGGGAGGTATATGTGACAGAAATTGCTGGATAGAAAGAAGCTGTCTCCAAGTGGTGGGGAATCACCACCCAAATCCACATGGAGTTAATGATTAATCACTGGCACAGCTTCAGATACTGTTTTGTGGAATTTACAAATGAGATACTAGGGTAAGTAAAATAATTAACCCCAACCATAAAAGCCCTAGATAAATGGCCTGAAAGAGAATCAGATTGTCTTCAGAATAAAATTCAGGACATTGAGAGATAACCAGATTTTCAGTTTCAAAGGTAGATGAAACAACTCCAAGATTGGCAGGCATGGGATTAACATTGGGCAGAGTTGACAACAAAGTGCCAACATCAGGGTCCCATCTTCCAGTAATGATCCAGCTAATAAACAGATTATATGGGATGTAGTGTAACAACCCAACTACAGGATGCATTTGAAATTAAAGTTAGACCAGAGGATATATTATTTTATTGAGTAAATTTTTGAGAGGACTCAACTCTTAAGAGTTGAAACAGTGAAAGTTATTCAATATATATCAATTTTGACTAAGCAATACTGCCTGGATCCTGGGCTCCTATTCCTTCCACATTTTCAAGTGATTATCTAGTCCAGGTTGTAAAGAACCCTTGAGTGACCAACTTCTGATGACCATACTGATAAATAAGATCATATTGGGTGACCCTTAAATTACGTCAATTTATCAACGTCAACTTACAGGGGGATTGGATTCAACTGAAAAACTGGAGCAGCCGTACCCATTTTCAGTCAACTGTTTGATTCAAGTCTGTTAAATCAGTCAATTTTGTTAAAGGTCTACTGTCTCTTCAAGCTTTTCTAATTGGCCAAATAATCCCCAGCATTATGGAACTTACCGTGAAATTATACACTGCAATTGACATGGTAGAGTGTGGTGACACAAGAGGAGGCCAAGAACCAGAGTGTGAAGAGTTGAGTTGCCCAGGGTCATAGTGGTAGACTTGGACTAATCCTTCTGGAAAAGACCCAAAGATCTCTGGTCTTTGTTGATATCCTCCAATCCCAAGGCAAGCTTTAAGCACAGCTGTGAAAATGAGATGGTTCATCTTCCCTGGATTAGAGGTTTGCAGGCGAAGGCAAACTAACTGATAGTTGATTCTTGAAGGTTGAGAGTAGAAAAACTAGCTTTATTGAAGGTATTAAACTCAATAATAGCACAAGCTATTACTGAGGAGGGATCCTTTATTTATAGTACTGCCCACTGTGCAAAGTTTTTCAAGTGGGAGTGAAAACAGGGGATTGGAGATCCCAAAAGTTTGGAGGATGGGATTGGGAATTGGGGTTTTAGAAGATAGCTAAACCCTTGTTCTTTGGCAATCTGTTGTGGGTTTGGCCATTCTTGACTGGGGCCAATAATTTCTTCTGGGCATGGGGTCAGGTGGTGATGATAACTCATGGAACTTCCAAGATCTATTTTTGTCTTGGAAGCCATGGTTTGACTGGGGTCTGGACTCAACCATGTGACCTGAGGTTCAGAATTCCATTGGTTATGGGTAGAATTGCTGCTCACATTTAAAACTTATGTTTGGCCCTCTTGTGATGGACAGGGATTGTTCTCTAATTTATGCCCTTCTACCAGGGACTTTTTTGATTAGCTGCATTAGATGGGGGCTTCTGATTGGCTGGGGAGTGGGGGATGGGACCTAGGTGGGTGACTAGCAGTCAGCTGGGACCCAGGGAGAAATTGTGTGGGCAGGGGACTGGCAGCAGGCCCGCTGGCAGCTGGCTGGGCAAGCAGGGGACTGACAGGTGGGTCAGAGGCTGGTGGGAGGCCCACTGGCAACTGACTGGGTGGCGCTAGGTTGGGCAAGCAGGTGGCTGGCAGGGGCCTGGCTAGTGAATGGGAAGTTGACCCGCTGGCAGAGGGTGCTGGCGGGTGTGGCGGGTGCCTGCCCAAATGATAAATTATTATGAGGCTGGCCAAGTCCCGTTTTGACTTCAATTTTTTTTTTTAATTTTCTGCAATAAATGGGGGGAAATCCAAGTCAAATTGTGAATTTCTTGGTTTGGCATCTCCTATATTTTCCCAACTTGGTGTTTTGACAGAGATTTGGTTAATTTCAGGCATATTCCAGACAGGCCTTACCAAACCAGTCTAGGGCATCTCCTGAGAACATGGAAGCAACCCCAAGTACCTTCTTGGTGTCACTGGAGTAGGATGAAGCGTTTGCTTGAAAATGCAGACAGAGGTCTGGCATAGCGTGTCAAGCTTCCTCAAGTGTGAGCTTCCCCATCTGAGGCATCTCTACCTTTGTGAGGGACTGATTCACAATCACATTTTTCATCTGAGAAGAGGGGGTCTTGTCTGTGTCAGCAGCAGCGGCAGTGTTGGGTTTCTTATGGTTGTTTGGGTTTGAATTCTTCCACATGGGAGAGATCAGGTTTGTGGTCATCTTATAGGTGTAATAAGTGATTATCATAAACAAAATCATACAATATTCCTCAAGAAATAACATTATTGAGGGGCTTGGAGTACCAGGTTTAAAGTAGATTACCATAATGTCAGGGATCCAAGCTTAAGCGGCCAGCCCATTGTTTTCAGGGATCACGTGGGCCGGATTTTTTTCAGGCAGAGTCCACCAAAAGAGAGGAGCTAACTTAAAAAGGTAGGAGGCAGACTTTTCCACCCAGTACCACAGGCCGGCGTTCAGAGTTATAGTTTTGATCACCCCTGTGAGGGTGATGTACACAATCCCAAACAGCTTGCCAGTGTGGTCAGTTGGGAGATTGGGTGAGGAGGTGGGAATTGGCTTGGGGGTCACAGGTGGCTCCATGTTGAGTTTTTAGGCAGGAAGGTAGTTGAACTTGCCTCTAAACAACTTGGGTGCTGATATTATCCAGGGGCCTTGACGGTTGTATCTAATTGCAGATTGAATGCAGGCCTAAGGATCTAGTTCAAGGATCTTCTCTGGGGTGTAGTCCTTATACTTGGGCTTTAGAGGGTATTAAGTGAAATAAACAGGACCAACAAGTGCATCAGGAGGACAGGAATCTGCAGGCAGAGTGGCAGGAGGACCAGAGGATCTTTTACTTATTTGGTAGATGGCAAATACAAAATAAGGCAGTAGCTGTGTAAGCCAAATCAAAATAACCTTTATTTAAAAATGGCAATAAGTGTCATGGCCAGCAGCAGTCATATACCAAGGTACCAAAGGGGATCTCAAGCCATCCAGGTAATGTGTCACAAGGGCCCAACATAAGAATAGAGAAGAATGGGTTAGGTAAAGCAATCCTGTAGCTAAGGAGTGGTAGACACCAAGGTTTTGAACAACAACTTCAGCCAAACTGAGAATGATCAGGATGACCATACCATCTCTACTGTGATTGTAGGGCTGTGGAAGGGGTGGAGCAGGGGATTCATAGGGAATGCCAGCCATCCCAGGGTCTGGACCTGGCTGTTAGTCTATGGGTGTAGTTCTAGGGTGATACTCTAGTCTTCTAGTCTGACATCTGCTCAAGTGATGTATAAATTGAAATACTAATAAAGCAAACAAAACAGGCAGATCAATCACTTTATTTGGTGTTGTATCACTTGATTTAAGTGGGGGAAATAGGATTTTATACCATTCATATGATCTACCTTGAAATACACTAATTCTTAATCCTTGAGGGCTTTTGGTGTCCCAACTCTTGGGTACTGGCTTCTGGGAAGTAAGGGGGAGCAGCTTGGGAAGGAGGATTGTGATCTGAGTGACTTGGTCTAGTCAGGGAAATTCTGCTGGTGGCTGGAAGATAATTGGTTGGTTCCATCAATCTGTGATTTTATTTGGTTGGGGAAAGAGGCTGAAGCAGTGCTAATAGATTCTGCAGTATTGGGTTCATTACTTGGTGATTGGTGTTTAAATTTAGCTTAGTCACAATCTGTAGGTATGTCTGAACCTTCAGTTTAACTGAGGTGCTGTGGGCAGCCAAAAATATTGGCTGCATTATCAGCACTCTCAATATCTGCAGGTTATTAACTAGCACATCTGTTTAATTAGAAACAAGAGCAGTGGGGGCCAGCAATTCTGAAGATCTGTTGGTTGAATTTTTCAGCAGATCTGTTTGATAGCAGATCTGCTGCAAAACCCAGAAGATCTGATTCAGAGCGGTATTTGGGTGCAACCAGCCCAATTTTAGCATTGGGACTGGGTGACCCAATGCCTGTGGGAGCTGCAAGCTCCTCTGGGCCAGTTTTAATACTAGCCCCAGGTTGGGTTTCACCCAATGGGCAGTTTGAACTTCTTAAATGGGTTAATGCAGTTCAAACTGCCCCACACCTGCCCTGGTGGATGGTTGGGGGCTTAAATTCCCCAGCAGGCTTTTGTGATTGCCTGTACTTTTTCTTAGTGATCCAGGGTAAGGATTCAAACCTGTTCCAGGCACCGTAATGTTGGCCCTTACAATAAGGTTGGAGCACAGAATCTATAGGTCTATATAGCATCCTGCCTCAAAATTAAGTATTTTCCCAGAGGGCTTCATCAAAATATTGGAAAATGTGGGGGCAAGTGGCCAGGACGCCTGGGTGCAGAAGCGGCAAAATGGCACCTTGGCTAGGTGCTCTATCATTGGTCAGAATCCCCAAATTGGTTACCTGATTCTCTTGTTCCTGGGTTATGGTCATGGGGTTGGGCCTAAAGCCTGTGTTTTCCTCTGTTAGCTTGACTTGATTGGTTATCTGTGAGGACTTCAAGTTCATGAAGTTCACAGGGGACTTTCCCTGCCTCCATTAGGCAAGTTGAGAATCTCCTCCTTGGGCCCCACTACCTTCAAGCCTATACTGATATTCTGACTTTGGGACTTTCAGGGGCTCAGCTTGCGGGGGCTCAGTCTCAATAAAATGCAGACAGGCGGCTCTTTGGTCCTTAGGGCTGGCAGCCTGCAGCCTGCAGCGTTACAGGGTTGGGGGTTTGAATTCCTCTCTAAGGCCCAGGTTTCAAGGGGGAAATAATTATCATTCCTGACAGCATAGGGCATGTGACAACACTGAGGTCCAAATCTGTACCAATCTAATTCTTCATACTTCTCTGTTGAAGTTGGAGGAGGAATTTCTTCACTGGAAAAATATGTCAGGATGATTCCAAGCAGGAAGAGACATATCAAGAAGGGTGGTCATATACTGTTCTAAATTTGATAATTATCTACTGATCTAGAAGAAAATATAGATTTATTGAATATAGAAGTTTGGAAGAAAAGAAGTTGTTGGAGAAATTCCCCTAATAAAGATATCAGTCTTAATACTGACAAGGGAAATTGAGGAAGGGTGCCAAGTTTACCATGTGCTCTTTCTGGGTATCTTAAATGTGAAACAATGCCTTGCAGGCCTGCAGTAAACTGCAGCCTGCAAGTAAGAAGGACCTGATTTGAGATCTCTTTGCTTATTCTGAAGTTTGGATCTTGGTACTTATAGGGTCTAGCAGGGCTGGATGAGTTGTATTCTGGAGGCTTGGGTGGGATTATGGGGATGATTGTGTTGTAACTGTGTTGTTTTAGCAGAGTTACAAGGGGAAAAATATTTGGGGACTAGATAATTATCTTTATTGAGATATTGGAATTATATAGTATGCATGAATCATGGATAGTAGAAATCTGGTTGTGATGATCAATTGGTTGGATGGTTAGGGGTGGCTTGATCTAGATATTTAGTCAAGCGCTGAACCAAGATATACATCCTTAGGGATTGTTGTTTGCCCATGTTGCTATTTCTTGGAATTTGATTTGACTTTCTTGCTTGACTACGGGTTGCTGGGAAGTCAGATTGAGGGTCACAAACCTTCTTATTCTGAACCTTGTTGACAGGTTGACCCTGCTGTTTTGACAATTAGATATCTTGTTTTGATCCTTTTAAATGATTAATGGAACCATGTTTATTTTCTGGCTTATAGGTTGATTTTTGTCTTTTAAAAATCATAATTTAACTGTTTGGAGACAGTTTTTGTTGTTAGTTTTGAGCTGATGTCTACACATGACAATTGATTCTGGTTGTGAATTTAAAATATAATTTATATGGATTTGGTGGCTTTCAATGTTGTTTTTATTTTTTTTAAAAAAATGCAGAATCATGTTTAAATTTTTTTTGTTAAATTCATTAATTGAATTAAAACTGAATTAATTTAATTATTAGAATTGTTAATTTGCAGTGATTTCATTTTCAAATTTTTGGCTTAAGTTTTCCCTTTTGTTTTATTTGGCTGAAAGGAATATCATTTCTTACATTTCTAAACTTTGGTATTGTTGCAACATCTACAATTACTCCCTCTCAGGGAATTAATTCACTGAGTGACTCACTTAACAATTCCCAACTAATCATTAAGTTGGTGGCACTGTTATCATTTGGCCATCTATTAAGGGGATCAAACATTTTGAATCCTAAGTGGAACACAACTTGGACAAGCCTCATGACTTAAGAGGAACAATTACTTGAATAAGCCCCATGACTACCATGATGTACATGGACAGTATGTAGCTTCTCATGATACTATATAATACTCTAAACTCCTATCTAATAAAGTATCATTCTCTTCTTAGTTTTCCTGTTTATCTTGTTTATTCTACTTCCCAGAAGTATATACTTGACAGTGGTAGCACAGGTAGGTTATTCACACCTACGCATCTTAAGGGAAAAGTTCCTCCAAAAAATAGAGCTCTGCAGATGGCACTCCCCACTGGCTGGAGACAATACAAAGAAGGTCAGGACATCCCCCCAGGATTCACTGTCTTCAAAAATATCTTCATACCAATCAAACAGTACAATTTTCTCAGTACTCAACAAGTCCTGAACCCACCTCCAGCTCCTGACACAACCAAGATACCCAGCATTGTATTCCAGCGCCTATATTCAGCAGAAATTGGGACAAACTCAGGACTATGTTGAGAAAATACCAACCTATGAATTTGAGGTACCTAAAAAAAATTCACACAAGTGGACTACCCCCATAGAATCTATACTAGCAAAGTCATCCTCTGTGTCATGTGAACAGCCTCACGCTTTGTAAGTGAATGGCTTGACTAACACCCCAATCAAAAAGAAAACTAGGAGGTGTTCAAAGCTGCGTTCCTCAAAAGATTTGCCATGAAGGACTCCAACATGGTAATCATGACAGAACTCAGAACCTTTAAAATGACAGGAACAATTGAGGATTACATTGCAGCTTATGAATGCTTATGTGAATGAGCTCCCAACAACATTAACTTTGATGAGCCTGGGACACAATTAGACTTCTACAATGGCCTCCCCACACATATTAGACGTCAGTTCAACATGACCTGCTGCAAGAACCTCAAAGATGTGCTCTTGGAAGGAAATTGTGCAGCTCAAAAATCTGACAATCTACATGAAATAAACAAACAGAAGGAGAGCCCAGTTGTTACTGTGCTGTTTTAGCAGAGTTTCAAGGGGAAAATATTTAGAAGCTAGATAATATTCTTTATTGATAGATAATGGCTATATAGTTAATGTGAGTCATGGATAACAGGAACATGATTGTGTAGATCACACAGTGGGATGGTGAAGGGGGGTGGCTTGATACTGGTAATGAGTCAAGAGCTAAAATAAGGTATCTATTGTAAGGGATCATCATTTGTTCATGTTTTGATTTGGAAATTTGAGTTGACTTCTTAGTCTGGCTTTGAGTGACTGGATAATTGGATTGCTGGTCACAAACCTACTTACTAAGAACCTTGCTGGCGGGTCAAGCCTGCTGTTTCAAAACCCCCAACTGAAGGTTGGCCTCCTCTGGGGGCAGGTTATCAGGGAGGTTGTTGGGAGCCTGGGTGCCATACTAGACTAACTGTTGTTCTGTGGCAGGTAGGATGGTCTTGCGTTGTTTCTGTCTTGCATTGCAGGGTCTCAGGCAATTGTAGTAGAGGATTTTGTCCTGTTTCTGTTTCCTGAGTCCTTGTACAAGGTAAGTGTTGTTTTTGTTTACCTTTAGGATAATTGGCAGGCCTACTTTCTCTGGTTGTAATTTACTTTTATCAATGTTGATGACCCAAACTTTGTCCCCAACTTCATGTCTATCTTGGATGAGAACAAAGGTTTTTTTGCAAAAGTTCATTTTCCTTTTCTGTTTGCCTGCTGTTGGCCTCTATAACTTGAGGGTCTGAGAGCAGGGGGACTTTACTTGGAATTTCCAGTTTGGGTCCTGTTGATGCTTGGATGATATTTGGCTGTGTGCTGTATACCAACTCAAAAGGGCTTTTTCCAGTGGATCTGTTCACTCAGGTTTGGCACACAAGTAGTGTAGTAAATAGCTGCTTATACCATTCTTCAGGTCTCCTGGCAGTGAGCTTGGATAAGGCTTGGACGAGGCTGCCATTAAGCCACTCTACACGTCCATTGGCCTGTGGATGATATGGTGATGTCATGGTATCTTTGACCCCATTTTTAGAAAGGTATATGTTGGTGTTTTTGGAGGTCAATTTTTTCCCTCCATTGGTTATCAGGAGTCCTGGCTTTCTGAACTTGCTGATTATTTCTTTTCCAATAAATTGTTATGTCAGTGCCAGTGTGCGCCCTTACTGCTTGGGCTACTGGCCATCTTGTAGCAAAGTCTATGGCAGTGATAATGTATTTCCTATCATTGTATTTCCCTGGCATGGGGCCAACAACGTCAAGGGCTCATACTTTGAAGGGTAGTTGTGTGCAGATGGGAAGTACTGACTTTGGAGGGGTTTTGCTTTTGACAAACTTTTTGCATACCTCACATTGGTCTAGGACTTCTTGGACGTTACAATATAAGGTTATCCACCAGGCCTTGTGCTTAAGGAACTCATATAGATTTTGACTCTTGGTGTGTCTGAGGTCTCTGTGATAGCGTAGGATTGTGTCTACTTGCTGGTGCGTGGATATAGGGAATGGTAGTATTGTCAGACATTTTTCTGTGCAGGGTCCCATACAGGTCAGCAAATAGGCGTTTGTTTTTGATAACTGATTCCTCTGTTATGTCAGTTGTACCAGGGGGAAACCCTTGTCCTTTGTTTGCAGTATCAAGAGAGGCCAGTCTGGGTCAAGCCCATTTTCCCCTCTTGTGGCACAGACATATAGGCATGAGAGGGCGTCTGCCATAGCAAGCTCAGGACCAGGTTTGTACTGTATGAGCATATTGAATCTCTCTAAGAGCTCCATTCACGGGCTTGGCGACAAGATAGATTTGCTTGGGTTTTGAAATATATGAGCAACTTGTGGTCAGTTAATGATGTGAATTTTTCCTGGCGCTCTAGGTAGCAACACCATTTGACTAGGCAGTGCACAATAGCCAGCAGTTCCTTGTTGTGAATAGGGTATTGACACTTGCCATCTGTCAATTTTTGGGATATATAAGCTACTGGTAGGAAGTCACCATCATTATTTTTCATTTGTAGTACTCTCCCAATGAATGTGTCTGAGGCATTGGTTTCCATTTGGTATTCCCTGTCACGTTTGGGGTATTGCAGAATAGGAGCCGTTGTGAGCTTCTCCTTGAGACATCTAAAACAAAGGTCGCGTTGGGGGGGGGGTCCACACAAATTTGGATTTGGCGCCAGTTATGACGGATAAGGGGGCAGTCAAAACGCCACAGTCAGGTATGAAGTGGTGTACATAGGCCACCATCCCCAAGAAGATGCGGAGTTCCAACTTATCCTTGGGCGGCGGCATCTTGCATATGATCTGTATCTTTTGACTGTTGGGTTTGATGCCGTCCTTTGAGACTATGTGTCCCAAGAAGGGTAATTGCTTGCAGAAGAACTGGCACTTGGAGGGCCTGGCCAATGGTTTGTGCTGTACCAGGGTAGCAAAGACTGCCTCTAGGTCTTTATGGTGCTGTTCCACCAAGGGGCTATAGACAATGATATTGTCTAGGTAGACTAGGGCATTCTTGCCTATTTTTGGTGTGAATACCTCATTCATGAAGGTCACAAAGGTGGACAGAGCGTTTTTCATAATAAAATTGAGCACCACACACTTGTATGAGCCGTACTTGGTGCAGAAGGCTGTTTTAGGGATATCTTCTTTCTTAATACAGATCTGATTGTAGCCTACAGTTAGGTCAATCTTGGAGAAGACTGTGGCGCCGCCCAGGGCATCAAAGAGGTTGTTAATCAGTGGTAGTGGATAAAGATTCTTGATGGTAACTTTGTTTAGGGCTTGGTAGTCTGTGACCAGATGTAAGGTACCATCTTTCTTGGCCACAAAAAATACGTCGGCCCCAATGAGAGACTGTGAGGGGCAGATAAGTCCTTTCTCTAATGCCTCCTTGAGATAGGTGCACAGGGCATTGTCTTTGTTTTGGGTCATTCTGTAGATAGGGCGTGCTTTGGAGACAGCTCCTTTGAGTTGGATGGAGTTTTGGATATGTTTTTCCAGAGGTAACCCAGGTAAAGCCTCCTTTAAGATTCCAGGATGACAGGCTACAATTTTGCAATCCTGAGGTGTAAAGGTATCCTGGTGGTCTTTGAAATTTATGATCTTGTACTGGCAGGAATTTCAGTCAATCACTTTCAGGTTTTACTTTTTGTCCAGGGTCTCTGTGATGCGCACAAAGACGTGGTTGCGTAGGAGTTGGTCCACTGAGTCAGGGTAAATCTGGTGGTTGACACCTTCACGCTTGATGGTCAAGACTAAGGTTGCCCAATCTACGCAAGGGTTGTTCTTTTGTAACCAGTCTAACCCCAGTAAAATGTAAAGCTTTGGGAAGTCAATGACAGGACCTTGAATGGTGGAGTGGAGGTTCTCAAGCATGACAGAGAAGGGGGCGGTTTCCCTTGTCACATCAATGTGGTGTTCATCAGCCAGGACCACGTTTTTAATCTGCAAAGGATTAGTGGTTAGCTTGAACTTATCTACAAAGCTGCTATTGACTAGGGTTTGATCTGCACCTAAATACAGAAGTGCTGAGCCTGTGTAACTGCAAAAGCAGAAAGGATAGGTCATCAATTTATTGGTATGTCTGCAATGATGTACAGTACTGGGTGCTCTGAGGGTACTTGGATCATTGGACATTGGTCCAGGTCCTTGGGTTGGTACTCATCATTAGGAAAGTTGGGAGTTGTGTGGGGAGAGCTTGGCTTGCTTAATGCTCTCCCCAGGCTTTCCCCTCATCTTGATTGTCTTGCTGGCAGTGATACAGAAACGGGTACAATTTGAGTGGCTATTGTTTCCATTCCCATGTCTGTTTGAGCTTGTGGGTTTATGGTTGGTGTTATTCCTGTTGTTTCCTGGAGGTGGTCAAGTGGAGCGCCTGCCTGTGTGAGAATCCTTGGGTCTCTCTTGTTTTCCAGTTTGTGCCTTATGAAGGGTGTTGGAGGTTTGTTCTTCTTTCTCTGCTTTGCAGTACAGGCTTTGTAGGTTAGTCACTTGATCCAGGTTCACGTGTCTCATCACATGCAACTTGAGGGCATTGTAGTACATGAGGTGTGTGGCTGGGGTGACAAAGGCCATGTCAGACGGTGCAAAAAGTTTGAGTTCCTTGTGGCAGGGTGAGTTCCTTCACAGTGCCTGTCTGGGTTAGGTTCTTTACTTGGCATATGATCATGAGCGCCATATCCTTAAGCAAAAACCTTGCCAAGAAGTCTTGCTTGAAGGTATCTCAGTTCTTGTAGGCGTGTTCTTTGTGCCAATTGTCACACCAGGTGCCAGCGTCATGGGTCAGGTGTATGGAGATTTCTGCAATCAGAAATTGCTGCAGGCATTCCATCTGGGCCATTTTTCTCTGAGCAGACTGGATCCATGTGGCAGCGTTGTCATTGTTAAACCTGGCCAAAGGTTCCAAGGCAGCACTTTGCAGTCTTTGGGCTATGTAGGTGGGCATGGTGTTTTTGTTGGTTGGCCACAGAATATAAGAGGGAGCCTGAAAGGGCCCTTTTGCAGACATGGTGTTGAAGGCAGGTAGATGAATCACCGTATTCTTGTACAGGAAAAAACCATCAGGTATCTCAGTACCAGGGGTGTACTGGGTCCAGTCCAGCGGGAGGCCAGACATAATTCTGTCAAGGATTTTTTGGCCACAACACGTGCGGGTAACAGGCAGAATTTTTCAAAATAAGGTAGGATGGAAAACCTACCTGTGCTAGCAATGTTGTAACTGTGCTGTTTTAGCAGAGTTACAAGGGGGAAAATATTTAGAATCTAGATAATAATTTTTATTGAGAGATAGTGATTATATAGTCATTGTGAATTAAGGATAACAGGAACATGATTGTGTTGATCACACAGCTGGATGGTGAAGGGGGTGAATTGATCCTGGTAATGATTCAAGAGCCAAAACAAGGTATCCACCATAAAGGATCATCATCTGTTTGTGTTGTTGGATTTGGTAATTTGATTTGACTTCCTAGTCTGGCTTCAAGTGGCCAGGTAATCAGATTGCAGGTCACAAACCCACTTGTTTGGGACTTTGCTGGCGGGTTGAGCCTGCTGTTTTGATACCACTTTATCCTAATTGCTGTTGATTATTTTAGCAAGTGGGTAGAAGCTTGCTCTACTAAGGACATCACTGCCAAAACAACTGCCGTCTTTCTGCTGCAAGATGTACTATTTTGCTATGGTTGTCCTCAAGTGTTGTTGTCTGAAAATGGGACTAACTTCAACGCCAAGTTAGTAACCTCTGTTGTTGAAGCCTTGGGGTCTCACCAGCCTTTTACTTCCCCCTATAATCCTTCCACCAATGGGGTAGTTGAGCGCGCAAATTCAACTCTGGTTTCTATCATGAGGAAACTCACTTACTCTGACGCTACCAACTGGGATCTATACTTACTTGCTGCTCTCTTTGCCTATCACCTTAGCAAACATTGTGTCACCAGGTATTCCCCTTTTGCTATGTTGTATGGTTGTGAAGCCACCACTCTGTTGCTCTTGGGGGCCCCCTACTCTCCTCTGATAAGGCCCTGAACCCTGACAACCATATCAAAGATCTAGTCAACCAAATCATTTATACTCAGGCAACTGCCTACACGTCCGCATATAAGGCCAAGATGCTTGAGCTCTCTCCCAACAATGCTGGACAATCTTCCTTGCCTGAGTTCAACATTGGGGACCACATTCTTTACTATCAGCATAGAGTAAGAGGACACATTCATAAACTAGACTTGTTGTGGATTAGGCCCTTGGAAGTAACCTTCAAGCAAGAATCAGAGTATACTGTTAAACTCTCTCTAGTAGTCAACTGTTTGTCTGCGTGCATGCCAAGTTCCTCTACAAGTACCACCTCCCTAAGGCCAATCTAGAGGGGGACAATGTTGTGAATGCTGACATTCACCATGTTTTGATTTTGCCTTTGATGGGTTATTTTGAGGATGAATCTCTCTCTTTTGCTTTTGCCTTTGAAATGAGGCTGGCTCTGAATTAGGAAATTCAATTGTTCAGTTTCCTGATTCTGCGCAACTCACTTGCCCCACTCATGCTTGTGGCAAGTGATCCTACCGTCCATGTACTGTTTTGTGGTAAAGCTACACAGTATATATTCCCAATCTTTATACCCAATAAAATTTAAGTTCTATTCACATTTTTGTCTTTGTGTCTCCACATACTTTGGCACCTCTCTAGCCACGTCTAGCATATATTATTCAATAAGGGCCACAAGGTAATTACATAGCCTTTCCTGCCATTCTAACTGAGACTTAGTACAAATCTAATCCTAAGGTTAGGATTTCCTGTTGTGACTCTGTGCCACACCACAGATCACAACAGTGTTGAAGGGGCTGGCATAGTCAGTTGGCTCCATTCTACCAAGACCTGTCTTTGTATCTGCCAAGTCCCTGAGCCCATGTGGGTTGTCACCACTTTTGGGCGCCTCACAGGGCCTGCTGCAGTGTAGTTCATAACTGAGACAGCCAAGAGTTAGATGTCACTTGGGCGTTGTTCAGGGACGCCACAAAGTCCCGCTACAATGAAACCTTTTCACCCATTGTGGTGGGAACTCCCCTTCTGGCCATTAAGCAGACCAGGTCTGTCCCTGAATACCTAGCCGCCTGGCAACAAGCCCTTGCCGCTGCCCCAGAAGCCGTTATCAATGGGAATGGCATGCTCTTTACCTTGATAGTCAATGGGCTCAAACCCCATATCTGCAAATGGGTTCCTGTGGGTTGCTGTACCTCCATTGACAACTGCTATAAGGCCATTGTGGAGGCCGATAACCAGGCTTCAATGGGCTTACACAGATCCAATGAAGCCCCACCCCAGTCTTGTCCTGCACCTGGCAGTGCCCACAACCAAGTAGACCGCTGCCTGTCCTGCCAATAGGAAAATGGGGTTAAGCATCCCACAAGGGGGAACTCCAACTAGCACAAATTGAGGACCAGGGAAAAGCCTGGGGGTTGTAGATACAAGAGGTTCTACAACCCCTTCAACCCTCACTCTAAATACCTCCTTGCAAAGAACTTGCAACTACAGTGTGCATGAAATTGAAACCCTCAATGTATTCCAGGTCCACAGCAACAACCCTTTCTCCAAGCAAGCCATACTTCAAATAAAGTAACCCACTTGGCCTACCCCTTCCATTTTTATGAGAACACCCACAAAACTTTGGTAGACACTGGGGCCAATCACACTATGGTTGACCAGGAATTTTCTGACTCTCAACAATTAGACCAGGTGCACATCATATTCAAGGCAGTACAAGTAGCTGATTCCCATAGAGTGGCTATTACCCATGGGACGTTACCCTTCTCTGTGATAATGAGAACGTTTAGGTTAAGCTCTCTGGGCCAATCATGACAAGGCTCAGCCACAATGTCATTGCTGGTCTTGACTGGCTTCAGCTAAACTGTCCCTACATTGACTGGGATTGTCAGGGATTTCTTCCCTGACTACATTAATTATATGAATGTTCCTGGTCAATATATCAAAGTCAAGGAGACCAGAAATCAAAGTTTAGACACAAAGGTGAAACCTGTAAAAGAACCAGAAGGGGATTGAACCCAAAACCCTAAGCACCTGGCCATTTTTAGTTCAAAATCAATTAGTTTACATACATTACCTATTTATATTAACCCAATTGATTCAGTTTTTGCTTTCAAGATTCAATTTGAGTACAAAAAGGTTAACAGTTTTAAAAACCACGTCACTTACTGCTGTGCTTTTGATTGGTTGCGTCAATCAATCTTAACACTTTGTAACCCGCTCTTCAGGCAAGCTCTGTACTTAGTATCCTTTGAGATTCAACAATTAAGGCGTTCACTTTTGATTAACTCTGTGGCTTGTCCCTGGCTCCTCTGGTCTCTGCATAAGTTTATCATATCTTTTATTAAGATTCAACTTCATTCCAACATGAGAAAGGTACTATTTTTAATGATCAAATCATGTAAATTCCTCTCATTCCCCCAATAACCACTTAAATATGTCAGCCTCCATTTTGAGGCTATTTAGTGAGCAATCCTTATCACTTCTATTTGTTCCAACAATAAAGTTATATCTATACTTGTGACAGATCCAGGAAATTCATGCTTGCTTCTTTGTTATCCCAGTCTGACTCTTTTACGGTTTGACAGGGAATCCTTTATGTAAGCTTTGATGAGCTTGGATTCCAGGCAAGCAATCTTGGCGTTAAACTTGTTGCCATCTGGTGAACACTTCAACGTTTTTTGCTTCCCATAGTCTTAGATGCAGACCATCTCTTTCATTCCATGGTAGTCTTATTTCAGCTAAAAGCCAAAAACATAAAGCATAGAAAGATTGAGGGGAAAGCGACCATTGTCACACATAAGTATCATTTTTTATTAATTATTATCATGTTTCCATTATATACCAATTGGGGCACATTCAGCTGAAAACCCCTCTGGTTCTGGAATCACACCTGGATTCCTATCACATGGTTTATGACATAACAGCGTCATCCAATCCATATATTTACCAAAAAGATCTTCACACTCTTAACCTATAAGAATGTGCTCTAATACATTCCAGAATCACCTGATTCCTTCTGTGGAAATGTATTGCTTTGGCTTAAAGCATTCCGGACTTCTGGAGCCAAAACCTTGTGGAATATACACATTCCTGATCCAAGCTATCCTTGTTCCAACTGGGAACCAGCTGATTAATCCTGAATGCATAGACACCATTGTCTACATTTAGTTATTTTTGCATTTAATGGGTTTTTGCCTTAAAACCCATTAAAACACTTCAAAACTCAAACCAGGCGCCACTGCAGCGCCCAGGAACTTTCCCAGGCAGCGCCCCAGCGCCTGAAAAAATTTGATAGTGGCGCCTTGGCAATTTGCAAATCCATTAGGCGATGCGGCGGCGCTTTTAACCCAATGAATTTGCCAATGTGGCGCTTTTAAACCACAATTCAGGGGTTTACTTTTGGCTAACCTTAACCAAACTTCTTGACACAGTCAAGACAATTAAACAATATAATTAAATCCTCATTAATTATATTCCAAGCATATAGTAATTAACCTTCCCAGTTAATTAATCTGTTTGAAGACAACAAGTCTTTACTTGACATAGTCAAGTCCATTTCAGCCCTATGATTAAATCCTCATCAATCATATTCCAGGGATAATAATTAATTAATATTCCCAGTTAATAAATTACGTTTGAGACACCTAGCCTCATAATCTGAATTGTTCAGATTATTCAGTACGGCCCTCAATTAGTATAGCCTAATTGATTTCTGGGTATCAATTAACCTCCATGGTTAATTAGACGGTTGGAGACACCTAGTCTCATAATCTGAATTGTTCATATTATTAATTATAGCCCTCAATCAGTACAGCCTAATTAATTCCTGGGTATTATTGCTACACTGGAAAGTCTCCCAAAGGCCAATCCTTTTGTTTTGAACTTCAACCTATGAAATTCATCACAATTTAACCTCTTTGTGAAACCACAGCCCAATGTGACTGTAGTACAGTCACACTACTCTATCTCTGCCCACACACTATCTCTTTGATTCTTATTTTGAAACTATGAAAGGAATTTTATTCCTATTCTGGTTTCTAGCTACCTTCTTGCCTGTAGTGCTAGCCTTGGAGAACCCTACAACAACTACCAACTGACACAACTCATTCCCAGAAAATGCTCATCAGAAGGTGTCCCTTGCCCATGGTTGGTTTAAATATCCTTCTGATCACTGGGGGCTCAAACTTCACTATGGTTGTTCTTCCACTCCTCCTCCAGCTGAACCTTTGCTGGTTAGACCCCATGATTCATTCTACCTGTTAACCTACATGATGGGATACTACCTTCTAGGTTGCTTCAGCTCTATGATGGGAAGATTTGACATCTGGGCCACTTAGGCCACCTCTCCATGATCATGGTACTCATTGGATAGGTAATTGCAGGGCTCAACTTAAGAGGATTTTGCCCATCATGTAGGGAACTTTTTCCCTATCAAATGGGTCCTTGACAGGGATATATCTGTAATCACCCTCAACAGGAATGGGGTGGGTTTCCAGGTATATCCTGGCAAAATAAACAAGTTACTTCACAATATTATGTTCTTTAGAATAAAAGAAACAGGCTCATATGAGTTCAAGGGGGAAACTAGACTTCAATCAATGATCAGTCAAAGTTATCTGCGTGGAACCACCTGCGGCCCCTCCCTTGACCACCTCACCTCCATCAGCACTTGCCGCTCTCCTCAAGGAATATAAGGACGTTTTCAGTGAGACACTGGACCAACTACCCCCCTCCCCAAGAGATCCAACATGCTATACAACTATAAGGGTCACTTCCCAAGTTATGTCCCCTCTATTGCTTAACACCAAAAGAAGATGAGAGCCTCCGCCAGCACATTGTAGACGCACTCAACAAGGGCTTCATTTGCCCCTTGCTTTTGCTATATGGGGCAACTGTCTTCTTTATAGCCAAGAAGGATGGGTCATGTTGGGAATTTTGACCAAGTAATGATGCCAACTATGACGGAGCCCACAGATTGGGACTGTTACAACCAAATTCATAAATTAGTAGTACAAAATACAATGATACTAATTATGACAGAGCTTGTGGATATAAATTGCAGCTACCAAACTACATAAATTGGCAGCATAAGCTATATGCATAATGGATCAGCAGTAGTCTGCTGACCTGAACCTTAAACTAGCCAATGATAAGTGCCACTGCGGCAATTAAGTGAGACATGATTTGCTGCCGCGGCACTTTAAAAATACACAAGCACCGCAGCGCCGCCTGGCAAATATTGCAGGCGCCGCTTTACTTTTACATTGAGCGCCAAGGCGCTGGGTTTGATTCCCCATAATATCAAATTCTCATAATTGTCACATTAATAAGCATCAAGCTTGTAGATGCCAAGAAAGCAGGAAGTGATCCTGAAGTAACTAAATTATTTCACGCCAGCAAGGATCACCTGTGCTGGGTGAAGATGAAGATATTCTATTGGTTGATGTGCAAGAAGTGCCAAACCTAGATAATAATTACCCAAATTAGGGGTATGCTAGAATGTCCTAGAAGACATTGCTAGCAGCCCAGAGATTACCATGGTAGTAGGTATAAGAAGAATCAATCATTTACAATAAATTCATCTTTGACTCATCTTTATTTTATCCTTAATCTGGTTGATCTTTATCCTAATTCTTAAGTGCTTCTGCGCAATCAGAAGCCATTGCTGGGCAATAATCATGGTTCTGTTCAATCCTGGCTCTTCTGATACAGTACTACTCATATCCTCACATATGACTGTATTCTGGCAAATTTTCTGTGTCCTATAATCTCAAATAATTGTGGCGCTGTAAAGCAAAAAGCGCAACAGGTCCCTTTTCCTGGTCACAGATTACTGCACACTAAATTAGGTGACAGTTAAAAATAAGTAACCCCTGCCGTTAATTGACAGCCTGTTTGACACACTTGCAGGTGCTAAGGTCTTTAGCAAGATCAATCTCACTGTGGGGTACAACCAGGTTTGCATTGCACCAGGGGATGAAAGAAAAACTGCCTTCCACACACGCTACGGGTTGTTTGAGTGTTTTTTCATGAACTTTGGAATGATCAACACTCCCTCAATCTTTATCATGTTGATGAACAAGCATTTGAGGATTTGATTGGGAAGTGAGTTATTGTGTACCTTGACAACATTATTGTCTTCAGTCAAAATCAAACCACGCATCTCCAACAGCTCTGTGCTGTCCTCAAAACCCTTTGAAAAACCAGTTGAGGACTAAGCCTTCTAAATGCAAATTCCTTGAGTCAGAGCTCCTGTTTCTTGGGAAAACCATCTCTGCCCAAGGTATAAAGCACAATGCTGCCAAAATTAAGGCAATCACAAGCATGCCATCTCCCACCAATGTGGTCCAGGTGTGTAAATTCTTAGGCGTGATTGCCTATGTGCACAAGTTTATTCCCAATTTCAGAAAACTAAGAGCACCCCTCACTGAGCTCCTAAACACTAAACAGCACTTTCATTGGACCCCTTCCAGAGATCAATCCTTCAATGTGTTAAAGCAAAGACTTACAACTGCACCTGTATTGCAATTCCCCAATCAGAACTGCCAGTACAAACTCAAGACTGATGCCTCTGACAGAGCCATAGAGGGTGTGTTACAGGTGGAAACTGACAAGGGTGTATTCCTCCCTGTAGCATACAAATACAGGAAACTCACCAACTCAGAACAACACTATCCCATACATGATAAAGAGTTAGCGGCAATTGTGCACTGCATTGAGAAGTGGCGCTGTTACCTGGAAGGGGCCACCTTTCCACCCCGCGTCCTGAAAGATCACAAGTTGCTCCAGTACTTCAATACATAGTCCCACTTGGCACAACACCAGTCAGGCTGGGTTGAGCGCCTGTCTTCCTATCAGTTGTGCATCAAGTACAATCCTGGAAAGAAACTTGTCACAGCTGATGCCCTCTCCAGAATCTATGTAGTGTTCATCACCAGAGATGGCAGCTTAGATCCAGACTGGTCATTGCTTTACCTACGTCCTGAAGAAACCCATTACAAAGGTCTTAATTCCTTGACTATCTCCAAGTTGAAGGACAATAAAAGCCAGTTCACTGCAGATGTTGGTAACGTCTGCTGCCAGGCAAAAACAGGTGTGAAGACGCCTTATATCCCCATTATACAGCAAGGGGATACCATACTACACAACCACTGCACCTTGGGTCACATCAGAGGATGTAAACTCTTCAAAATTATAAAGCATAAGGTTTGGTGGCCTTTTATGTGCCAAGATATCTTGGATCTCCTCAAAACATGTGTGTTTTTCAAAAAGAACATGTCTAAACCTGCACCCCCAAGTCTGTCCTGCCCATCAAAGCTACTGAACCCTTCAAGATGTGGGCCCTCAACATTGTGGGGCCTCTCCCCAAAGACAGACTAGGCAAGAAGTACATCATCACAGCCATTGACTACTTCACCTGCTGGCCAGTAGTGTGGGTGACCACTAACCCTACCGCTGCCACCATCACCCACTTCATTGGCAAGGAAACTGTGGCCTGCTTTGGGCAACCCAAACACCTTATCACAGATGGTGAGACCAAACTTGTACTGTAAATTCAGAACCTAAACGTAAAAATGCAGGATTGTCAAATCCTTGGTCCAAATTTCAAATCACTTTTGCGGGCAACTCAGCTGAGTGAAAAATAAAATATTTAATAAAAAACATTTAATTTGACTTTTTTGATTTATTTAAATTGGCAAATTTTGAATCTCTTGAGCAGGTAACTCAACTACCGAAAGACAAAATACAGCAAACAAATGCAGGATACATGAATCAGAAATGTGGGATTCTAATGTACAATTTGAGATTTCCTGTATTTCAAACAAATCATAGACATCATGGAAAACTTAACAAATATGAAATTGCAAGATTGTCAAATCCAAGAACCAAATTTCAAATTGAAAATGAGGTGAATTTGAAATAAAAATAATTAATGGGTGTCTCAAAAAAGATGCTAAAGGATCTAGAGTGAATTTGATCTAATCCTTTTAAGAATCATAGGCATTCTCAAAAATCACCATATTCCATTTTAGGAGAGATAAAATTTAGATGCTTGATTACAATAGATTTCAGAAAATACTAATAATTAAATATAAATATATATTACAATCTATTTATATCATGTTGCCTTTTCCTTGGTGTGTTGATAGTTAATTTTCTGTTAATAATTTGTTTGCATTTATTGGATAGTTTGCCTCCAGTCACCTTGGCAATAGGAAATCAAGTTGCCTCTGCGAGACCAACTGTGGTCGCAGAGGCAACTTGATTTCCTATTGCCAAGGCAACTGGAGGTGAAACTATCCAATTAAATGCAAACACATTATCAACATAAAATTAACTATCAACACACCAAGGAAAAGGCAACATGATATAAATAGATTGTAATATATAATTATATTTTAATTATTATTATTTTCTGAAATCTACTTAATCAAGTATCCTTAATAGCAATACATGAATACATAGTGTAGTAAACTGATGGTTTATCTTTGCCCCCTCTCCTTCTTCCTTGAAAATTTTTAAAGTTTTGTTGGCCCCTTGGCTACGCCAGGGGCCAAAAAACTTTTAAAAAATTCTGCGTCATCAGGAGGGTAGCTCATAAATCATTATATGGTTTTGTGGTTGCTATAATAGTGATTTAGAGTGCATAATATTACATCATTTCCAGTTTAGACAATTTTACATTTCACTTAATTTCATGTCTAAACATGGTTGTTGAGATTGGATTTTCCATTTTATTTTATCCAGAGTGGAGCTCTTGATTTGGGTTGATTTTTCCTAGTTTCTTACTTTACATCCAATTTTGGATTCCAGTTCTTGCAATTAATATCTGAGTTTACTAGTGCCATTAAAAAGTGATTTGAAATTTGGTTCTTGGATTTGAAAATCCCGTAATTTCAAAAAACATAGTAAACTTAATGAAAATGGCTGTTGGATTTGAACACTTCAAATATGATTTCAGTTAATTCATTTCATCCATTGGAAATATGCAGTTCAACTTGAACTTTGCAAAGTGTCTTTGAGTTCCTGCATTTTCAAATATTCAAATAAAAATACAAAGAATTCAATTTAATTAAAAAAAGGCTATCCTGCAAAATTGATTCAAAATTTGGACCAAGGATTTGACAATTCCACATTTTTACGTTCAGGTTCTGAATTCACAGTAGGGCATGTCATGAAGGCATACTGCGCCAAGAATGGCCTCCAAAGAGTAGTCACAACTTCCTACCATCCTCAAGCCAATGGACACGTGGAGCGTCTAAATGGTTCACTGATCCAACTGATTGCCAAGCTCTCACAGGAGCACCCAAATACCACATGGAGTGAACACCTGCCCACTGCTGTGAGAATTGGGGGGCAGATTAGAGAGGAATAAAACCATGCTCTCAACCTTAATAAAAATTATGGTTTTAGCAACAACCAAAAGGTTGTCACTAAAAATTCATGGGAGGCCAAAGGGGGGAAGGAATCAACTGAACACCAAAAGCAACAGCCAAAACCAAATGGCCAGATTTGACTAACAAGTTTTGAACTTTATTAGAGTAAAGAATGATGAAGCAAGGTCTTTTAAAACCCTTGCATTCATTTAAGGGATTTGATAGGATTGGAGTGATAGATTGAATGTCACAAACCAATTTACCAATGATATAAGTGGATAAAAATGCATTTCTTGAGACAGGAAGATATTAAAATTTTTTGAATAGACATAGTAAAAAGGAAAAAACCAACTAACATCAGGAATATGCTTTGGATGCAATTACCACTGCTCCTGGCTGCTCTTGCACATGATATTTAACCAGAGGTGTCTCTTGAGTGGATTAGGTGGGGGCATCTTCAGAATAATTCCAAAATATTAATTTGATGGCCTTTCTTGGGCTTTTTCAATAACATTTTAGATAAATATTCAAAAATAATTTTGTAGTAATTCCCAAGCATTTGGCAGGAATTGAAGTGGAGGCCTAAGGGGGAGACATAAATTTACAACCACCCTACTTATCTTACAAGCAAGAATTGACAGGGACACCGGGTTCAGTCCCAGAACCTTGGCCTTTGGAACACCTGGAAGCTTGACAGTGGTAGAACAAGGGAAATTACAATCCACAGTTCCCAGGAAGCACTCCTTGTTGACTACTCCCTCCCTGAGCCAGTGGCGTTTCAAAGCCTGAGACATTGAGCACAAGCAAATTGAGGGGGGGGACAAAACACCTTGAGGCCAGATACGCCATATGTGATCCTGTCTATTCCCTCACCCTCAATTTGGCCAAATTAGAGCCCAACCACCTGGGGGCCTTTAAGATAGCTGCGGTCTATGACAACCACACCTAACAACTTAAAGATGCCCAAGGAAACACCAAGAAGCTTTGCCAAAATTGCTTGCACCCCTGCTGTGCCATCCTCACAAAATTTTTGTTTGTGCTGACCTTCCCAGATCTCCTGCAAACTCTGATCCTGGTGTCTGACAACAAGGAGGCAAGGGGAGTGTTGCAACCAAGTTTCCCTCCTTGCCTGCCAACATATTTTACAATACACAGGAGGCGCTCAATGAGTTGCTTCTTGAAATATCTAACAACATGGACTAATCTGATGGCAATATTGAATTGGGGACACTTTCTCCTAATTAGGAGCACTACCAATTTGACCTGCTGATCCCTACACAAGTTATTCCTTGGCTTCAAACCCTACATGGAACATGCCATCATGGGCAACTGCCAGAATTAACTCATTCCACAAGCTGACTTAATATATGTCAACAATCAGAATTAAAAAGACTTTGATGTCAACAGGATTGAAAAGTAAGAATTAAGTTTTAACTCATGCAGACTACTAAATGTAGACACTTTTTTTAATAAGCAGAAACCTGTATCCTGAACATTTTACTTAATAAAAATTAATCTTCAAGATACTTTTTAGGGTAATGTGATAACATAGATTTTGAAAAGTCAATAAAAAATTATACATAACAATTAAAAAATTCATAAAAATACCTTCAAAAATAATTTACTATGAAATTAGCTATTTTTACTATGATAAATTTTTCCCACGTATAAAAACAAAAAATCCAATACACAAAAAGGTACTACATAAAAATTCACGTATTATAGGAAAATATAATAATCATAAACAGTAATATAAAGTTTTTTCTATATTGAAAACTACAAAAAACATATAATTAACTAGTAAAATACCAATATAGGCCATGTAATACAGTCTAAAGCATCAAACTATTAATAAAAATCAATGATTTTATAAAAACAGTATCATAAATTATTAATGAGTTATTTAGAATAACTATTTACTTAAAAATATTATACTTAACATATAAGAACTATATACAAAATTAGACAATACTCAATAAATTTAATTAAAAGCTAGACTGTGATCACCTGGTTGCCATTAAGAACTGTGGGAATCTTCTTGATGTATTCCCCAATCTCTGAAAGCTTATATTTGGCCTTGACAACACTTTGATCTTCTCTTGATATTGTTTCTCTTTGGTGGTTCTCTTTTTCTTGGATGGGTGGTTCTCAATATCTCTGATGGATGCAGCAGTCTTCCCCTGTTGGACTTTGAGGTGCTCATATAAGGTGTTGTATCTGGGCTTGACTCCAAAGGAGGACTTGATATGCTTATGCCAGCCCTCCAAAGATGAAGTAGTTTTCATCTCATCTTTAAGAACTTCCTGTTAGCAGTTCCAGTTGGCTTTGGCTCTGGGCTTGCTCCAGTGCTTAGTAACCTTATATCTGATCCACTGTGGTTTGTAATATTCAATCAAAAGGTAGAAGGCATCCTCATGTTTCTTGGCATATGGATCCTGGAATAGGAGGTCAAAGGCTTTTCTAGTATGCTCTTGCTTTACAAAGGCTAGTGCTGAAAACTGCTGAATTAAGAACTTGCACTTTCCTGGTGTATCTAGACGGTGGAGCTTGCTGAGCTCAGGTAGACCCTTTAGTTGCCTGTTTACAGCCTATTGATAATGGAAAAAACACCCCTGTACCTCTCCATCAAAGGTATTTATAAAAGTGTTATACTGGGCAGTTTCATAGTCCATGATTATAGTTGAGGGGCCAAGTGCTTTATCACAAGCTTCTTGTTCTGCAGCAAGAGTGGCTTCATCCTTTTCATTATCATCTTGATTGGCTCTAGTGTTATGGCCAGGGGGACTATTTTTATTATTGGGTAGGGCTTTGATGCCCTACTGAAGAATTTTAAAGGACTTTGTGTAGATCACTTCTGTTACCCCAGGAAGCAGAAAGTAGGCATATGGGAGCACCTTGCCTTCAATAAGGGTATGTATAACCCATAGTTGGTAAAAAGGCAGGGGCATACTGCAAAGGTACTGTCACATAACCAGGTCTCTGAATCTCTTAACTGCTCCATGTTCTATTGTGTAGCATAGCATATAATTCTTACCTCTGATGTAGGCTCATCATCATATAAAGGGAATACCTCATCACCATTGAACATATTTAACTCCTCTGTCAAGACTAACTCTCCTTGGACCATGGCAGATTTCTTATGGGGGAATAGATCACGGTGTTTGTCACATATGTACTTCACTAACTGGTTGTGGTCAGGGATGAGCTTCAGGTTATCATTACTTAGGTGTGTGGTGGCCTTAACTGCCAGATCAAAAGCCTTGACATCTTTGGAGACTGAAAACATTTGGTAGAGGTACCACTTTAGAAGCTTTTCAATAAGATTGATTGGAGCATTGCATGTGTGCTCTCCCTTTTCACTAGTGACTTTATCCCATCCTTCTGTGTTGATCCTGGAAGCGCAGCTTCTATCTTCACACACATAATGCTTGCTTCTTCCTGCTCTCTTATGATTGTTGCAATTAAAAACATAGCCATCACAGACTAAACTTGCACCTCTTTTGACAGGCATTAGAGAAAAAAACCAAGGGAACTTCTTTGGGAGCTTAAATTCTCCTTTGACATTACATATATTATGAACCTTTAGGGGATCCCATGGGCCAATTGGTGCTTAATGATAGTCAGACAGGTGATCATCAGGATCTTCTTTATTGATACTTGATGAGGAGAATGGAGGTGCAGATTTGTTGGGCGGTAGAGGGGAATTATCTTGAGTTGGATTCTTGCGCTTCTTGGAATGGGATGAGCTTGATTCCTTGGGGCTTGATTCCTTTGAGCTTGATTCATCTAGGCTTGACTGGGGTTCTGGACTCTTTAGTATCTTCTTTCTTCCTTGCTTGTTTAGTGGAACCTCATTCCTTCTGATTGTAACCAGCTTGGAGAAGAGGAGGGGGCAGGGGAGGGCTCTTTTCTTTCAGGGTCTTGGGTCTTCTCCTTTGTCTTCTGTTTCTTTGAGGGCTCTTGGCTGGTTTTTTGTTAGGGTAGGGACTTTGGGCCTTTCCAGGGGCTTCAGGCACTTTCTTGGTTGACTTGGAGTTCTTTTGTGGCTTCTTGGAAGATTTGTCCTACAATAATTAGAGTATAGCTCATAAAGTAAGAATAATCATGTGAAACATGAATAAAATTAAATAATAATTACTTGTTTTATTTTTTATTATGAATTAAATAGTTTATAGAAGTATCGAAAGTAATTTTAAAGCTAGTTTATTAGTAAAGAATAGAAAAAACTATGTTTAAATAAAAAGTCAACATTCTGGTAGTCACAATAGTCAAAAATATTCAATTTAGTTTGTCAGCATAAAAAAATGCTTTAATTTTGATGTTGACATACTGACAGTCAGCATTAAACTAGAAAAACACTATGTAAATCACTTATAAAGTTTAGTTAATATTTTCTGTAGTTGGTTTTCTAAGGCCAAAATTGATTATTTTTAAATTTTAAAAAAATTAAAGATTTGCATATTTAGCTTATGAAAAATAAATAGTAGGGATTGTAGAGCAGACTCTAAAGTACAGCCCTGAGTACTTTGGCCTGAATTACCATACCATTATATGTGTGCCTTTTGTTAAGCGGCAGTGCTTTACTAATAAACCAGTGAAGGTGTCAACATTCAGGCAGTCAGCATTCTTTTATAGTAACTCTCCTATTAAATCTTGCTTAAATTATATCACTTTGTTTGCTTGGCTGAACCCCTTTGCTGCAATTTAGGTGACACGTCAATTTTACACAAATTCAACATTATAAATACATATATAATTTCTAGTTTTAACATATGTGTTTTGGCTTAAGTGGACTTCCAGAAATAAGCTATAGTTTATCCAGTGAGTTTAAAATAACAGTAAATATCTAAATAATACAAAGAATGCTCTGAAAGTTGGTATATGTCTTTGTTCAATGCTTATCTTAATATATATTTAATAAAAACAGTAGTATGAAATACAAAAATAGTTATTTTTAGAATATTGTGTATTTTATTAAGAAATTTATGGATTCTTATTTGGTGTTGACATCCAGATATTAATTACTGGAGTTGACCTTAATGTAAAAGTACAAAGAAACTTACATTTTCATTGTAAATTATATTAATTTTTTTGGCTTAAAAATAAGCCTTTGTTTAAATGGTGTTGATATTATTCCTGTTCCTTTTTAATTTTGTAATTCTGACTTGATAATTTACTATGAAAAATTAGCTTAGTTTTGAAAATGCCCAATTCCGGCAGATAAATACTAAAATAATGTTGACTTACTGAATATCAACAAATTGTCAACATTCAGTAAGTCAACTTGCAGAAGGAGTTAATTCTGGCGGTTGCCCCACCATACCACCCCCTGTGGCCTTGTGGCTTTTCCCATATAGTATATTAATCAGGATATTCTACAATAAACAATACCTTATTCTTCTTATTCCTGTCCTTTCTATTGGACTGTTGTCTTCACTAATCAAATACTGAACTCTAATTGGTTCAGTTGCAACAAAACCTTCTGATTTGCCAATGTTATGGGTTTCTTTTGACCAGCTACTTCTTTGGCAAGGACTTATGAAAACTTCATAAAGAATTTGGTTATTCCCAACCAACCAGATGTGTAACCATCAAGATGCAGATTAATGTCAGGAACATTCCTGACATAAACTGAATTATCACTGGAGGACAAGTTTGGAAAAAAAAGGAGTTTTCCAGTCAAGGAGGCAAAATTTAATGAGGACTTTCCCCCTATAATTGGGGGAAATAAAAAACAAACCAAGGAAGAAACAGAATTTATAGCCACCAGAATAATTTAACATCCAAGCAGGCGCCTGCCACGCCCACCAGCACCCTCTGTCAGCCTCCCTGTCAGCCACCTGCTTGCTCCCTGGGTCCCAGTTGGCTGCCAGCCACCCACCTGGGTCCCAGGCCCCAACCCACAGCCAATCAGCAGCCCCTATTACCTGCAGCCAATCAGAAAACTCCCTGTATTCAAAGGGGAAAATATTGATTAATTTCTGCCTTTCAGAAGAAGGGCAAATTCAGGGTTCAGATTCTGTGAAATATTCTGACTCCCCAGAAGATGGGAAAATTCAGGTTTCAAACTTTGAGAACAATTCAACTCCAAACCAGTGGGATTCAGAGGACCAAATCACAAGCTTGAGTCCAGACCCCAGCAAACTAAGCCTTCCAAGACCAAAATAGATTGTGAAAATTCCATGAGCCTTCAACATCACCTGACTCCACCCCCAGGGGAAAAGCAACCTCCAGAATTAACGCATACAAAACAGAACATCCTCCATGTTGACAATTTCAAAAATTGTTTTTGCTTTATCTTATAATTTCAATTAAAAGCTCAAAATAAAAAACAAACATTGCTTCTATTATCAGTATCAATTGTTTAATCAAGAAAAAAACCATCTTTAATATTTAAAATAAGAAAAATATTTTTGAGAATTATCAACATGGAGGTGTTCCATGCTGTATGAGTTGATTCTGGAGGTTGCCAGGGGAAATCATTGGCTCTAGTCAAGAATGGCCAAACCCCCAACAGAGTGTCAAGGAACAAGAATTTGGCCACTTTCTCAAACCCCAATTCCCAATCACATTTTCTAAACTTTTGGGCTCTCCAATCCCTTGTTTTCATTCCCACTTGAAAAACTTTGCACAGTGGGAAGCACTATAAATAAGGGGACCCCTCCTCAGTAAAAGATTGTGCTATTATTGAGTCTAATACCCACAATAAAGCTAAATTTACTTAAAACTTAAGTCAACCTTAAACTAGATAGTCCCTGCCAACTCCCTCCAATCCAAGGAAGATGAACCATCTCATCTTCACAGCTGTGCTTACAGCTTGCCTTGGGATTGGAGGCTACCAACAAGGACCAGAGTTTTTTGGCCCCTCACCAGAAGGGCTAGGTCATGATCCTCACTATGACACTGGACAACTTAACTCCTCCTACTCTAGTTCCTGGCCTCCACTGGTGTCCCTGCATTCCACGCTGTCCATTGCAGTGTACACCTCCATGTACTATGTATCAACGTACTTTTACGGGAGCTTTGGAAGATACAACCTCCATGCTAAGGTCTTCTGTTGGTTAATGATCATCTAACCAATCATCACCGCCCTTACTGGCTTCCAATTTGCCAACCTCCTGCCATACCTGCTGCAAGTAGTACCTACTGTAACTGGGTATTACATCAAGTACCCAATAAAGTTCCTGCTCTCAACCAAAAGATTTGCAAAAAGCTTTTGCAACTTTTCAGCTATCTTACTTCTTAAAGTGCCCTTTTCTCAAAATTTCTGACTTCAGAATGGTTTTCAAAAAAGATTAACTATTGGCACTCACTTTTTTATAATAAATTAAGCTTACAACCTTACTTTCTTAAAAACTTAAACTATTGATTCACTATTTTCTTTCTTATACTTTAAGCTTTTGGCTTTTAACCAATCATATTTATCAGAAAGCATGATCTCAAATCAACCAATAATTTTAGTGCTAAAAACTACAACATTTATCAAGATACACTGCAATCCAACTAGGAAATCAATTTCCATTGCTTGAGTTGTTCAAAACAAAACACTTTTTGCACCAAAGCATTAACCAGTTCCCTGTTCCAGCTCAAATATTTCCAGCCTTCAGTTTTATTCCCTTAAATAAGTAGAATTTTATTTATTTATTCTCTGTTTATTTATTGTTTTTATATCTCTATTTATTTCTTATATAGCTTTTAATGCTGTTCTCTCAATCTTACTATTTTATTCTTTAGTCTCTTTCTTGACCACTATAAATGGCTTACATCTAGGGTTTCTCTCTTTTAACCACTTTATATATCTTCTATCTGGAATTTCCTCTCTTTATATATCTACTATAGTTATCTTTTACCAAGGCTTTCAGAAGCAAGCATTCACTATCTTCTGCTACTTCTTCTCTTTGCTCCCCAAATGGTTAGTTTAGGAATCCACAAAGTACCAAATTTCAATTCCTGGGCATCTTTCTGATCTCTTGGGTTCAGAAGCTGTTCCTTTGAACAGACATCCCTCAGGTTACTCCAGGAATCCTTTTATTGAGCTTTGGTAGAAAGGCTATTTCTTTAAACTACCCATAGGACATAGGCAGAAAACTATTATACTCTTTATTTTAAGAGGCAAGAATGACCCAGCTGAATACTGCCTAGCTGGCATCAGGATTTCAGTGCTTCTTTAACATCTTATCATCACAGGGCCACTAACTGTATTATCTCCCCAGTTGGATTTCTGAAAGGGAAATTTTGAATCATCATCCTCCCCTGACAAGGGAAAGCCAGTTGTATTATTACCCAGCTGGTCTAGGTATGCTTAAACTGTCTTAGCATAATCATCCCTGAATACTCTCTTTACTCTTATTGGGTACCAATAGAGGGATACTCTACTGGAAAAAACTAAGCAGCTAACATCTACCTCTCCCAGAAAACTATTTTCTTCTTGGACAACATCAGTCCACACCTGCAAAACTGCCACCAATGTGAATTTCACAGGAGGCCAAACATGCAGAAAACATTAAAGAAGTACTTGACTAATATGAAGTATGGAAAAAGTAGGCTCACTTCAAAGCACCTTTCAAATATATAATTCCAGTCTCAATCACACAAACATTCCAGGTGTGGGTAATAGATGTTGTGAGATTCATACCAGAAGATAAAAGGCATAAAAAGCATCATCACAGCATTCCAATATGCAGAAATATGGCCTGTGGCACAAGAACCAAGAGAACACAAAGGAAACAATGCAAGATGGTTTATAGGCAAGGGAATAATTGCCAAGTTTGGAAATCTGGACCTCTTAATTACATACGGAGGAACAGAGCTTACTGCTATGAATTCCAACATCTACTGTACAAAGAATGGGATCAAACACACTGTTGACATTCCTTACTTCCCACAAGCTAATGAGAGAGTTAAAGGGTTAAATGGCTCTCCTATAGAGTCATTGAGTAGACTACTTCTCAATGACTCACGCTTTGGGGATGAAATTTCACTAACAGCACTAATGGTATGATGTACTTATGTAAAGCACAATACAATCAAAATCCTGTATAAACTCATCTATGAACACAAACTAGCCATTTTTGGTACTACTATGGAGCCACATCTACCCTTACTTAAAAGAATACCTGGTAACAATAAACCTGCATTAAAAAAAGCCAGACAAGGCCAGGAAGCCAAAGAAAACAAAAGAGTGAAGAGAGAAGCAACATCACTCTAGAAAAACAATTAAAAGTAGAAGATAGGATTTGGGTATTAAATCACTATCTACACAAGTTGAAACCAGGATTAAGAGGACCCGGTGTTGTCATGGAAGTCAAACCTAATAATACTTACCTTGTCAAAGGTATTGGCGCTTGAACAGAACTGATACACATGCACCACAACTGCCTCTGCCTATGAAAAGCAAGAACAGCTCAATGCAACTCCCAGTTGCCTGTACCCAACACCAAATTGGATCAGTATCAAGCCTATATCCCCAACACTATCAAGAAAGCTCCCAAGGTTCTACCTTCTAGCACCCCAGGAAAAGATGTTGCAACATATTTGATTACTCTCTCTCTTGGGGAAGTAACACCCCAAGTAGTTCACCAAATGAATTACCAAATGGCACACCAACCAATCATTAAGTTGGTGGCATTATTATCATTTGATCATCTCTTACAGGGATCAAACATTTCAAACCCTAAGCAGAACACAACTTGGACAAGCCTTGTGATTTAATAGGAACAATCACTTGGATAAGCCCCATGACTACCATGATGTACATGGACAGTATGTAGCTTCTCATGATACTATATAATACTCTAAACTCCTATCTAATAAAGTATCATTCTCTTCTTAGTTTTCCCGTTATCTCATTTATTATACTTCCCAGAAGTATATACTTGACAGTGGTAGCACAGGTAGGTTATCCACACCTATGCAGCTTAAATAAAAAATTCTTCCAAAGAATAGAGCCCAGTAGATGGCACTCCTCACTTGTTGGAGATAATACAAAGAAGGCCAGGACGCCCCCATGGGATTCACTGTCTTCAAAAATATTCTCATACCAACCAAACAGTACAATTTTCTCAGTACTCAACAAGTCCTGAACCCACCTCTAGCTCCTGACGCAACCAAGATACTCAGCATTGTATTCCAGCGCCTACCTCAGCAGAATTGGGACATTCTCAGGACTACATCAAGAAAATGCTAACCTCTGGATTCAAAATACCCAAAACAAATTTACACAAGTGGGCTACCCCCACAAGCTCTGGGCAAGTGAGATTGCTTTACATGTTACCAGTGCTGACTCACACTTTATAAGTGAATGGTTTGAGCAACACCCTGTTCACAAAAAAGACTGGGACATGTTTGAAGCTGCCTTCCTGGAAAAATTTGTAATAAAAGACTCTGATGTTGTGATCATGACAGAACTCAGAACCTTCAAAATGACAGAAACTATCAAGGAGTACATTGCAGCCTACAAGAACATTCATGTTTGAGCTCCTGACACCATTAACTTTGACAAGCCTGGACCAAAATTGGATTTCTATAATGGCCTCCTCACACACATCAGACTCCAATTTGACATGAGCCGCTGTAAGAAACTCCAAGACACATTCTTGGAAGGAAAACAAGCTGCACAAAAATCTGACAGCCTGCATGTAATTAACAAACAAAAAGAAAGTCTCACAGCAAAGAAGGACCCTCAACCTAACATTAACAATAACTGAACCAACAACTCTCATCTTTGAGGCGGAAATTGTACCGCTCAAGCAAATCAAATGAGCACTGATAACACCGCTGAGGAGATAAAAACTCAGGGGCTTCTTAGACAAGCCACCCTCCTCCAGTTTGCAAGACTTACACAGTGACCAAGACGTGGACTCAATCACCATTATCCAAGTACCCTCCAGTAATCCTCTACTGTTTGCCGCCCAAACAGGAAATAGACTCCTCACTTATCCTTTCTGCTTTTGCAGATATCAGGGCACAGCACTATTTGATACTGGAGCAGACCAATCCCTTGTTGACAAGAAATTTGCCAACCTCATGAAACTACCCCCAGTCCAAATTAATATCAAGAGAGTTTTCATGGCAGATAATAGAAGTACACCAGCTCTAAAGAGGCAAAGCCTTTCTGCACCCAAATAAGAGACATACAAACTACGCTTAGTGATTCAATCATATCAATCCTCAGGTATGATATTATACTTGGCCTGGACTGGATGAGAAAGATAAAATCTCATATTGACTGGGACAGCGCTACTCTCACCATACTGTAAATTCAGAACCTGAACGTAAAAATGCAGGATTGTCAAATCCTTGGTCCAAATTTCAAATCACTTTTGCAGGATGGCCTTTTTTAATTAAATTGAATTCTTTGAGTATTTATTTGAATACTTGAAAATGCAGGAACTCATAGACACTTTGCAAAGTTCAGGTCAAACTGTGTATTTTCAATGGAAAAATGAATTAATTGAAATCAGATTTGAAGTGTTCAAATCCATCAGCCATTTTCATTAAGTTTACTATGTTTTTTGAAGTTGCGGGATTGTCAAATCCAAGAACCAAAATTTCAAATCACTTTTGAATGGCATTAGTAAACTCAGATATTAATTTTAGGAACTGGAATCCAAATTTAATGTACAGTAAGCACACTAGGAAACACCAACCCAAATAAAGAAGCTCCACCACAACTAAAATCAAACTAAAAATTCAATCTCAATAACCATGTTTAGACATAAAAAGTGATTAAACTTTAAAATCATCCAAAACTGGAAAGGATACAATATTATACACTTCAAATTAGGGATATAGAAACACTGCTACTATTCAAGGCTAAATCAAGAGAAAAAAACTACTCACAAATGAACCAATAAATCCAAATAAATACATATTTAATCTAAATATATTTTTTATTTTATTTTTATGGACTGTCAGTTGCATTCCCAATCAGCTCCTGCACCAGCCTGCGGGGCAGCCTTTCCACAAGGGCGTCCCAGAGGGTCCAAGAACAGACCTAGAACACAAATTGAAGGGAGTCATGCCAATACACAGGCCTTCCAAAGCTTCAGCACCAGTCAACCAACTCCTGTGTCCCAAGCCAGATCATACAGCCTTAATCCCAGACAGAAATTGCTCTCAAGGCCTGCAACTTAAGCCTCTTACTCAAAGGTCATCAGGAATAATGAGGTTACATACACCTCCACTATATACCCAGTTGTCACCTGGCCCCGCACTCTTGATCCAATAGTTGCTACTTCCTGCCCCTGCATCTTTGACACCACCTACAAGCCATTGGCCACCACTGTTGAGCCATATGCGCTTGTATTGTATGCCACTATTGACAGCACCACTGCAAGCAAGTGTGATCCACCTTCTACACAAAGGTCCCTGTCCCCTGTGTTGAGCCTGCTAGCCAGGATGCAGTGGTACCTGCCAAGGGCTGGCGTTGGTTGACTGATAGTGAGCGTGAAGCTCTCCTCAACTTCTTGAACGGGGGAATGGCGGCTCAAGATATTGCATCCCAATTTGGTGTCACAACCAGATACATTGCCAACATCAACACCAAGTATGGCAACACCAGGCAAGTTGCCAAATCCACCAAGGCTAAGCGGCAGCCAAAACTCTTGCAGCCAGTGTATATTGACCCAATTAAACAGTGAGTAGCCAAGGATTGCCACCTGGACTCACTTGTTGTCCAATCAATGCTTGCCACAGAGTTTGGGCTTTCTGTTTTCAAAATCCTTGTTTACAAAACAATGGTTGATTTGGGCTTCTCCTGGAAAGTACTGGGAGTTTTGCTGTACAACATAAACAATGAGAAGACCATCAAGGATTGACACATTTATGCCAAGACATATCTGGTACTAAAGGAGACTGGGAATGTCCAGTTCTTCTACATTGACAAATTGTTGTTTTCCTCCTCACTCAGGTCTAGGCATGGGTGGGTTGAGATGGGGTCCAAGGATGGCGTAGCCCATTGTGCAGCTGTCTGTTCCCAGACCTATTCAATGGTTGTGCTTCTTGGTCCTTGCAGGTTGGACCAATACCAAATGATCAAGGGTTCCCACAATAGCAGGACTTTTCTCAATTTTCTCTGAGCTGTTAAGGATTATCTCTGGATCAACTAACACAGTACAACCAACATTGAAGGCTGGGTAATGTCAGGCTCCACAAAGTGGATCTGGTTGTGTCCAAGTTCCCGCCAATCAATAAAAATAGCCGTTTGGCCAACCACTGCCTGGCTGACTGCCCAATGAGACTCCTCTTCCTCCCCTGTATTCTCCATTTCTGAACCCAATAAAGGAGGTGTTTGGTTGGATCAAGAATAAGGTGAAACAAGGCCTTCCTCAGGACACTGAGGATCTATTTGATATTCTTGAGGTCAGTCAATTTGCAATGCCACCCAATTGCCATGGTAGGTTCCATCATGTCAGGTATTATCTGCCCAAGCAAAAAGCCTCAAAAAGCCAGAAAACCTTTATCAATTTGACCAAGTTAACATATTTAAATCAAACAGTTAATTGAAAATGGGTTATGGCTTCTCCAGTCTGTCAGCTGAAACCGGTTCCCCCTTGCAAATTGACATTGATAAATTGGCGTAATTTGAGAGTCACCTGATATGAGCTTGTCAATCAGCATGGTTGTCAGAAACTAGTCACACAAGGGTTCTTTGCAACCTGGACCAGATACTTACTTGACAATGTGGAAGGAATAGGAGGTCAAGACTCAGGTGGTATTGCTTAGTCAATTTTTCTGATATATATTGAATAGTTTTCCCTGTTTCAACTCTAAGAGTTGAGTCCTCCTAAATTTACTCAATAAAAATCAATTATCCCAAGTTCTAAATTTTAAATTTTAAAAACGCATCCTGTGGTTGGGTTGTTACAATATGTTCTGTATAATCTGATTCTGAACCAAATCATTTCTGGAAGATGGGGTCCTGCAGTTGGAACTTTGTTGTTGGTGCTGCCCAATGTTAATTTCCTGCCAACTGATTTTGCATCTCCTTCCCCCATTATTGAAACTGAAAATTGTGTGGCCTCCCAATGTTCAGAATTTTATTCTGAAGATTTGTTGATGTTGTCTCAGGACATTTATCTTGGGCTACTTTTGTTAGGATTAATTGTTCTGCTTAATCCTGGTATTACAATTGGAAATTTCACAAAAAGATATTTGAAGCCATGTTGGTGGTTAATCATTAATTCTGTGTGGATATGGATGGTAATTCCCCATTACTTAGAAACGGCTTCATACTATCCCGCAATTTCTGTCACACCAATGTGGTGGCGGCTTTTTACAAGCACTCAGAATCCTTCCTCCCCAAAGCCCTGGCCTCTGAACCAATCAGATAAATAGGTGCTCCAGGTTTTATTTGTTTTTATTTTTATTTATTTTGTTTTATTAGGACTCAAAAATTGTTATTTATATATAATGACATGACGTTTGATTGTATTATAGACATATTAGAATATGTAGAAAAGGTAAATAAAATTAATTATACTAGGTAAGAGGAATATATTTTTATTATAATGCACTGAATATTATATTGACTGTTGCACTAACAAATAAATAAATTAAAAAAGATAGAAATAGATTAGTTTTATTTAAACAATTGTAGTCCTTGTTGGTACTTTGGCTTTGTTAGGCCACAAATTGGACCTTGCAGGTCATCATCTGATCCTTATTAAATCAGTGCCACTATAGCCACACAGCACGGAAGCCAATGATTTTTATGTATTGCTTACTAATTAGTACTTAGGATGCAGGTCAAGCATATCAAATATATTTATCAAATCATATTATGAGGGAAAGGTAATTTTAGTTCTAAACAATCACTTGTTTAGAATATAAGTGGAGCGGGTTGCATGATGCAGATAAATTCAATCCTCGTTGTTTGTATATCTAATAAATGAACCTGTACTTGACAAGCTAGTAAATAAAAACATTAATAACTTATTTTTATTATTTGATGTGGCCGCAACTTTAACTAATGTCATGTAATTTATTTAGATATGTTACTATTATAATTTAACTATTAAAATTTAAAACAATCTTAAAATATTAAAAGCAAAATTATAATTATAAATCTTAAAAGTTATCTATTAAAGTTTAAATACTCAAAATTTAACTTTTTTTATTTAATTTTGATATATTCAATATTGAAATGTTATATATTAAAAATTTTAATATTGAAATATGTATTATTAAAATTTTAATATTAACTTTTAGATACTAAAATTTTAATATTTAAATTTTTAAAATTTAAAATTTTACTATAAAAACTTAATTATTACATATTTCAATATTAAAATTTTAGTATTAAAATATAAAAATTTAAAATAAAATAAAATTTAATTTTTAAGGGAAAAATATTTATTGAGGAGATGCTAATTGCAAAGGGAATGTGATTATTCCGGGGAATTATACCCCAAAATTAAATTTTGGCATGAGCATCTAATTGGATCACATACTCTTCTGTACGTGGTGGACAACCCTGGATGCAATTGCTAGAGGGGTGGTGCCCTGTACCTGGGTGGTTGTTGAATGTTTAATAAAAGGAAGGCAGGTGAGTGAATCAATTAATGGGTTTTTTTTCAGGGGGAATGTAGTACCTGTATAACGTTGCTAATACAAAGGAGTCATACAGGACATGCTCAACTGTCCTATACCCCCATGGTGTCTTCTGGCGTTTGAGTGCTAACTGGCATATGTCCATTTGAATAGGTACATCCTCCAACTTTTTGAATTGGTTTTTAATATTCAGTGAAGGAGGATTCCCAGGTATACCGCAATGTAAATTCTTTGCAAGGTATATTTTTCCAAGAACATGCACAGTTTTTTGAAGACTTGAACTAACCTATTGATATAGGATGTTTGATTGAAATTAAAGAGGGTTCTGGGTAGCCCAACTTGTATCAGCCCCCCATTCCTTGGCAAACAATATTAATAAAGGTTTAAATGTGTTCACAAGGACTGTTTCCTAACTTTGTTTGACAATGCCTTGAATACTTCTTTAAAAATTTCAGTTTTTAAATATTCAGTTCCTATTTGAAAGTCAGTTTTATTAAATTATTTTCATATTTGTTGATGTTTTTGAAGGGGAATCTTTGAATGCTTTCATAAATATATTCATCAAAGTTTAGCTTGACATCCCCACAAATTTCATTAATTTCTTTGAAGTTGATATTTGATCCTAATTCATATGCTTCCCTTAGCCACAGTGAGCACCCCGCGGGTGGTAAATATTCCCTATCTTTAGCTTCAATACTTGAAAAATTATTCATATTCTGTTGAATTATTTTATTTATTTGGTTTTTATTTATTTGTTTTACAGGGGCTACCAGTGACTGGTAACCCCCGTAGAACCAACTCAACGTAAAAGCTGCCACTTCTGAAACCTTGTCCCTATTCCTGGTGATGACTAAAATAAATATACATAAAACATAAAAAGACTTACTAATTGTTTCCCCTGTGGCTCCCTCAGCCACAGGCACCACCTCAGCAAATTTCATGAGCGTTGGCTGTTCTTCATTAATTTTTCTGGGCTTAATTTTATATTTCTTATAACTTGTGTTTCTTCTTGGTTTTCATTTGATAAAGCTTCTGTATTTCTTGAAGCGCTCCTGCTTCTTGACTGAGTTTTGCTTTTGTCTGTTTCCATTTGGTTGGTTTCCTCTTCATTTATGTTGATTTCCTTTAAAATTTCATTTCCTTCAATTAGTTTGATTTTTTGAGTATTCTTTCTATTGGTTTTTGCAAATTCCCACAAGTTGTAACTTTCATTTTTGAAATCTAACCGCTTGAGTATTTCCTTTTGAAGATTTGAAATAATTTCTTTGTGTTCTTCATTAACTATTATTACCAGGCTATTTTTTGCAATTTCCTTTTTCTGGACCAAGGCTCTTCCCTCATTTCCCAGTTGATTTACCACAATTTTCCTGATGTTGTATTCAAGCTCAACAACCATTTGAAGGGCTGACTCTAATTCATTGCTAACTGTGTAAATATTTGACATTATGTTTGAATTCTATCAAAAAACTGGTTTTTATAGTACTACCTTCAACACATACATATTTTTCATCATCATTAATTGTCAGGGACCCACTTGGCAGGGAATAAGCTTCCTAGCTGATGGGCCAAAGCCCCTACATTTAAACCTGCTATTACTGAGCCAATAGGAACTATGACCATTGCAATATGTCCAAGGTGTCCTAGATAAGCAAATATTCTGAACATAGAACTGAAATAACCAAGTAGATAGTAACCCACCAAATATGCCAAGAGGTAAAAGGAGGCGTAAGGTCTAACCAGAGTAGGTTCAGTAGGAGGTGCAGTAAACAAACGGCCATAGTGGAATTTACGTCCCCAATGTCCAGAAGGTTATTTGAACCATCCATGGGTGAGGGATTCCTTTTGGTGGGCGTCATCTGGAGAAGAGTTGTACCAGTCAGTTGTAGGTGTTGGTTTTTCCAAGGCCAATACCACTGGCAAGAAGTAAGCTAGAAACTAGGATGGGATAGAATTCCTCTCATGGCTTCAAAAATGTGTTTTATCAGAAAATGAAGGAGTAGCAAGGAGTAGGATAAATCTTTATTGTTGGAACATTTAAATTGAAGAAAAGTTTGGAGCTTATATAGCTTGAAAATAAGGCTGAGTCAATCATTTTAAAATCCCCTGTTTTAAGTGCAACTTAAATAATTGATTAATCATTTCCAAATTAGCATGGTGTAAGCAGAGGAACCAAAAAGTTCTCACAATGGTCAGGCTAATTAAGCAGTATACACGCAGAAGATCAAGTATCAAAGAGTACAGAGCTTGGCCTAAAAGCAGAGAGAGCAGGTCACCAATTGATTGGAAGGCTCAAAGCAGCCAATCAGACGCAAAGCAGTAAGTGACGTTACCAGACTTAGTATTAACACTTTCAAATTCAAAAGGCGTTTCAAAAGCAAAAACCAATTGAATTAAAAGGTAATAAAAAGGTAAATCAAAGGTTTGTGATGATCCTGTACTAACAATACATTCATTAGCAGCATCCTGGGTTCAAATCTTGTTCCAAAAGTTTTTAAAAAGCCCAATATATTTATTAAGTCTATTGTGTTGTGTCTTTGACTGGGTGTCCTCCAAATATTTGTTCTTGTGTTGGTTTGAGAATATTTTTTTCCAAAGTTGTCAATAATATTCAGGTATTTAGGGAAAGAATCCCTGAAATTAATAAATTAAAGACAATAAATGTAAATATTGCATTAGAATATAGCAATTAGACATCAACTCTTGATATTTAGAAATTATGTGCATAACTCAATGAATTTTTTATTAATATCAAGATTTGACATCTAATTGCTATATTCTAATGCAATATTTACGTTTATTGTCTTTAGTTTATTAATGATGATGAAAATATATATGCTAATAATTTTAAGCTATTTGTAAAATGTACAACATTGTATTAATTATGGGAATTGTTGATAGTGTAAAAAGAAAATATTATTAATTATGAATTGAAAGAGAAATTTCAATTTTAATAAGTTGTCACAAAGAAAAATTTTATTTTACTGATCAAAGGATGGGAAGGGGAGGGAATGGGCGGAATAAACATCACCTTCATCTGCGCCTGTGAAAGGGGCGGCATCAGAGATAGTGGGGGGATTGGTAGTGACTTGGGAGCCAGGGTTGGAAGGCGGGTGGCTTGATGGGGGGTTGGGGAGGCAGGGTTTGTTGACTGGGAAGGGGCAGCAAGAGCGGTTTGCTTCAATTGCTCAAATTATTCTTCTGTCACATAAGCAGGCTTGACAAAACAAATAAATGGGCAAGGGGGAAGGCGAGAGTCCTTTCTGGACTTATCACTATCACTTGCATATAAGATGATGAGGTTAAATAAGTCATGCACAGACATGGAAGGGAAAAGCTCATAACCCTTATCAATTTGGATGCATAGTTTGTTGTAGGTGGCAGGCTTTAAGTGCCTGAGGGCAGAACCAAAATTGTAGAGACATAAATCTGCAAGATGCATGTTGGCATGGTTGATGGGGTAGGACTAACAGGTATGCCCCGCAGCCCTGATTTCTTGGGTTGCTCATTCCTGCTGCTCCATCTCAGCACTAAGTACAACTGTGTGCATGACGTTTTGTGTGGCCCACTCCTCCAGCATGGCCTTGAGCTCTGTTTGGTAGGCATACCCATATGTGGTGTTTGATATTGCTAAGTTTTAATTTACACCCAATGGGGAAACTGCCAATAAAACCCCGGCAAAACAATACAAGATTGGGCCGCACTTGTACACGTCAGACTGGATACGCTTCTCTTCATAATCTTGGATACTTACAGAAATCTTAGTGTATGATAGGAAGATGACGTCATTACAGGCCCTCATTGCCCTTCCTTTAATAAAATTGATGATGGTCAAATTTGTATGGATCAGTATCCACCAAACTGGGGCCACCAAGAACCTGATTGGATAGGATTCTGGCAACAACCCCAACTCCGTGCATCCACAAATTCACTATTCTTTTGTTGGTGAAGATGCTGTGGAGTCCCAGCTGGAGATGTACCTGGACCAGGGACATCCACAGGTCATGTTTCATAATGACCATCATAAGGGGATGGGCTGTGTCACCTTTGGTCAAAATACGGGCACCAGTTGAGGTCTTCTTGGTAGGGGGGCCACATTTGGCATGGGCTTGCAGGGTTGCAGCCACAGTGGACTTTGCAAAACCCATTGCAGCCACAATTTCCCCAAGGGACATAAGCATCCCTTGCTTTTCAACCATTTCAAGAACAATCTCCAGAGTGATTAATTTTCTTCTGTGCCTTGCAGGCTGATTGGCTGGAGGCGGGGTGTGTCTACCTTGAGAACCAGACAAAGCCATCTGATTGGCTGTTTCTGGATTCTGGCTTCCATTGGTGGACCCATGGCTCACTTGGTCAATTACAGATGCTAGTGTTGCTATATGATTTGGGTTAGCAGCTGCCTGTGTGTGATGGGCAAACAGGGCCATGCTTGAGGACGCGGGAGAAAGAACACACTCCTGGGTAGTGCTTGCAGAGGGGCCTGTAGGTTGGGAGTGTCCATAGAGGGAGGCTTCACTATTAGAAGACCCAGTGTAGCCCTGCATGATTTTGTCAAGGCCAGGGAACTGCTTGTTGACTTGGTTGATGTTGGAAGAAGACATAATAAATTTTTATTATAATTTTAAACTCAAGAAGAGGAATGTATATTTTAGTCAACTTTATTTTCATATATGTTAATTTTGTGAATATTATGATCTAAATTTTAGCTGTCCTAAATTGGAATAGGGTGTTTTTGAGAATGCCTATGATTTCTAAAAGAATCAGCACAAATTCACTCTAGATCCTTTGGCATCTGTTTTGAGACACCCATAAATTTTATTTATTTCAAATTCCTTGCAATTATGATTTGAAACTTGGTCCTTGGATTTGACAATCCCGCAATTTCAGATTTGTTAAGTTTTCCATGATGTCTATGATTTTTTTGACATACAGAAAATCTCAAATTGTACATAAGAATCCTAAATTTCTGATTCTTGTATCCTGCATTTGTTTGCTGAGTTTTGTCTTTTGTTAGTTGAGTTATCTTCTCAAGAGATTTGAAATTTGCCAATTTAAATAAATCAAAAAAAGCAAATTAAATGGTTGATTTTATTAAATATTTTAATTCTCATTCAGCTGAGTTGCCTGAAAAAGTGATTTGAAATTTGGACCATGGATTTGAAAATCTGTATTTTTATGTTCAGATTCTGAATTTACAGTACAACAAGGGAATAAACCACCATGTATATCCAACTCATCTTGATAAACTTATGAGTATCCACATGTGGGGTTCCTGTTCACCAGTCCCCAATGTGTGTTCTGGGTCATAGCCAGGGACCAACTGGAAGGAGGTTTCATTCCCTAGTAGCAGTATATGGCTTGCTTGAAGTTTCTTATACTTGGCTTGAATTACTGAAAACTCCTCCAATACTTTCTCTATAATTATACAGGCATCCCTACCATGCACTTGTACTTTAGCTGGTGCTAGTCTCTCTGTGGGCCTGTACCAATCCTTCAACAACCTAGTAAACTCATTCCCAATAAACTTTCTCACCCTATCTGTCATCTCAAGGTGTCTAGTTAATCTCTCCCACTCCTCCTGGGAAAAATTACTAGTGGCAAACCTTCAATAGCTTTGGAAGTAGGTTTCTTCAACCCCTTGGCTAGGGTAGAAGATATTGGGCAACTCACTCATAGGGTCTATCTTAGTACTGGAAGTTTGGGCAAGGGTCAAAATAGGATTTTATTTTCTTTCAGAAGGAAGATCCTCTTAGAAACCTTATGGTATATTGCCTGGGGATCTGGGAAACAATCTGGGCTTGCCAATACTTTGGAGTCCTCCAGAAATCTCTTGGGCTCCTTGTACTTAGTCTTGGGCTCCTGCATCTTAGTCTTGAGCTCCTGCAACTTATTTCTGGACTCCTGCTCCTTATTTCATGCCCATGCTCCTTTATTTAAGGCTCCTGCTCCTTTATGCTTGTTCTTGGCTCCTTGTTCTGTCCTTGTGGCATTTGCAATCCACTTCTTCTAATCCCTGATATGCCTCAGATTTAACTATATTTTATATATCCTTGTTTCAGTCCTTATTCTCTCAGAACTTCTGATTTTCCAGGCTTAAACTATCCAGTGTTTCCTGCTCTATAATAAATTAAACCTTATAACTTACTTCAGACAATTAAAGCCCTGCTTTTACTGCTTGATTACTTCATTTTTAGGATTAAACTCTTCAGTTAAAGCCCTTAAAACAGCAATCAAACAAGCTTTGACCTGCAGCCCATCATTTGCCCAGATTTAACTGTTTTTCCAAAACATTTACCCAAATAACTTGCTCTTGACCCTGGTTTGAACCTGGTGCTATCTTGCTCCAGAATAACCTTAGCTCTGTGTCTCAAAAATTTTGCTGTAATTCCTGTTATGTTTCTCCAGCAAAACTTGAGTGCTTCCACATATGTTTTATTTAAGGGATTTTCAAACCCTTAATTCTTCAACATTTTTCCAAGTTTCTCCATGTTTCTTCACTATTTTAGCACTTTGAACTTGCCTGTTGCTTGCTTCTTGCCTTTCTTAACCATTTCAGCAAAATTCCAGCCTTTTTTCTAACAGTTTCTCTGTCCTGTTTCTGGCCTCTTTGGCTTCAAACTACTCCATCAGTTCTTAATAAATTTACACTTCAATTTCTGTAAATTATTTTTTCTTTCTTTTTTATTTCCATATATGATATTTATTACAATATTTTTATCATATCTTTTGGCAGTTTTAATTAATTCTTTTACTGCTTTTTTCTTGTTAAAAATCCTACTTCAAATAGTCCAAATCCAGCATTTGTTTCCTACATCTACTTCTGCTGGTTCTTCTTAACCAACTTTCAGTTCTTCATCTAGACCTGAATCCTGAACTTCTGGTTCTTTGGAAAGTCCTTCTCCATGATCTTCTAGACCTCCAACTAGTCTTTCTCTATGATTATCTGATCCTTCAGCAAGTCCTTTCTAGTTCATCAGCTAGTCCTTCCTTTGAACCACCTAGGTTCCTAAGATCCTCTGGTTCTTCAAATAGTCTTCAGTGTGATCATCTAGTTCTTTTTACTAGTATTTACTGGGATATTTTCCTATAAACTACTTCTTGGTTCCACTTTTCAGTCCCCTTTACTAACATCCCAGACTCAGGAATAAGTCTTACTCAACATCAGGTATCCAGTCTTGGGCAACTAACATGTTGGTTTAGGAATCACTCAGTCCTATTTTTTGCGGTTAATGCCCACCACAAGAGAGGAGCTAACTTAAAGAGGTAGGAGAAAGACTTCACCACCCAGGACCACAAGCCAACAGCCAGAATTATAGTGTCAATCACACCTGTGAGGGTGATGTACACAATCCCAAACAGCTTGCCAGTGTGATTGGTTGGGAAGTTGGATGAGGAGGCAGGCATTTACTTGGGGATCACAGGTGGTTCCATGTGGAGCTCTTAGGCAGGCAGACAGGTAGTTGAATTTTTCTCTAAACAACTTGGGCGTTGATAATATCCAGGGGCCTTGAGGGTTGTATCTGACTGCAGATTGTATGCAGGCCAAGGGATCTAGTTTGAGGATCTTTTCTGGGGTGTAATCCTTATATTTAGGTTTCAGAGGGTACTCTTTGAAAGGGGACAGGACCAAAGGGAACACCTGGAGGACATAAATCTGCAGGCAGAGGGGCAAGAGGACCGGATGATCTTGTACTGATTTGATAGATGGCAAAGACAAAATAATGCAGTAGCTGTATAAGCCAAAATAACATAAACTTTATTCAAAAATGGTGATAGGTTTGGAGCGTGGGGTCCTAGGGTCTATATAGTACCCCACTTCCAAAAATAACATTTTTCATGGGGGTTCACCAGGGCATTGGGAAATGTGGGCCCAAGGGATCTGGATGCTTGGGTTCAAAGGAGGCAAAATGGCACCTGGGCCAGGAGTTCTTTCATTGCTCAGAGATCTCAAATTGGCTACTTGAATATCTTGCTCTAGAGTTGTGGTCATGGGGTTGGGTCACGGGCCTGTGCCTTCTCCTGGGGGTGACTCTTGATTGACTGCTGGTGTAACCTTCAAACTCATGAAGCTAATGGTCAAAAAAAATTTGCCTCCATTGGGCGCCTTTATTGCTCCCTTATTTGGTGCAATGATTCCTTTGGTTTGGCTTGTTTCATCATTTGGACCATTGTTCTTGGCTTTAGCTTGAGTGTCATGGTAGATTCCATAATACCAGGTATTGTCTGTCCAAGTAAGAAGGCCCAGAAGGCCGGAAAACCTGTATCAAAATTGACCAAGTTAACAGATTTAAACCAAACAGTTGATCAAAAATGGGTCACAGCTGCTCCAGTCCTCCAGCTGAAACCAGTTCCCCCTTTCAAACTGGTGTTGATAAATTGACGTAATATGAGGGTCACTAGATATGAGCTTGTTAATCAGTATGGTTGTCAGAGACTAGTCATGCAAGGGTTCTTTGCAACCTGGACCAGATACTTACTTAGCAACATAGAAGGAATAGGAGGTCAAAACTCAGGTGGTATTGCTTAGTCAATTTTTCTGATATATATTGAATAGTTTTCCCTGTTTCAACTCTAAGAGTTGAGTCCTCCTAAATTTACTCAATAAAAATCAATTGTCCCAAGTTCTAAATTTTAAATTTTAAAAATGTATCCTGTGGTTGGGTTGTTACAATATTTTCTGTACAATCTGATTCTGAACCAAATCATTTCAGGAAAATGGGGCCCAGCATCTGGAATTTTGTTGTTGGCACCTCCAAATGTTAATTTCATGCCAGCCAATTTTGTAGCTCCTTCCCCCATTCTTGAAACTGAAAATTGTGTCCCTTCTCAATGCCCAGAATTCTACTCTAAAGATGCATTGATGCTTTCCCAGGTCATTTATCTTGGTTTACTCTGGTTAGGACTACTGGTTCTACTTAATCCTGGAGTTACAATTGAAAATTTCACAAAAAAATATCTGAAGCCGCGTTGGTGGTTAATAATTAATTCTATGTGAATTTGGGTGGTAATTCCCCATCATTTAGAAATGTCTTCATATTATCCAGTGATTTCCATCACATTACTCAAAATTCTTTTACGTCTGAGTTTTTGGAAGCAGTTTGTCATGAGTTTGTGTTTTTTTTTCTCCTGCTCTGTTGAGATATCTGTGTTTACTATGTTTATTTGCATCAGTTCATTTCTGAGTTTTCAGTTTGGGCTTTTCTTTAATTTGTGGTTTCCATCTCCAGTTGCAGTTGTAAAGACTGGATCATCTGTTTCCTATTTCTGTCACATCATGTTATTTTGGCGTCCAGATTATTTTACTGCTCCACCCACTGATGAAATTTCACAAAAGTTTTGTCAGCGTTATCTTTTTATTCCACCTCTAGCCTTAGTCACAAAGCCAAGTTTACCACATGATGACAAAGGTTTCTGAAGATGCCCGTGAATGGTTGTTGTCCGCGGTGGAGCGCAATCCACGTGTTTTAACTGAAAGTGCATCTTTATACCCCTTTTTAAAAAAATTGTGTGTATATATTGAAGAGCTCAAAGTATATTGTAAGCTGTACGCCTTCCATCAGGGTACAACTCTGCTTTTGGTATTCCTTCCTCAGTTTCTTACCTACTGCTGTATGATTGATGTTCCTGAGGTGAATAAACTCTCAGCGTTGTGGTTAGCAGTTGACTAGACTGCCCAAGATTTGGTAGTTTGGGATTCCCTGTTAACCACAACTGAGGCCCTGGTAAGCTAAATTCTTTCTCTGGTCTCAAATCCGTCTACTTCCAAACAAGGTACATTGTAATTGAAGATAAGCCCGCTGTGCGCTCCTGGTTTTCTGGTTCTGGTCCCGCAATAGTTCCTTCTAACCAAAGCCAGTATTGTTCTCCCCCTAGCTTGTCTGAGCTACAATTGGCGGTGGTGAACAAATCCGGTGATGTGAAGGAGGTCCCCATAGTGTCTGGTCCTGATAGTTTCTTGGCAATGCTTCAACATGTTGTACCTTTAAAATCTTCCGTGATTATGTCCAAAGAGTTGCCCCTTGTGCCTATCAATCAGGATAAACCTGTTCTTACGGCTGCTGTCCAAGAAATGATTGAGTGTTACTTCCAGGAGCATTCTGCCTCCTTAGCTGCTGTCCGTACTGCCAATGAAAAACAAGACCCTGCCAAGATTGCTACCTTTGCTGCAAATAAATCTACTTCTGGTTACTTCTTGTTATATGGTAGCATTGATGATGGTCAGACTATCTATCAGACAGCTATTTTGTTGGATACAGGTGCTTCCAAAAATTTCATGAGTGTGAAGTTTTCCAACTTGCTACAACTCAAGTACCACCCGGGAATGCTTGTTAGGGGTGGGAACTGTCAAACTTTTCCCTCTTTCCAGTTGAAGAAGCCAGTCACTTTTGTAGTTGCAGGTCAGTCCTTTACTTCAAGGTTTTCTGTTTGCTCTACCCTGATGTATCCTATCATTTTGGGAGTGAGTTGGTGGAGAGATCATAATGTATCAACCTTACTGGAGAAAACTGAGCTGCAGGTGGAACATTCTTCAGGTATAACTATTCATATTCCGCTGTTGGATATTTAAATTGGAACAATAATCACAGACCATACAATTGTTTCCTGTCCCTATCCCTGTAAGTTTAGATTTACCAACATGCTTACAACCCTGGTCTGCATCATTTGACACCACCAGAGGCAAGGTCCTTCCCAAGCACACTCAGTTTGACTTTGACTTTAAGGTTACTGCTGATCTTATTAGAATTTTGTCTCCTATTTACCCTTTAATCTTGAAGGAAGACACATGTTTGGAAGAGTGGACTTGTGACATGTTGGCAAAAGGCTACATTTTTAAGAAGGCTTTGTCAATCTGCTCCACATTATTGTTTGTTCAGAAGTCTGATGGGTCCCTTTGTCCTTGTGTTGACTACAGGAATTTGAATAACATTACAATTACAGATCCTTATCCTTTACCCCTCAAAGCACAGATCTCTAGGTGTGTTGAGAAGGCCAAGGTATTCTCAAAACTGGATCTGTTTAATGCTTTCAATCAAATCAGGATTGCAGAAGGAATGGAATGATTAACAACATTCAGAGCAAATAAGAGTATCTTCCAGTTCTGTGTAATGCCTTTTGGATTGAAGAATGCCCTGGCTTGCTTTCAGCGGTTAATTGATTCAGTCCTGGGGGATCTCCTAGGTGTTTGTGCCATTGCATATATGGATGATATCTTGGTGTTTTCTCTGGATGAGGAGTCTCATAAGGCTCACCTGTTGGCAGTTGTAGAGCGCATTCTCCAAGCAAACTTGATCATCAAAAGGAGTAAGTGTGAATTCTTTAAACGTAAGGTTACCTTTCTGGGTAATATTATCTTTGAGGATGGCCACACCATTGCCCCTGACAAGGAAGCTGCAGTTTGAGAGTATGCTACGCCTGTGACAGTATCCCAACTTCGTAGTTTCTTGAGTACATGTATGTTCTTGAAGAAATTCACCCCCACTTGTCTGAGGTGGCTGCCCCTTTATATTTGGCTAGTGGAAAGACAACTTTAGTCTGGACGCCTGAGTGTGCAAGTGCCTTCTCAGCAGTCAAGGCTCTTTTGTTGTCCTCCCCAGTGCTAAGACATGTGGATCCTGAGCTTCCTTTTGTGGTTTCCACCAATGCATCTAAATACGCTGAGACTGGTGTGCTGTTGCAGATAGCTAGTGATGGGATTGAGAGACCTGTAGGGTATTTCTCCAAGAAGATGGAGGTCTGAGAACGCAACTACATGATTTACAACAAGAACTGTTGGCTATTGTGGAATTGTTAAAGCATTGGCATCACCATCTCATGTCAGCATGTCATCCATTTGTAGTAAGAACTGACCACAAAGCTCTTCTATACTATCAACAACTCAGGGTTTTGTTGGGTTGTCAATCCAGATGGCATGGTGACCTGTCAAGATACAAGTTCTGCTACAAGTTTATTAAGGGATCTGACAATCACTTGGCCAATGCACTAAGCAGGAACCCTTCCCATCTCCCAGATGTTAGTATAGATGCCAAGTTTAACACACATATTATGATTCCAGACAAGGCTGTGGTGCCTTTTGTACTGCCTCCACCAGCTACTTTGGCTACCATGTCCTTATCTGAGGGCGCAGACCTGGACTTGTATTCCAAGGTCAAGTTTCTGCAACCTCTGTCCAAAGGCTATAATAGGCTATTAGAGCTAGCATGCACAAACCCAGTGGGTCAGCCTCAGGGTTATCATAAGATTGGTTCAGTCCTATATCATTAAGGTTGCTTGTGGGTTTCTGAGGGCACTATTTGGGATGAAATCATGGAGGCTAATCATACCTGTCCAACGGCTGGTCACCCAGGGAAAAACAAAACAGTGGAACCAATCCGCTGCCAGTTTTCCTGGAAAGGTTTAACTGTTCAGGTAGAAGCCTTTGTTTGAGATTGCCTGGTATGTGTTTGATCCAAGGCCAGTTGGAACAAGACAACTGGGTTATTGGTTCCACTACAGCCTGCTGCGGGACCCTGGATGTCTGTGTTGGGGGATTTCATTGGTGAGCTTTCCAATTCCAATGGGTTTAACGCAATCATGGTGGTAGTCGATTGTTTCACAAAGATGGCACACTTTGTACCTTGCTTAATCACAATTACTTTGGTGGAAACAGCTAGGTTGTTTGTGAATAGAATATTTTCCCTACATGGCATCCCAACGGAGATTGTAAGTGACTATGGTCCTCAATTTATTGCTCAGTTCTGGGAAGCCTTTACTGAAATTCTTGGAATCAAATTATGCCGTTCCACAGCCTTTCACTCCCAATCTGATGGACAAACAGAGAGGGTAAACCAAAGTTTGGAAGCCTACCTACGCTGCTACACTAATGAGCAACAAGATGACTGGTGTGATAATCTATCCATGGCAGAGTTCACATATAATAACACCCCACACACGTCAACTCAAGTATTGCCATTTTATGCCAATGTGGGTTACAATCCTTCTTCTAACATGGGCCCTTGTTTGGTTAGCAACATGGAAGCTGCAACTGATCAAGCCGCTGCATTGAAGCAGGTCCATCAGGAGCTCCAAGTTACTCTTGCCGCCGCCGTGACAACTTACAAGGAATACGCATATTGTAAGCGCCAGGAGAGGCCAAATTACAGGCCAGGTGATCTAGTCATGGTTAATGCTTGCAATATGAAACTTAAGGTGCTCTGTTGTAAATTAGGTCCCAAGCAAGTTGGTCCCTTCAAGGTAGAACGTCAGATTGGTCCCTCCACCTATTGGCTAGATTTACCTCCTGCTTTCAAGATTTTCTACACCTTCCATGAATATCTTCTTACTCCCTTAAAAGGAACAGAGACTCCCTCTTCCCAACCCATTCTTTTGGAAGGTGAACCTGAGTATGAGTTAAATTTTAATCTGGCTTCCTGCAAGAACGGCCGCTGTTTGGAATATTTAGTATCTTGGAAAGGTTATCCTGATTCTGAAAACTCATGGGTTCCCCACTACAATTGTTCAAATTCCTCAGATCTGATCCGTGAGTTCTACAACCGCAATCCCACTGCTATTGGTCACTCTGAACTTGCCTTAGCTGCAATGAAACTCCCACCTGCCCATAAGAATTTCTCCTTATCCCATCTCCCAGATGGTGGTATTGTGCCCAGGGCTAAAGCAGAGGGATATGTCATGATAGATTCCATAATGCTGGGTATTATCTGTCCAAGTAAGAAGGCTCAGAAGGCTGGAAAACCTGTATCAAAATTGACTAAGTTAACAGATTTAAACCAAACAATTGATTGAAAATGGGTCACAGCTGCTCCAGTCTGCCAGCTGAAACCAGCTCCCCCTTTCAAACTGATGTTGATAAATCAACATAATATGAGGGTCACTAGATATGAGCTTGTTAATCAGTATGGTTGTCAGAGACTAGTCATGCAAGGGTTCTTTGCAACCTGGACCAGATACTTACTTAGCAACATAGAAGGAATAGGAGGTCAAAACTCAGGTGGTATTGCTTAGTCAATTTTTCTGATATATATTGAATAGTTTTCCCTGTTTCAACTCTAAGAGTTGAGTCCTCCTAAATTTACTCAATAAAAATTGATTTTCCCAAGTTCTAAATTTTAAGTTTTAAAAATGTATCCTGTGGTTGGGTTGTTACAATATTTTCTGTACAATCTGATTCTGAACCAAATCATTTCAGGAAAATGGGGCCCAGCATCTGGAATTTTGTTGTTGGCACCTCCAAATGTTAATTTCATGCCAGCCAATTTTGTAGCTCCTTCCCCCATTCTTGAAACTGAAAATTGTGTCCCTTCTCAATGCCTAGGATTCTACCCTGAAGATGCATTGATGCTTTCCCAGGTCATTTATATTGGTTTACTCTGGTTAGGACCTGGTTCTACTTAATCCTGGAGTTCAATTGGAAATTTCACAAAAAATATCTGAAGCCGCGTTGGTGGTTAATAATCAATTCTATGTGGATTTGGGTGGTAATTCTCCATCATTTAGAAACAGCTTCATATTATCCAGTGATTTCCGTCACATTGAGGAGGCCCAATCTCAGGAAAATGCGGGCAGGTGACCCCTTGGTCCTTAGGGTTGGCAGCTCACAGGGATTCAGGGTCAGGGTTCAAATCCCACCCTTTGGCCCAGGTTTCAAGGGGAAGAGAATTTTCAATCCTTAAACTCAAATAGGTTAGCATTTGACTGGGCCCCTGTAAGTGACCACCACTATGGGCCATCAATCCAGACAATCCTCATGTCTGTGCAATTGTTTTTACTCACTCTGGTTTTTAATTCTGAGCTTTCAAGCGCAAAGTAACCAATTTTAATTCCCAGAGGCCTGATCATCATCAAGTTTTACAGCTGTTTCCCTGAGCAGCCACCCTGATGACACCCCTGAGCATATCCATGCCCCCAATGAAAGCTTCAGGACCTCTCTAAAGCCTCCTTAAAGACAGATACAAGGACCCCTTACCAGTCCGTTAATTAAGAGCCCCATTTACAGACCTCCTGCAAGTAGCCAAGAGATTCTTTGAGCTACCTCAGCTCATTCCTTCCTAGTAGCACTTTATTACCTACCATACTTTCTGATCTTCCAGCTCCAGTAGCCACCTGTTACCTACTGGGTTGCTCTATTCCTCACCCCAGTAGACCATGTTATCTACTGAGCTCAAACCTCTCAATCAACATCCTAGCAGCTAAGGTTACCTACTAGACTGCAACATCTTTCCACACTCTAGTAATCACCAGTTACCTACTAGCTTGTGTTGAGTATATACTTCTGTGAAGTATAATAAACAAGATAAAGGGGACATTTAAGAAGAGAATGATACTTTATTTGATATTAATATAAGGTATTATATAGTATCATGATAAGCCACATGCTGTCCATGTACGTCATTGTCAGGGATCCAGTCTTGAGAAGCTGGCCTGTTGTTTTCAGGGGTAACTTGGGCCAGGTTTTTTACAGGCAATGCCCACCACAAGAGGGGAGCTAACTTTAAAAGGTAGGAGGCAGACTTCCCCACCCAGGATCACAGGCCGGCGGCTGGGATTATAGTTTTAATCACCCCTGTGAGGGTGATGTACACAATCCTAAACAGCTTGCCAGTATGGTTGGTTGGGAGGTTGGGTGAGGAAGTGCACATAGATTTTTGGGTCACAGGCAGTTCCATGGGCAGGCTGTAAGCAGAAAGATGGTTGGATTTCCCTCTGAGCAACTTGGGTATGAAAATATCCATGGGCCTTGTTGGTTGTATCTAATTTCAGATTGTATGTGGGCCAAAGGATCAAGTTTGAGTGTCTTTTCCAGGGTGTATTACTTGTATTCAGATTTCAGAGGGTAGTTGGTAAACTGGATGGGTCCAAAGGGTACACCAGGAGGACAGAAAACACCAGGTGGTGGGGCAGGTGGGCCAGGAGATCTCAAACTGAATTGTTAGACAGCAAATACAAAATAACATAACCTTTATTCAAAAATGGCAATAAGTTTGAAGCGCAGGGTCCTTTGGTCTATATAGTACCCCACCTCCAAACTTAACATTTTCCATGGTGGGTTCATCAGGGCATTGGGAAGAGCAGTGTGATGATCCACATGTAGGAGGTTTTGTAGGCAAGGATTAATTTGGCTTCAAATAAAGACACTATGCTCCAGATTGACAAGGTGTTGATTGATTACAACTAGAGACCTAGTGGGGAATGATAGCTACTAGGGACAGTAAGGCCTAGCTAGTAGATATAGAAATTGCTAGAGGCAGATGGTGCCTCCACCCAGCAGAAGATATTGGCTGCTGTGGGCTAGAGTTCTTCACCTATCAGGGAACTGTGGCTGCAAAAGGGTGAAAAATGAGATAGCTAGCAGGGAACTTTGTCTGTTGGAGGTGGAGAAGGTTTTGGACCCCTGGCAAGTAGCGCGGGCTGCCAAGGAGGGGAGGAGCTCTGAGGGTTCTATGTACCCTGATACGCTTGCAGGAGGTCTGTGAGCAAGCATCCTACCTAACAGATTGGTAGGGTGTCCTCATTTATGTCCCCATGGGAGCTTTGGGGGGAACCCAAAGTGAGCATTGGAGGCATGGATTTGCTCAGAGGTGTCATTAAGGCAGTTTGCTTGGGGAAGAAAGCTGCAGAACTTGGTGTGATCAGGCCTCTGGGAAGTAGAGCTGATTACTCTGCAACTGAAAGCCCAGACTTAATCACCTGGGTGAGTAAAAACAACAACATAGGCTTTAAGAATCTATGGTTAGATGGCCTAAGTGGAATGCCACTTACAAGGGCCCAGTCAAACGCCAGTTCAATGTAGACTCATGCCTGGGTCTACAGGTTCTGGTAATGGGGACTGAGATAAAGAACCAAAGTGGTTCACAGAATCAGCAGAGAAGACTAGTGAGAGGAACTGTTTGATCACAGGGAAGGCTAGATAGAGGACTGCTGGTTCATATTAAAGTTTGGAACCATAAAGGTTTATTGTGCAGGTGGAACCAAGGTGGTTCTTAGCAAAGATAAGCTGAAGGGCTTAAAGATCTTGATGCAAGAATGGCCATAAAACTAATGAAGTTGTCTGGAGACTGGAGAGGAGCTTTTTGGTGCACTAAGATGGGCTAATTAGCTGAAGGACTGAGGGACATGGTTGAAGAACTGGTGAAAGGACTAGAAGATGTAAGTGCAGGACCAGGAGGTGACTTGGAAGGACTAGCCAGACTAGATGCAGAGGCTGGAAAAGTTGATTTTGGTGTCTTTCAAGAATAAATAAAAATAGAAAGAAGCAGTTAAATAATACTTAAATGCTGCCTAAATATGTTATAAATAATAAGCTACCATATGTTCAGCAAGAAAGAGAAGAAAAAAAGGTTTACAGGGTGTTGAAACTGTAAATTCATTAAGAGGAAATTATTCCAGAGAGGAGCCAGAAACAGGACAGAGAAACTGGAAGGGAAAAAGAGCAAATTTTGCCAAGAAAGACTAGGAGAGGCAAAAGGGCAAGCAGCAAGCAGGTTCAAAGTTGCAAAATTTGAAAAAACACAGGAAAACACAGAGAAAAGTTGTAAAATCAAAGGGACAAAATTCAATTAAGTAAAACATATACGTAAGCGCTCAAGTATTTCCAAGGAAACATGACGGGAATCACGGCAAAACTGTTCAAAACATGGAGCAGTTGTTTACCCAGAGCAAGACCACCTCAGGTTTGAACCAGGGTCAAGAGCAAGTCATCCAGGGAAAACTTTTAGTGAAACTGTTGAATTGAGACGTATGATTGGCTGCAAGCTGGAGTCTATTTGATCAATGTTTTAAGGGCTTTAACTTAAGAGTTTAAGCTTAAAAAATGAGGAGCAGAAGCAGAAAATCCAGGGTTTTCATTGGCTGAGGTAAGTTTCAAAGTTTAATATATTATAGAAAGAGAAAAAATGGATAGTTTAAGCTTTTGAAAACCAGAGTTCTAAAAGAGGTTTTTGGTCTGAAACAAGGGGCTATAAAAGGGAGAGCTATCTGAGACTCTTCAGGGACAAAAAAAAGTGGATTAAAAAGGCCAAAAGAGCCATAAAAGGAGCCAGAGACCAAGAGAAGGAATCCTGATCTGGAAAAGACCGCAGAAGCCCAAGACCAAGGTGCAAGAGCACAAAATCAAAGTACAGGAGCCCAAGACAAAGGAGCAGGAGTCAAAGACCAAGTACAAGAAGTCCAAGAGATTGTTAAAGGACTCCAAGTATTGGAACAACCCCTCATTGTTCCCCATATAAAGGCCTTATATCAGAAAGTTTATAAGGGGATCTTCCTTCTGACCGTGAATAAAAATCCTATTACAACCCCTACCCAAATTTCCTGTGATAAAAAGAATATAAGCTCTATGAGTCAATTACCCCACATTTTCTACCCTAGCCCAAGGGACAAGGGATCCTATTTCCTAGGCTGCAGAAAGTTTGCCTCTAGTAAGTCTGCCCAGGAGGTGTGGGAAAAGGTGACTAGGCATCTTTAAATGACAGATAGAGGAAGGGAGTTTATTGGGTGAGAGTTTGCTATACTATTACAGGATTGGTATCAGCCTACAGAAGGGCTGGCGCCTGCTGAAGTACAATTGTATGGTGGAGCCGCTTCCTGGTGATTTGGACGGTACTGGAAGAGTTTGCTCTTATGCAGGCCAAGTATAAGCTCCTACCAACCACTCACCACTGTTGGGGAATGACAACTCCTCCAAGCCAGTCCCTGGCTATGACACAGGACAAAATTTGGGGACTGGTGACCAGGAACCCCACAGGCAGGGTTGGGGAAACTGGGTGCTTGGGTCCAAAGGCAGCAAAATGGTACTTGGCCCGGGAGTTCTTTCATTGGTCAAGAATCTTAATTTGGCTACCTGATTATCTTTCTTTAGTGTCGTGGTCATGGGACCAAGCCGCAGGCCTGTGCCCATGCCTCTTTCCTGGGTTAGCTCTTGATTAGTTTCTGGTGTAGACTTCAAGTTCATGAAGCTAATAGTTGCCAAATCAGTACCTCTATTAGGTGCTGTGATGAGTCTTCTGCATGGTGCAATAATTTTCTTGGTTTGGCTTGTTTTACTGCATGGGTCAACATTCTTGGTATCAGCTTGTGGGGGCTCAATCCCAGAAAGGCGCGGGCAGGCAGACCTGCGGCCCAGGGGGCCCAGGGTCGGGGTTTTCAGAGAGGAAGAATTGTCAATCCTGACAGTCATGATGGTCATGGGGATTATCTGAGTAATGTTCCTCTTAAGTCACAAGGCTTACTCAAGTTGGGTTCTGCTTAGGATCTGGATTGTGTGATCCCCATAATAGATGATCAAATGATATTGGTGCCACCAACTTAAGGATTAGTTGGTGAGCCATTTGGTGATTCATTTGGTAAACTACTCAGGGTGTTAATTCCCCAAGAGGGATTAATCAAAGATGTTTTGTCAAACCCCCTGGGGTGCTGGAAGGCAGGGCCTTGGGAATCTTCTTGAGAGTGTTAGGGATACAAGCTTGGTATTGATACAGTTTGGTGTTAGAAAAAGGGAGTCTTGAGTTGCGCTGAGCTTTTCTTGCCTTGCACAGGAAGAGTTGATCATGATGCATATGTTTTAGTTCAGTTCAGGCACCAATTCTTCAATGAGGTAGATATTTTTGGGTTTGACTTCCATGACAATGCCTAGCCCACATAGTCCTGGCTCCAACTTGTGCTGGTCATGGTTGACAACCCAGATTTTGTCACTGACTTGTAATCTTTCCTGCTGGTGTGGGATTGCCTCTCTTCTAATCCTTTTCCACTCCATATCTTCTTGGTCTTTTCTGGCATGCTGTATGTCAGGGTTGTTGTCATCTGGTACCTTTCTTGGTAGAGGTAATTGTGATCCTGTGGTCATACTAACAAGGGCAGGCTTTTTTCCATAGACAACTTTATATGAGCTTTTGCCTGTATTTGTTACAGCCCATACCAGAGTCCGGCTGGGCTCCCATAGGGGAGGCAGGCTGGGCCTTAAAGGCCATGTACACAATTGGTGGGATCTTGACAACGTAATTCACATCAGTGGCCAGAGGACACCAACTTCTATTATGGGGAACAGTCTGATTGGCCAGCCCCAATACTGTGATGTAAACAAAACCCAACTTACTGAAGTATTGGGAAGGAGGCACTTTGGGTAAGGGGGAGTGGAGGGGATCTCCTTCATGATGGTTGGAAACGGACTTCTAGGGTGGCCAGGAGAAAGATCCAGGTGATGAGGGTAGAAGAACTTTAAGTCAAAGATAAAAGGTGGCTTAACCAAATGAACAGGAGCAGAACCAGAAGAGAACAGATAGGTGCAGTTGTATTGTGTAGTAGATTCACAAATAGATGCAAACATAATAATTATATTGATGCAAAAATAGATAATTCCTGCAAGAAAACAATGAGTCCTGGGTATAAAGTTGTTTATTTTTGAGATACAACAGTGAGGAAGGCTTTTCCTCCTCACTATTTATACTTACTGGGAAATACTTAGCCTTTTGTGCCACCAGAGATCTGGTGGCATCATTTTCAGTGATACTTGAAAAATGGCATGGAATTTGCATACTAGAACCTGGGAATGAAAAGACATTGGCTTCTATATCATGAACATTGGTCTGGCTGCTGCATGCCAAGATGCCACAGCTATTATTAGAACCCGCAAGCAATTGAGCACCCAATTGCGTGATTGAAAAATTGCTTTCCCAATAGCAAATAAACTGAATTTCATGTTTAATCTCAATGCCAGGGTTTTGCGGCACATGAGCCCTGCAAACCCCTGGCCATTTGTGGTCAGAAAAGGGGTTTCTCCCAGAAAGGCGGTTGATAATACTTTCCACACTGTTGGTTGTTTTATCTTCATGTAGACTAGTTGGTTTTCTAGGCCATTCTGGGCCCCGACAAGAATGATACTTCATTCTATTTGAGTTTGAAGTATTATAAAGTATCATGAGAAGCCACATGTTGTCCATGTACATCATGACAGTCATGGGGCTTGTCCAGGTAGTGCTTTATCTAAGACTCAAAAGGCTTGATTCCCATAGTAGATGGACAATTGATAAGAGTGCTACCAATTTAATTATTAGTCAGATATTCACCTGGAGAATTTTCCCCAAAAGAGAGTAATTAAAGATGTTGTGGCACTTTCACTAAATAATTTCAGTCCAAGGACAGATATAAAGCTGGCTTTAAAATATCAATCCAAAAAAATTAGGTAGGATTACTTAGTGTCTTTCTAATTTAAAAAATTCTAATTAAACAGGGTTTTGAAAATCAATGTAAATCTTATTGTTTATAGCTGCACAGTCCAAGAATAGACATAAAATTCCAAGCCTAAATAAGTGAACCATCTTATTCAGCTTATCAAAGCAAAGATAACAATATTAAAAACTTAGCATTTGATATTCTAACATTTATCAAAATATAAAGTCAATCTATATCTTTAAAAAGGCTAGTGAACATTAAGGTTGGCTTGGTGTTCACCAATATATGATGTCCTCAGTTTTTATACAACCCAGGTGTGGGTTTGGACAGGTCCTAGTGATCCTGGACCTTTGGCTAAGTTGCCAGTTTAATCCTTTACTTTTGCTAAATAACTTCACATCTAGAACTATAATTCTAGTAATATTTTTAACGCACTTATCTGAAAGATTTATCCAAGTACTTTAAATTATATGAAAATTATTTTAATAAGTCTTGATTTTATTAATGCTTGTTTACACTGATAAAGTTCTAATTAAGATGATGCAATGATAAGCATGGTATTTCTGAGATATCTATAGCCATTCAGATATGGTGATGATCTGAGAAGATATTATATTATTTTACTTGGTGTTGCAACTGAACCAATGAGAGTTCAGTATTTGGAATTGGGGAAGACAACAGTCCAATAGAAAGGACAGAATAATAAGAATAAGGTATTGTTTATTTTGGAATATTGTGATTAATATACTATATGCGGAAAGCCACAAGGCCACAAGGGGGTGGCATAGTGGAAAGTTCCATGTAAGGTTTGGAGCCAAGGAATAACTTGTGTGGGGATCAGCAAGTCAAATTGGTAGCGCTCCTAATTAGGATGAAGTACCTGCCATTCAATATTGTCATCAGATTAATCCATAACGTTAGATACGTCAAGGGGCGTCTCATCAAGCGCCCCCTGTGTATTGTAAGATATGTTAGCAGGCCAGGCTGGAAACTTGGTTGCAACACCCCCCCTTGCCCCCTGCTTGTTGTCAGACACTAAGACCAGAGTCTGCAGAAGGTCTGGGAAGGTCCGCACAAACAACTTTTGTGTGGGGATGGCGCAGCAGGGGCACAAGCAATCATGGTGAAGCTTCTTGGTGTTTCCTTGGGCATCTTCAAGTTGATAAGTGTGATTGTCATGGACTGCAGCTATCTTGAAGTGCCCTAGGTGGTTGGGTTCCAACTTGGCAGAGTTGGGATTGAGGGTGTAGACAGGGTCACCTACAGTGTATCTAGCTTTGAGGTGCTTTTTCCCTCCTGCAATCTGCTTGTGTTTGACCTCCTGGGCTTTGGCACGCCATTGGCCTAGGGATGGAGTTGTTACTAGGGGAGGCTTGTCAGAAACCCTGGACTGTAGTTTTTCCTGTTCAACCCCTGTCAGACTGTCAGGTGTCCCAAAGGCCAGGGTACTGGGGCTGAACCCTGTACCCCTGTTGATTCTTGCTTGCAGGATCAGTAGAGAAGTGGGCAGGTGTTCAGTCCATGTGGTGTTAGGGTGCTCTTGTGAGAGCTTGGCAATCAATTGAACCAGTGAGCCATTTAACTTTTCCACATGTCCATTGGCTTGAGGATGGTAGGGGGTTGTAACTACACATTAGAGCGCATTCTTAGCACAGTATGCCTTCATGACATGCCCAACAAGTTCAGGACCGCCATCTGTGATGAGACGTTTGGGTCACCCAAAGCAAGCCAAAATTTTCTTGCCAATAAAGCGGGTGATGATGGTGTGGTTGGTTGTTGCTCAGGCCACTGGCCAGCAAGTGAAATAGTCAATGGCAGTGATAATGTACTTCTTGCCCAGTCTGTCTTTGGGGAGTGGCCCCACAATGTTGAGGGCCCACTTCTTGAAGGGTTCCATGGCCTTGATGGGCAGGGCAGACTTGGGGGTTGCAGGTTTAGACATGTTCTTTTTGCACAACACGCACGTTTTGAGGAGGTCCAAGATGTCTTGACGCATGTGCAGCCACCAAACCTTCCATTTCATAATCTCAAAGAGGTTGCGCCCTCTGATGTGACTCAGGGTTTGGTAGTAGTGCAAGATTGTGTCCCCTTGTTGTGTGGTGGGAACGTAAGACATCTTCTATCTGTCTCTGCCCGGCGGCAGACGTTACCAACATCAGTGGTAAACTAACTTTTGTTGTCCTTCAATTTGGAGATGGTGACCGAGTTAAGGCCCTTGTAGCAAGTTGCCTCAGGGCAGAGGTAGAGCATGGGCTAATCTGGATCCAAACCATTTTCCCCAGTGATGGACGCTACATAGAGTTGTGAAAGGGCATCAGCTGTGACAAGTTCCTTTCCAGGCTTGTACTCAATGCACAACTGGTAGGGGGATAGACACTCAACCCATCCTGCTTGGCGGCATGTCAAGTGGGACTGCGTGTTGAAGTACTAGAGCAACTTGTGGTCTGTTATGACGTGGGGCGGGAAGATAGCTCCTTCCAAGTAACAGTGCCACTTTTCAATGCAGTGTACAATGGCTGCCAACTCCTTATCATGGATGGGGTAGCATTGTTCCAAGTCAGTAAGTTTCCTGGACTCATATTCCATGGGGAGGAAGACGCCATTGTCAGTTTCTACCCTTAGCATGCCCCCTATGGCCCTGTTAGAGGCATCAGTCTCAAGTTTTTACTGTCGGTTTTGATTGGGGAACTGCAGTACTGGTGTTGTTGTGAGCCTTTGCTTCAATATCTCAAAGGCTTGATCTCTGGAAGGGGTCCAATGAAAGCGCTGTTTGATATTGAGGAGCTCAGTGAGGGGTGCAATTAGTTCCCCACACTTAGGAAATAAACTTGCGCACATAGGCAACCATGCCTAATAATGGCTGCACCTGGCCCACATCAGTGGGGGTGGCATGCTGGTGATTGCCTTGATTTTGGCAGGGTTGGGCTTTATCCCTTGGGCAGAGATTGTGTGCCCAAAGAATAACAGTTCCAACTTGAGAAACTTGCATTTGGAGGGTTTAGCTTTTAGCTGGTTTTTCTGAAGGGTGTTGAGGACAGCACAGAGGTGTTGGAGGTGTGTGGTTTGATCTTGACTGAAGCCAATAATGTCATCAAGGTACACAACCACACATTTTTCAATCAATTCCTCAAATGCTTTGTTCATCAACATGGCAAAGGTGGAGGGAGCGTTGGTCATTCCAAAGTTCATAAAAAACACTCAAACAACCTGTAACACGTTTGGAAGGCAGTTTTTGCCCCATCCCCTGGTGCAATGCGGACCTGGTTGTACCCTGCGGTGAGATCAATCTTGCTAAAGACCTTCACACCTGCAAGTGTATCAAAAAGGTTGTCAATCAGTGGCAGGGGGTACTTGTTCTTAACCGGCACTTCATTTAGGGCGCGGTAGTCTGTGACCAGGCAAAGGGACCTGTCCTTCTTAGATACAAAGAAGACAGCTGCCCCATATGGAGAGAGCAAGGGGTGAATGAAGCCCTTATCAAGCGCGTCAACAAGGTGCTGGTGGAGGGTTTCATCTTCCTTTGGTGTGAGACAGTATAATGGTTGTGCTTTAGGTAATAACCCTTGAAGTTGTACAGCGTGCTGGATCTCCTGGGGAGGAGGTAGTTATTCAAGTGTCTCACTGAATACGTCCTTGTACTCCTTGAGGAGTGCAGCAAGCGCTGGTGGTGGTGAGGAGGTCAAGGGAGGGACCGCAGATGGTTCAGCGCAGATAACTTTGACTGAACATTGGTTGAAGTCTAGTTTTCTCCCCTTGAAGCTGTACAAGCCTGTCTCTGTTATCCTAACAAACACAGTATTGTGGAGTATCTTGCTCATTTTCACAGGGTAAATCTGGAACCCCACCCCATTTCTGTTGAGGGTGATGAGAGAGGTATCCCAATCAATGTAGGTACAGTTGTGCCAAAGCCAGTCAAGACCAACAATTACGTCGTGGCTGAGCCCTGCCATGATTGGTTCAGAGATCTTAACCTGGACGTTCTCCATTCTAACAGAGAAGGGTACTGTCTCATGGGTGATGGCAACTCTGCGGGAGTCAGCTACTTGTACTACTTTGAACCTGCTGGGAACTTGGTCTAATTGTTGAGAGTCAGCAAACGCCTGGTCCACCATAGTGTGGTTGGCCCTAGTATCCACCAGTAATTTGTGGGTGTTCCCACGGAAACGGAAGAAATAGGACAAGTGTGTTACTTTATTTGAGGAGTGGCTTGCTTGCAATACAGGGTTGTCACTGTGAACTTGAAAGACATCCAGGGGTTTGACCTCGTGAATGTTGTAATTACAGGAATTTTTTGCAAGCAGGGATTTAGAGGATAGGTCCGGTGGGATTGCAAGGCCTCTTGTCGCTACAACCCCCGGACTTTTCCCTGATCCTTGACCTGCGCTAGCTGGAGCTCCCTCTTGCGGGAGCGTTTAGTCCCATTATCCTGCTGGCAGGGCTGGCAGCGGCCTACTTGATTGTGGCTATTTCCAGGTGTGGTACATGGTTGGGATGGAGCGTCACTGGTACAGTGAAAGCCCATTGAGGCCTGGTTGTTAGCCTCCACAATGGCCTTATAGCAGTCGTCAATGAAGGTGCAGCAACCTACAGGGACCCACTTACAGATATGGGGTTTTAACCCATTGATGATGAGAGTGAGTAGCATTGCATTTCTTTCAGTCACAGCTTTGGGGGCGGCAGCAAGAGCTTGTTGCCAGGCAGCAAGGTATTCAGGAACAGAACCAGTTTGTTTGATCGCTAGAAGAGAAATTCTCACAACAATGGGGGAGAAGGTTTTGCTATAGTGAGACTTGGCGGCGTCTCAGAATGCCGCCCAGGTAACATTGAGTTCCTGGCTGGCCCAGTTGATGAACCACACAGCAGCGGGCCCCGTAAGGCAGCTAGACGCAGTGGCAACCCACATGGGCTCAGGGACCTGACAGATGCAAAGGCGGGTTTCAGTAGATTGGAGCCAACTGACAATGCTGGCTCCCTCTACGCCACCATCAAAGAATTTTAGCTGAAGATTGAGCATGCTCTGGGACAGATCTGACTGGGGTGGGATGACACTGGTGTCACGCTGCCTGAGGCAGAGCTAATTGTACACGCTGGTGAGAACTAGCTGGTCTTGATAGATGACGTACCCGTCGGGGATGTCCCCCTTGGGGATTGGCAGGAAGGTCTCTTATTGGAGAGTAGTCATACGGTCTATACTTTGTCCTTTCTTGGGGAGAATTTTCTTTTAGGTAAGTTGTAAACCTACTGCTGCTACCACTGTTGCAACTGAACCAATGAGAGTTCAGTATTTGGAATTGGGGAAGACAACAGTCCAATAGAAAGGACAGAATAATAAGAATAAGGTATTGTTTATTGTGGAATATTGTGATTAATATACTATATGCAGAAAGCCACAAGGCCACAAGGGGGTGGCATAGTAGGAAGTTCCATGTAAGGTTTGGAGCCGAGAAATAACTTGTGCGGGGATCAGCAAGTTGAATTGGTAGCGCTCCTAATTAGGTGAAGTACCCGCCATTTGATATTGCCATCAGATTAATTCATAACGTTAGATATGTCAAGGGGCAACTCATTGAGCACCCCCTGTGTATTGTAAGATACATTAGCAGGTGAGACTGGAAACTCGGTTGCAACATTGAAAATAAATAAAAGGACAAACAGTGCAAGACAACCAGCTTTTACTTAAACTAACACTTATACACCTTAATTAAATAATCATCTTTAATTTTATCACTCTCTTTTCTTGGGTCAATTTAATTTTCAGTAAAAAGTTTCAGCATCTAATCATATAGAAGCATGTTAAACAATATGGTGTATATCTTTGACTTTAATTCATAAATTCTGAAGTTAGATCATCGTTAAATAAGTCGCTTTGATATGGTTTTTGGCGGACTAAATTTTATTAAAGTTTAAAGACGGTGTTCTCTTTAATATGGTTGCATAAGGTGAACATTATCTTAAAAATCAAGTATTTTAATTAGACTTTATTAAAGTTTGAGTGGCAAATATTCTCATTGCAATATAATTTAGGCCACACTCCACCGGATTTGACTTTTCTGCTTTTAAAGATACTTGTATAAAATTTTATGTAAGGATTAGCAAAACCAAGCATTAGTCTTGGCTAAAAGCTTTAAAATTAAATAATATGGAAAAAGTTGTTAATCTCTACCGCTTGAGCGCATTCAGGGTGCATTGCAGACAGATTTGCTTTATAAATATTAATAATTATACTTGGAATTAAATCACAGCCAATCATATAAAATTAAAATTTATATGAGCTATATATTAAAAAATCAGTGCATGGAAAGATTAAGTTCCTGGAATTCCCCCTCAATAGTCAGAAGAATACAAATATTTAATATAAAATTGCCTTGCAGCGTGTAGGATATAATACAAACATTTGCTGACTAGTACCGAGATGTTAAGAGATGATTTGGATTAGAAATTACACAGAGCATTCCAAACATTAACTTTATTTCATAGAATTGAAATTTACAGAACTTAGTAACTTTCGGGAATGGACTCTGAATCTCTTAGACAAGGGATCTTACACCAATTTCGATGCATCCATTAAGGCACTTGTGATTTAAGATCTTAATAAAAAGCGGGTATTTCTGTCTTAATTTAAAGATCTGCTTAAATAATTTTGTTGAAATTAAATAGATGATAAGTAATTACAACCAAAAAATGTATTGGGTTGAAATATTAAATTCAACTTTATTCTGTCCTTGGACGAGGTAAACGACTAGTGTGATATAGTAGCGCTTTTGAGATCTTAAGTTATTTTCATAAACTCGACGCATAAATATTTTTAAGCATATCGCCAATAGAGATCCATATATTAGGTGAATTTTCTTACTTTGGGATGTTAAGAGTAAAAAAACTAGATTAGCCTTGAGCATAAAAAACATGCTTTATATGCCACATATTAGGATTAAATTATGTTTTCAGAAGGAAGTAGCCGATTATATAAAAAAGACCTACTATAAGAGGCCAAAAAAAACTTCTTAATCTTTACACTCCTGTTTAACTTTAAAATTAAGTGCCAATAAAATTCATTTTTAAAAGTTGATAGCAAATAGCCTGCAAAGGAAGATAAGAAAGTTATCTAAATGCTTAAATATATCAAAAACAAGCTAAACCTAAACAATCTTATGGTAATAAGACGACATATTCTTAAAGCATTCTCATGTTTTGAATGACTTGGCCGTTAAGTCAAGAAGAGGTCTTACCTTTTTAACTACAGATTAATCATATGTGATTTTACTAATGCAATAGGATAGATTAGAATTTGGCGTTTAAAAATTTCGCCACTTTGACAGATTGGCGCATGCCTAAATCCAGCATGATCTCTTCAGACCCTCCTGGAATCGCGTAGGCACGGACTTCGCGGTAGAGACGTTCAACCTTCTCGCCCTGTCCACCACGCGAGTAAGCAAGACCACCAAAGATCTGAGCGGATTCTCTAGCGACTAACTCAAATGTCTGCGTGGCTTGGGCTTTGAGCAAGGCAATGGGTCCGCCTAGACGCAGCATCTGCATATCTTGAGGCATTGTAATTGTCTGGTAGAGGAGAGATTCCATCCAGCAATGAGTAGCCTCGATATGACGAGCCATCTGAGCAAACTTAAATCTGATGACGGGATGTTCAATCAGACGCTTGCCAAAGGTCTTGCGCTTGTTGGTATACTTGAGGGCTTCTTCAAAGCACACTCGCGAGAACCGATTGGCTTGGATACAGATGCCCATGCGTTCATGATTGAAATTATGCATGATGTATTTAAATCCCTTGTTTTCTTGGCCAATCACGTTTTCTACTGGGACCATGACATCCTCAAAAGTGACGTAGGCAGTACCAGAAGCCCACATGCCACTGCACTGCATCTGGCGTGTCTTGACACCAGGCATCGTGCGTTCAATTAAAAGCAAGGAGATGCCACCCATGCCCTTCCCTCCAGTGCGCACTGCAGTTGTGAAGTAGTCGGCAAACACACCGTTCGTGATCCACTTCTTCTCACCATTGACAATGTAATGCTTTCCATCGGCAGACTTGACAGCACTAGTTTGGATATTAGCCACATCGCTTCCAGCAGATGGCTCAGTAATGGCCAGGCAGCAGTATTCGGTTCCAGCAATACAGCCAGGGACAATACGATCCTGAAGTTTCTCACTGGCAAACTGGGTGACAGGTGGAAGGCCGATTCCAAGTCCACCGACCAACGCCCATACAACACCACCTGAACCACATCTGGACAACTCGTCACAGATCACAAATTCCATCAGTGCATCCTGGTGCTCGCTATCAACCACTCCCATGATTTTACCCTTGAAATACTTCTTAGGGAATGGATGGCCGCAGATGTTGGCCAATATTCCTAGATCTCCACAGCGTTTGATGACAGATTTAGGAACTTCTTTCTTTTCATCCCATTCGAAACAGAAAGGCATGATCTCCTGGTCAACAAATTTGCGCATCGCGTTACGTACTTCGCGATGATGCTCGTTGTAGTAAGGTGACTCGTAATCTTGATACCAGGCCGGGTCTCCGAAAGGAACCATGTCACCAAAGCCAATAGAGGTATCTTCTTCGTCTTCTGCTGGCTCATGGTCTTCTTGGGCAGTAAGGGTGACATCTGAGCTTTCGCCAATCTTGCCGATGCACAGCTTGGGGGTGTACTTATCCAAAATGGCCTGGTTATGGAAGTTGTCGAACTGCTTGGTTGCGTCCTGTCCAGCAACCTTGAGGACAATCTTCTTGCCCCCAGGATGTTCATCCAGGAATGGGGTCATGTCATACACCTTGCCTTGAACAATGATCCAACAGTCCTGTTCTGTGTTGTGAGCTGCCACGTCTCCAATCGAATACGTCTTCATGACCATTATGCTGCACGAGTTTAATGAAAGAAACAAAGACTTTGAAATCCAACTCCTAGATTAATACTGTCTGCTCGGGCATGAACTCCGCACCCATCTCTCCCTGATCCAATCTCCAGATAATCAGGATCGAAGATTTACTTTATTTAAATATTCAGTTCTACTGCATTTACGATGGCTTTAAACCCCAAGCAGCCGTTACCTAGCAGAATCATTTATGAACTGAACTGCAGTTTAGAAGATTCCACCTTTGCTGATTTCGATCAACTTACCGATCCAGGAGACTTAAAATGGCTTTTAAATATACAACTATGCTAAACGCCACCATTCACATCTAATCCAGACTTCACAACCAGTGACTGTCATGCTTTCACGTGGCTTCCAATGATGTCAAGTTACTTGCTTGGGGAGCTCCCACTTTTTCACCGCATTGATATAAGTCTAAATTTAAATGCACGCTTAAATCAAATGAATTAAAAAACCCAGGCATTCTGCTTGTATACCCGTTTACAAATACAGCCCAGATTGCCACCCAATCATCTCGACTCCAAGCAAATTTCCACAATCCGAGGCCACTGGTTTTCCGGGCCGATTGGGCCGCACCGAAATCTTTCACCGCGCTCGCTCTGATTGGCTTCGTCTCGCACCAACGTCATCCTCAAATCCATCAAAAGATCCACCATCCACGCGATGGATCCGCATATCTCAGGTAAAATACCTGGCCCATCCAAATCTGCATCTAACGTCTCACTACGCCTCGTAAGTTTCTATCAACCACACAACACGTCACGTACCTGTACAAGAAAAACCAAAGCCGGTTATTTTCAACTACTGCCGATCAACTGTAGCTATAATCCCGATATATCGTAGTTGCATCCCATGAATGGAGAATCCACCCCATTTCTCTGCTACGCTGGGGAAGCTAATCTACTAGAAACTGATGTGGATTGGTGTTTGTTTTTATCACGCCACTTACCCAAAATTACAAACTACTACTGAAGTAATATAATATCAAGGGATATAACTGTCGTACTCAGCTCTTGGGAACAGCATCCAAGAGGACATGGCGGAAAACCTTTACAACAAAAGGTTTAAGGCTCAAAGCTAGCCTTGAGTTAGCCTTCAGGGCAAAATTAAGGGGACATACCTTAATTTCCTAGAAAGGTTGACAAGGGTTTCCTTTTATTGAAAAGGAGGGAATAAGCTTATAAATTATAAATACCAACACAAATGTGGATAAAATTGTCTTTATTTAGAGAGAGAATCCTACTTATATAGTAGATTGGGAGTGGGATCATTCACTAGATAGACAAGGGGGCTGGTTGGGTTTGAAATTGCACCAGGATCAGGATAGACAAGGTAGCACAATCTGGAATGTGTAGATATTGAAGTGACCTACTTATGGAAAGGGGGGAGCTTTGGTATTCAAAAGCGAACCTAACCAAGTCTTCACAAGTGTTGCAGTTTGCAGGCCATATCAAAATAGCATTGATAGCACAATTTCCAACACAGACACCTGGTGATGAACGGACAACATTAGCAAGAGGCCTAACACTTACAACAAGAGGGCAAGAGTTTCTTAGCCATGAGTTTGCTACACTCTTTCAATAGCTGTATATTCTCAAGGAGAGACAGACACATGCAGGTATCATGATGCACAGGGCTGATGCCAGAATGCTAGTTGAGAAGCTACTAGGAGGGTTGCAGGGCTACTGTGACAGAAATTGCTGGGTGGTATGAAGAGGTCTTCAAGTGGTGCAAAATAACATCCCAAATTCATAAGAATTTGATGATTAACCACCACTAAAGCTTCAAATACTGTTTAGTGAAATTTCCAAAAGATACACTAGGGTTTAACAAGATAATTAGCCCCAGCCAAAGAAGTTCCATATAGATGGCCTGCGACAAGATCAAAGAGCCCTCTGAATAAAACTCTGGAAATTGGGAAGTAATCACAGCCTCAGTTTTAGATTCTGAGGTAAAAACTTCAAGATTGACAGGCATTGGTGTAACATTAGGAGGCATAGACAACATTGAGCCTAAATTCAAACCCGATCTTCCAGTTACAATTTAATTAAGGATCAAGTTGTAACAAATATAGCAGAGAATAACCACTACATGTATTGCAACATCTTTGATTACTCCCTCTCAGGGAATTAACACCCCAAGCAGATCACTGAATGGCTCATCAGCCAGCCGGTGAACTGGTGGCAGCATTATCAGTAAAGCTATCTATGACGGGGATCTCACAATTCAGATTCTAAATGAAACACAACTTGATTAAGCCTTGTGACCCAAGAGAAAAATTACTTAGATAAGCCCCATGACCTTCATGATGTACATGGACGGCATGTGGCTTGTCATGATACCATATATTTGCCTATTATTATATTCAATAAAGTATCATTCTCTTCTTAAATCTTTCTCTTTTTCTGTTTATTATACTTTTCAAAAGTATAAACTTGACACATGATAAATTTTAAAAATGTTTAACCAGGAGATAATTTAAGTTTATTGAGTATTTTAGGGAGTACTCAACTCTTAAGAGTTGAATTGTGAAATTTTTCCAATCTGTACCAAAATTATTGACTAAACAATATCACCTGGATCCATGTCTCCTATTCCGTCTCATTTTAAAAGTACCTTGTCCAGTATACAAAAAAACCCTTGTGTGATTAATTTTTGATGGCCATTCTGATAAACAAGGTTGCATTGAGGGACCCTTAGATTACGTCTATTTATCAGTGTCAATATTCCTTGGATAACCATATTTTGCTGACAAACTGGGGCGGCAGTAACCCATTTTTGATCAACAGTTTGATTTAGATCCGTCAACTTGGTTAAAGTGTTTCCCAATTTCCTGACTTTTAGGTTTGAACAGATAATGCCTGGCATTATGAAAACTACCATGAAATTACCCCCTGCTTTAGGCTGGGAAACCATGCCTCTATCTGAAAGATGGGCCAAGGAAAAGTTCTTATGAGCGGAAGGAAGTTTTATAGCAGCTAAAAAAGGCACAGGATGGCCAACAGCATTGGGGTTCCGGCCATAGAATTCTCTTATAAGGTTGAGTGAGCTGAAACAATTGTAGTGGGGGACCCAAGAATTCTCTGAGCTGAGAACCTTTCCAAGACACAAGATATCCAAGATGACAACAATCTTTACAAGAATCTATAATGTATTGTTGCAACTAAACCAATGAGGATTTAGTATTTGAATTAGGGAAGACAAAAGTTTAATAAAAAAGACAGGAATAATAAGAATGAGGTATTGATTATTATAGAATACTGTGATTAATATACTATATGAGGAAAGCCACCAGGCCACAAGGGGGTGGCATGTTGTCGTAAATGCTGCAATTCACCATGTTTTGATTTTGCCTTTGTTGGGTTATTTCAAGGACAAATCTCTCTCTTTTGCTTTTGCCCTTTGAAATGAGGCTGGCTACAAATTGGAAAATACAATTGTTCAGTTTTCTGATTCTGCGCAACTCACTTGCCCCACTCATGCTTGTGGCAAGTGATCCTACCGTCCTGGTAGTGTTTTGTGGTATTGTCTACCACTAAATAATCCATTTCCTATTTTTCAATAAAATTAATGTCGTAACTGTGCTGTTTTAAAGAGTTACAAGGGGAAAAATATTTAGAGACTAGATAATAATCTTTATTGAGAGATAGTGATTATATAGTTATTGTGAATCAAGGATAACAGGAATATGATTGTATTTATCACACAGTTGGATGGTGAAGGGGGTGGCTTGATTCTGGTAATGAGTCAAGCACCAAAACAAGGTATCCATCATAAGGACTCATCATTTGTTCATGTTGTTGGATTTGGAAATTCAAGTTGACTTCTTAGTCTGTCTTCAAGTAGCCAGGTAATTGGATTGCGGGTCACAAATCTGCTTGCTTGGAACCTTGCTGGCAGGTTGAGCCTGCTGTTTCAACATTAAGTTCTATTCACATTTTTGTCTTTGTGTCTCCATGTACTTTGGCGCCTTTCTAGCCACGTCTAGCAGATATTATTCAATCAGGGCCACAAGGTAATTACATAGCCTTCCCTGCCATTATAACCGAGACTTAGTACAAATCCAATACTAAGGTTAGTATTTCCTGCTGTGACTCTATGTCGCACCTCAGATCACAACAAATAGAATGTGAGCCTATTTGAGCTTTTTTTTTGAGAGTCTCAAAGGCTTGTTGTTGGCTGGCAGTCCATTCCAAGGGGACTTTACACAGCAGCTGGACTAAGGGTTTGCTAGTGTCAGCAAAATTGGTAATGAATTGTTTGTAGTATCACATCATGCCCAGAAAGACTTGAACCTCTTGCAGGTTGATGGGTGGAAGCATTTGGTCAATGGCCTCAAGTTTTTTAGTCATGGGGCAAATTCCTGTCTGTGTCACCTCATGTCTCAAGAATTTGATATGTTCTTTAAAGAAGGCACACTTAGATGGTTTTAACTTGAGACCAGCCTCTCAAATCTTTATTAACACTTCCTTGATATGAGCCAGGTGGTTGGTGAAGGTAGCACTAAAGACCTTTATATTGTCTAAGTACACTAGGACACACGAGAGCTTCAAATCATGGAAAATGGAGTCCATGGCTTGTTGGAAAGTAGCTGGAGCATTGCAAAGTCCTTGCAGTATTTGTGTAGGCTCAAACAATCCCTCAGAAGTGACAAGTGCAGCCTTCTGTCTATCCTTGGGAGAGAGATCAACATGCCAGTAACCAGAGGCTAGGTCCATAGCAGAAAAGAGCTTGGAGCCTCTAAGGCAGCGGAGAGCATCATCAATGCATGGTAAGGGGTAAGAGTCCTTTTTGGTTAAAGAGTTCAATTGTCAATAGTCCACCACAATACAATGACCTCTATCCTTCTTTTTCAGTATGAGCAAGGGGAAGGCCCATGGAATTTGGGAAGGAGCAAGCAGTCCAGTGTCTAGAAGTTGTTTGAGCTCTTTAGACACTTGAGTTTCATCCACAAGACTGCAGCAATAAGGTGTATCACAGAATGGGGGAGAATCACCAGTATCAATCTGGTGAATGACGCCTTTGGCTAGACCATAATCAGTGCTATCTTTAGCAAAGATATATGAAAACTGGTACAGTAGGTCAAGCACCTCTTTCTGCTGAACTGGAGATAGTTGGGGAAAGTCTTGTGAAGTGAACAAGGATAGGACTTGGGGTTTGTCCTCAGGTAGATTAAAGTCCTGGAATGTACCAAAGAGATATAGTGATAGGATGTCAGGGGCATTCAACAATTTGCCATAGCCAACAATCTGCCCTCTAGACACATGTATGGGTAGAGCAATTAAGTTGGCAACCAGCAATTGAACAGGGTCTTTATGAGAGACATCCAAGATCCCTGGACCAAGATAGGGTTTGTTGCGTCCTAGCAAGGAAGGAGAGTATAACTCTAGGAATGTACGCTTGGGTAGCTCATACAATATTTAGGAGTCTAGGATAGCCTGAGATCCAGGGGGGATGATTACAGTGGAAGTGGCCAAGAGAAGAACCCCCTCAGATGCAGGGCAAGCCATAGGAGGACACTTAATGTTGGAGGAATGGGTACATTATTTTAGAGTGAAAACACCAGTAAAATATTGTGGTGATCCACATGTGTGTTGTTTTGCAGGCGAGGATTGATTTGGCTTCAAATAAAGACAATATGCTGAAGAGTGACAATTTGTGGTTAGCTGATGACGCTGTAAGCTAGTAGGTAACATAGAGCTACTAGGGGTAAGTAGGGTGAGCCTAGTAGGCAACATAGGACTGCTAGGGTAAGTAAGGTGGGCCTAGTAGGTAACATAGAACTACTAGGGTAATTAAGGCCTGGCTGGTAGGTAACATAGGACTACCAGGGGCAGATGTTGCCTCCACCCAGCAGAAGAAACTGTCTTCTTTGGGCTATAGTTCTTCACCTCGCAGCAAACTGTGGCTGTGGAAGGGTGAAGACTGAGATAGCAAGCAGGGAACTTTGTCTGTCTGGGGGGAGTAGGTTTTGGACCCCTGGCAGGTAACGCGGGCTACCAGGGAGGGGAAGAGCTCTGAGAGCTCTACGTACCCTAATACACTTACAGGAGGTCTGTGAGCAAGCATCCTACCTAAAAGACTGGTAGAGTGTCCTTGTTTATGCACCTATGAGAGCTTTGAGGGGAATCTAAAGTGAGCATTGGAGGGCATAGATTTGCTCAGAGGTATCACCAAGGCAGTTTGCTTGGGGAAGCAAGCTGCAGAACTTGGTGTGATCAGGCCTCTGGGAAGTAGAGCTGATTACTCTGCAACTGAAAGCCCAGACTTAATCACCTGGGTGAGTAAAGACAACACATATACATTGATCTATGGTTGAATGGCCTAAGTGGATTAACACTTGCAAGGGCCCAGTCAAATGCCAGTTCAATGTAGACTCATGCCTGGGTCTACAAGTTCTGATAACAGGGACTGAGATAAAGAACCGGGTGGTTCACGGAATTAGCAGAGAAGACTAGCACAAGGGACTGTTTGATCACAGTGAAGGCTAGTTGACAGACTGTTGATTCATATTGAATTGTGGGAACCAATATAGTTCAGTGTGCAGAGAGAACCAAAGAGGTTCCTAGTGAGGATTTGTTGAGAAAATGGTTGAGGATAAGCTGAAGGACCAAAAGATTATGATGCAGGACTAGCTGATCATAATGCATGATGACCAAAGGACCAGAATTTTGTGTTAAAGGACTGAAAAGCTGAGAAGATGTGAGTGCAGGATCAGGAGATAACCTTAATGAACTAGCCAGACTGGATGCAGACACTGGAAGAGCTGATTTTAGTGTCTTTTGAGAGGAAAATGGATAAAAAAGAAGTTAAAGGATAATTAAATACTGCCTGATTATGATTAAAAAAGGATGTAATATCATATAATAAAAAAAGAGGAGGAAAAATAACATACAGTTTTTTAGAACTGTAAATTTATTTAAAGAAGAGAATTGAGTCAGAAGGGAGCTAGAAAGAGGCTGGAGATAGAACAGAGAAACTGTGAAGGCAAAAGAGCAAATTTTGCCGGAAACAACTAGGAGAGGCAAGAGAGAGCAGAAAGCGGGTTCAAAGTTGCAAAACATTGAGAAAAACCCGGAGAAACACAGAGAAATGTTGTAAAATTGAGGGGTCAAAATTTGCTTAAGTAAAACATATGTGGAAGTGCTCAAGATTTGCCGGGAAAACGTGACAGGAATCACAGCAAAACCGTTTGAAACACAGAGCAGTTGTTTACCTGGAGCAAGACAGCCTCAAGTTTGAACCAGAGTCAAGAGCAAGTCATCTGGGGAAACCTTTTTGGCAAAACCGTTAAATTGAGGCATATGATTGGCTGCAAGCTGGAGTCTATTCAATCAGTGTTTTAAGGGCTTTAACTTAAGAGTTAAAGCCTAAAAAATGAGGAGCAGAAGCAGAAATTTCAGGGCTTTCATTAGCAGAAATAAGTTTTAAAGTTTAATATATTATAAAAGGAGAAAAACTGGATAGTTTAAGCTTTTAAAGACCAGAGTTCTAAGAGAGGTTTTTGGTCTGAAACAAGGGACTAAAAAAGGGAGAGCTATCTGAGACTCTTCAGGGACTGGAAGGTGGATTACAAAGGCCACAAGGGCTACAAAAAGAGCCAGAGACCAAGAGAAGGAATCCTGATCTGGAAAAGACCGCAGAAGCCCAAGACCAAGGTGCAAGAGCACAAAATCAAAGTACAGGAGCCCAAGACAAAGGAGCAGGAGTCAAAGACCAAGTACAAGGGGTCCAAGATATTGTTGAAGGACTCCAAGTGCTGGCACAAACCCTCATTGTTCCCTATACCAAGGCCATATATCAGAAGGTTTCTAAGGGGATCTTCCTTCTGACCGTGAATAAAAATCCTATTACAACCCCTACCCAAATTTCCTGTGATAAAAAGAATATAAGCTCTATGAGTCAATTACCCCACATTTTCTACCCTAGCCCAGGGGACAAGGGATCCTATTTCCTAGGCTGCAGAAAGTTTGCCTCTAGTAAGTCTGCCCAGGAGGAGTGGGAAAAGGTGACTAGGCATCTTGAAATGATAGATAAAGGAAGGGAGTTTATTGGGTGAGAGTTTGCTAGACCATTATAGGATTGGTATCAGCCTACAGAAGGGCTGGCGCCTGCTGAAGTACAATTGTATGGTGGAGCCGCTTCCTGGTGATTTGGAAGGTACTGGAAGAGTTTGCTCTTATGCAGGCCAAGTATAAGCTCCTAACCAACCACTCACCACTGTTAGAGAATGACGACTCCTCCAAGCCGGTCCCTGGCTATGACCCAGGACACACTTTGGGGACTGGTGACCAGGAACCTCACAGATATTATAAGGCACAAGTCTTGAGGCGCTTCTTGGGAACTTTAACTGGCTCTTTAAAGATCAGAGGGACCTTTTACCCTAAGATAGAGAAGTAGCTGTCCTTTAAGTTGATAATCCCATTGTATTCCCTAAGGAATTGAGTACCAACTAGGAGGTTGTAGCTCTCATTCTCCAAGACAACAGCAGGTGTGGCCAAGAGTAGTTTCCCCAAACCGCATGAGAAGAGCAGAATAAGCTCCTATAGCGCAAGTCATGGACAGCTCAGCTGTGCCATACAGCTGGTGATAGTTAAGATTGGGGGCAAGTTTGAGCTTCTTATTGAGCTTTGAGGAGACAACATTTACAGGAGATCCAGTGTCCAAGACGGCCTTAATTTTCACCTTCTGAATAGATATCTCTACACAAGTGGTAGTATAACCAAAGGGAGGGAGAACAGCCAAAATGTCTTGGGCTTCTGCCAGTTCTTTGTCCCATTTTTCATTCATGCATCTTAGGCCCAGGAATTCCTTATAGACTTTCTGGAGAGGAAGCAAGACTGAGACGTTTTTGAAAACAGTGTCAGCAACCTCAGCAGCTTCCTTGGAAGACTTGACAAGCACAGGGGATCTTTTGGCTTGAGTGATATATGGGCTAAAGACAACCTCTTTTACTCCAGGAAAAGGCTTGGCAGTTGTTGTAGTCTTCCCAGAACGTAGTTTATAAGGGACTGCAATAGTTTTGGGGACGGCAAGGACTGAATACCCATAGGTGTCAGGATCTTCCATATCAGATTTTCCATGTCATAGTCATCAGATATGTCGTGGAATAGAAGCAGAATGGGAGGAGCCTCATAGTCAGCGGGCTCAGAGTCAGCAATGAAGTGAGGAATTGAAGGAAACTGGGAAGAATTGTCAACCAAGAGTGTCTCTGCCTCTAGGTTGACTGTTCTTTTCCTGCCTGCTCTTTGGGACCAGCTCCTTCAACCTAAGGATTGGTGCAGACTCAGGAATGGTGACCTATCTGTCAACAGTTATGGCAACCCTGGTGTCAAGGAGAATTCTGCAAATTCATGGTGAGGATATGTGGGCCACGGGAAGATAAACCTGAGTTAGAGGCGGCACAATTCTCCTGCACAACTGCCCCAGAATGGGTAAGGTGTATATCCTGCAACAATGTCTTTATGCTCTTCATAGAAGAAAGCATGGATTTATGTGCCTTAAAGTGAAGACACAGAAGCTAGTTAACCTTAAGAGCTTGAGCGCAAGCCATGTACACTTCATGTGCGGTCAGCTGGAGGATTGTAATCAGTTGCTGTCCCTCCATGTAGAATCTATCTGCAAATTCAGCCAGGGTCTACTTTGGTTTGACAGCAATGTGCATGAAGACGTCCTTATTCACTTCCAAGCTAAGGACACCACCAAATTTGTCAATCAGAAGTTGCTTCATATCTTCCCAGGTCTTGATGATAGGCAGCTCTGGCACTACTACCTCTTTAAAAGTCAGGTGCAGAAAGTTAGAATGTGTTCCTTCTTAACCTCATCTGAGGTTCTTCTCATGGCAGTTTTGTAGATAGTTAGGAAGGCTGCAATGGTTGAGGTTTTGGGGTTTCAGACTTGCTTAAAGATAGGCTTGAAATGTGCTTCTGAAGTCAGGCCACCATTGTTGCTGTCAAGTACATTTATGTGTGGGGATAATTCTTCTTTGGATTCAGAGGAGGGCTGTCTGGCCCACAGCTGGCAAACACTTTCCTCAAGGGTGGTTGTGACGGATCCAGGTATAACCAGTTGAACTTACTGTTATCTTGCCCTTGACTCTTGTTACTGTTACCTTCCTGTGACAAAGCTTCAAGGAGCTTTGCCTCCAGGGAGGCAATTTTGTGAGACAACAATTTATTTTCATCTCTCCAACAATTCATAATTTTGACACTCTTTTCCTCTCTATTTCTTAATGCCTCAGCTTCACAATTGGCTCTATCCTTCACTTATTACAAAATTTCATCAAACCCTAACATCAAGTTCCAGGAGTCCCATGCATAAACTCAATTTCCTTGTGCCAGGGTTCCCTCTTTGGAAGAATAGTTGTAGTATAGTTCTTCAAACACTGCTTTCACTTCTACCAAAGATTTCTCAGGTGCAATCTTAGAGACCTCCAGATTTGCCCAAGCCTCCTCAAGTGAGCTGGTAGGAACTTACTTTTGTGCAGCAGCTGTCTCTACACAAAGCACCCCAAATTTAACATTCAAATAGCAATAAAGAAGACATGATAATTAAAAAGAAGTTGAGGGGAAAGCGTCAAAATTGACAATATATCTTTATTTAAAATTAGCTGTTTTTACTTATATACCATTTGGGGCATATTTGGCTGAAAACCCCTCCCGTTCCTGAATCAACCTATGATTTATATCATGTGATCTATGAAATTTGAGTCATTCAAACCTAGATCTTTACCTAAAAGATCACTGATATTTCTCAACCTATGAGAACCAACCTACAATGGAAATAATTCACCTGACTCCATTCAACCCAATGTACCAATTTAGCATGGAGCTTCTCCAGCTCCTGGCGCCAAAACTCTGTGGATTACACATCCCAAAACTCAGCTATCAATGTTCAAACTGGAAACCAGCTTATCAAACCTGAATTCCTATGTATTACTACCTTTATTCAGTTAGTGTTACATTCAATGGTTTTCTAGTGTTTTACAACCCCGTTAAAATGCTTTGAACCCTAAACAAAACATCATCACAGTGTTTTTAAACCCAAATTCAGGGGTTTACCTATGGTTAACCATACCCATACCTCTTGACACAGTCAAGGCAATTAATCAATATAATTAAATACTTACTAATTATATTCCTATGTATCTTTTTAATTAATCTTCCCAGTTAATTAAACCAATTTTGAGACACCTAGTCTCCAAGATTGATTTGGTCAATCTTGCATCCTGTTCTTTTATTGAATTTAGATACTAAGTTTCCAGGAACCTTTATCTGAAGAATTCCAACCAAACCTATCTACATAAAACAAACAGAAAAATACAGAGCAGCTTTATATCTTGGAGTATTTATTTGGCTAAATACTTAACAGTGACTGGAATATGGTCACAGTAGTCAAAGTTTCAGCAGTGCAGGTGCCTTTGTTATTAGCTAGGGTTGTCTGCTGCTCAGTAGCATCTAGGCGTTGTCCCTGCACAGTTACTACTGAGAACAGCTTGGCCAGTCAAGAGGTGAGAGACAGACTCACCAAAAAGCAAGGAGCAAACCTGTCATTTACCAAATTGATTAACTCACACATTTCTTGTACGTTTTAATCAAGCTCAGAGTGGTCTTGTTTCAAATGGTCCACCTCATTAGCTAGAGCTATCAACTCTATAGCACAGTGAATGCAGGAAGCCCCTGAAAAGCCAGGGCAACAGCCATCTTCATCAGTAATCCCAGTTGAACTAACAACAGATACCATCATCTCACACAAGGTAGCAACCTCTTGTTGTAAGTCAGCAACTTGAGTTGTCAAAGCAAGCACTTGGGAATCTGGCTGAGGGGCTTTGGTAGGGCAATCATGGCTTCAGGTGGATGCTATTAACTCTCAAATGACATCCCATAGTTGCTACTCTCTATCCATCAAATCATCAGATGGAGGAGAAGGTGGGGCATCTGGTTTGGGAGTAGACAATCCATTTACTTGAGTCTGGAGTTTGGCAATGGTGGCGGCAGTAGCAGCCCTTTCTTGATCAAATTCTTTGCCAAGTTTGTGGAGGCCTTTTGCAGCAAGGACTGCTACTTGCTGCAATTGGTCAAAGGAGTAAGTACTGAACTTGTTGAGCTTCTGCACAAGTTGTTCAAAATCAGTGAGATAGGTGTTCATAGTGGAATCTACTTGAGTGTGCCAGGGATGTTCTAACTGGTGAAACTCATGTAGATGCTCTGACATACTCAGGGATGGATTGGCGCATTTGTTCAATAGAATTGACCAAGCAGGTTTGGGAAGTGACAGAGTTGCACTAATTGTTGGATACCAAGGAAAACAGGGAGTGGATCCACTGTTGGTAAGCCACAAACTGATCCCAGTGATGAATGACTGCAGCTTGTAGAGATGAAATCTCCTGAACGTGGAGCCCTAACACCATTTGATGATGGGCTAAGGCAGGTTGTACAAAGAATGACAATAAGTGCTCATTGGAGCCAGCTGCTGAGAGGATATGCTGTGGAAATTGTGGAGCTACAATCAATTTGTATTATTCTGCTTGGCTGAACTAAAGATGGAGGCAACAGATGGCTCCATAACAGGCTAACCCAAGGGCTACTGCCATGACTTGTTCCAAGTCAGGGGTCACAAAGGGTAGGCCACTAGGCGGTGACCATTCCCAAGGTTCAGCACAGTAGGGACAATAGGCAGGTTGGTGATGTCTTCCTCAATAGGAGGACCTGTAATCTCAGGCAAAGTTGGCTCTTGTATGGGAGGAGGCAAAGGTCCTGAAAAGGTTGTTGCAAAAGGGGTAACCAAGGGGCTTAAAGCCCCTGTAGTGAGCACCATTTTTGTTGTGATCTGAGGCGCAGCACAGAGTCACAACAGGAAATCCTAACCTTAGGATTGGATTTGTACTAAGTCTTGGTTAGAATGGCAGGGAAGGCTATGTAATTACCTTGTGGCCCTGATTGAATAATATCTGCTAGACGTGGCTAGAGAAGCACCAAAGTACGTGAAGACACAAAGACAAAAATGTGAATATAACTTAAATTTTATTGAATATAAAGATAGGGAATATATACAGTGTAGCTTTACCACAAAACAGTACATGGACAGTAGGATCACTTGCCACAATCATGAATGGAGCAAGTGAGTTGTGCAGAATCAGGAAACCAAACATTTGAATTTCCCAATTTGGAAACAGCCTCATTTTGGAGGGCAAAAGCAAAAGAGAGGGATTTGTCCTCAAAAATAACCCATCAAAGGTGAAATCAAAACATGTTGAATGACGGCATTCACTACAGTTAATCTGCATGATTGACAGCGCAATTGTTTGGTTACGCAATTGCTCAATTGCAGGCGTTGAACCTATGAAACATAGGGTTTTGTCTGGCCCATTTTGGGCCCTGACAGTACAGATAGCAGCTCACATTTAGGATTGCTTAGTGTGCATTTGTTCAAATGAAAGCAGAAAAAAGACAACCAGTTTGTTATTTCATTGCAAATGGCTTCAGGTCTTTGTGGGGTTCCTGTTTACCAGTCCCCATTGTGTGTCCTGGGTCAAAGCCAGGGTCCAACTGGATAAAGTTGACATTCCCTGGTTGGGGCATGTGGCTAGGTTAGAGCTTATACTTGACTTGCATAACAGTGAATTATTCCAATACTTTTTGTCATAAATTAGGTGCATATTAGAATAGTCAAGGCTATCAGTGGAATTAATCCTGGTAGTCAAGGCTAATTGATTTGCACCCAAATCCGTTGGATCTGACGGATTTGCAATTCCAATTGTATCTTGGATGTTACAATGATTTTTCCAACCTGTTACATCCAGTTGGATCAAGTTCAGGAACTGAAAGCAGCTTCTGTAATGGGCAGCTGCAAGCTGCAGCCACTCCGGGGTAATGTGCATCCACTATTCTCTGTCAGATTGTCCAGATCATCCTGAGATGGAAAGAACACAGATGCAAGAGCCTGGTGAACACCAGAAGATCCTGTAATGTTCCTGACAATGGTGCAGGTGTTAATAACACTTCTGCGTCCATTGTGCAGCCAGTATAGTATATAAACTTCTCTTCTTTCTAAATAAGATATAAACTTTCACACATTCTCTACTTGCTTTTACACTCTACTTAGTTGTTACCTTAGATTTATAGGTAAAGACTTCATAGTCTTTAAGTCTTGTATTAATTTGTGTATAGGCCTGAAACCATACTCTCCAAAGCTAGCACTATAGACGTTAATCCCCAAGACATCCAAGGCCAAATTAACGGCACTTTTCCTATTACTAGGCAAGCATCCTCTCCATGTACTTGAACCTCAGCTGGGTCTAGATCCTCTAGAGGCTGATACCAATCTTTCAAGAGTCTGGTGGACTCAAACCCAATGAAGTTCTTTCCTCTATCTGTCATCTCAAGGTGTCTAGTCAACCTTTCTCACTCTTCCTGGGAAGTCTTACTAGTAGCAAACCTTTGAAAGCTTTGGAAATAGGTATTCTCCTCCCCTTGGCTAGGGAAGAAGATGTTGTGCAATTCACTCATAGGGACTAATGTATCACTCATAAATATGTGTAGGGGTTGAAATGAGCATTTATTTGCTTAAGAAGGAAGACCACCTTATAAACCTTCTGTTATGTGGCCTGGTGTGACAAAATTGAGGGATAATAAGAAGCTGTCTCCATGTGGTGGGGAATCACCCACAAAATCCACATAGAGTTAATGATTAACCACCAACACAGTATCAGGTACTGTTTTGTGAAATTTTGAAATGAGATACTAGAGTTAAGTAAAATAATTAACCCTAACCAAAAGAGCCCAAGATACATGGCCTGTGAGAGAATCAGAGTGTCTTTGGCATAAAATTCAGGACATTGAGATAGCACAAGAGTTTCAGCTTTAACAGTAGGAGGAACAGCTCCAAGATTGACAGGCATTGAATTAACATTTGGCGGAGGCAACAACAAAGTACCAATGACAGGGCCCCATCTTCCCATAATAATCCAGCTAAGGATTGAATTGTAGGGAATGTAGAGCAAAATGTCAACTACAGGATGAATTTAAAATAAAAATTAGACCAAGGAATATTTGATTTTATTGAGTAAAATTTTGGGAGGACTCAACTCTTAAGAGTTGAAACAGTGAAAATTATTTAATATATATCAAAAATTGACTAAGTAATACTGCCTGAATCCTGAGCTCCTATTTCTTCCACATTGTCAAGTGAGTATCTAGTCCAGTTTGCAAAGAAATCATGAGTGACCAACTTCTGATGACCATGCTGATAAATAAGATCATATTGGGTGACCCTCAAATTACATCAATTTATCAACATCATCTTACAAGGGGACTTCAGATTCAACTTGCTAACTGGAGCAGCTGTAACCCATTTTTGATCAACTGTTTGATTCAAGTCCGTTAAATTGGTCAATTTTGTTAAAGGTTTCCTGGATTTCTGAGCCTTTTTACCTGACCAAATAATTCCTGGCATTATGAAACTTACTGTGACACCTGGGTGGTATAGAAAAACAATAGGGGTTTGCCAATACTTGGTTTTCCTCTAAAAAACTTTGAACTCCTTGTGTTTGGTCTTTGGCTTCTGCTCCTTAGTCTTAGACTCCAGCTCCTTATTTGGGCTCCTACTCCTTATCTTGGGCTCCTGCTCATTTATGCTTGTTCTCAGCTCCTTGTTCTGTCCTTGTAGCCTTTGCAATCCACTGTTTCCAATCCCTGATACTGTAAATTCAGAACCTGAACGTAAAAATGCAGGATTGTCAAATCCTTGGTCCAAATTTTGAATCACTTTTGCAGGATGGCCTTTTTTTAATTAAATTGAATTCTTTGTATTTTTATTTGAATATTTGAAAATGCGGGGACTCATAGACACTTTGAAAAGTTCAAGTCAAGCTGCATAAATCCAATGGACAAAATGAAGTAACTGGAATCAGATTTGAAGTTTTCAAATCCATCAATCATTTTCATTAAGTTTACTATGTTTTTTGAAATTGTGGGATTGTCAAATCCAAGAACCAAATTTCAAATCACTTTTGAATGTCACTAGTAAACTCAGATATTAATTGCAGGAACTGGAATCCAAATTTAATGTACAGTAAGCACACTAGGAAACACCAACCCAAATAAAGAAGCTCCACTCTGGATAAATCAAATGAAAAATCCAATCTCAACAACAATGTTTAGACATAAAAAGTGATTAAACTTTAAAATCATCCAAAACTGGAAAGGATACAATATTATTCACTTCAAATTACGGATATAGAAAATCTACTACTATTCAAAGCTAAATCAAGAGAAAAAAACTACTCACACCTAAACCAATAAATCTAAATAAATACATATTTAATCTAAAATATATTTTTTTATTTTATTTTTATGGACTGTCAGTTGCATTCCCAACCAGCTCCTGCACCAGCCTGCGGGACAGCCTTTCCACAAGGGCGTCCCAGAGGGTCCAAGAACAGACCTAGAACACAAATTGAAGGGAGTCATGCCAATACACAGGCCTCCCAAGGCGTCAGCACCAGTCAATTAACTCCTGTGTCCCAAGCCAGATCACACAGCCTTAATCCCAGACAGAAAACACTCTCAAGGCCTGCAACCAAAGCCTCTTACACAAAGGTCATCAGGAATAATGAGGTTACATACACCTCCACCATATACCCAGTTGTCACCCGGGCCTGCACTCTTGAACCAAGAGTTGCTACTTCCTGCCCCTGCGTCTTTGACACCACCTGCAAGCCATTGGCCACTACTGTTGAGCCATCTGCGCCTGTATTGTATGCCCCCATTGATGGCGCCACTGCAAGCAAGCGTGATCCACCTTCTACACAAAGGTTCCTGTCCCCTGTGTTGAGCCTGCTAGCCAGGATGCAGTGGTACCTGCCAAGGGCTGGCATTGGTTGACGGATAGTGAGCGTGAAGCTCTCCTTAACTTCTTGAACAGGGGAGTGGCAGTTTGGGATATTGCGTCCCAATTTGGTGTCACAGCCAGATACATTGCCAACATCAACACCAAGTATGGCAACACCGGGCAAATTGCCAAATCCACCAAGGCTAAGCGGCAGCCCAAACTCCTTCAGCCCGTTTATATTGATGCAATCAAGCAGTGGGTAGCTAAGGATTGCCACCTGTAAACACTTGCTGTCCAATCAATGATTGCCACAGAGTTTGGGCTTTCTTTTTCTAAAACCCTTGTTTACAAAGCAATAGTTGATTTGGGCTTCTCATGGAAGGTGCTTGGAGTTTCTCTGTACAATAAAAACAGTGAAAAGACCATCAAGGATTGACACATTTATGCCAAGACATATCTGGCACTAAAGGGGACTGGGAATGTCCAGTTCTTCTACATCAATGAATCTTTGTTTTCCTCCTCACTCAGGTTTAGGCATGGGTGGGTCAAGAAGGGGTCCAAGGACGGCATAGCCCATTGTGCAGCTGTCTGTTCCCAGACCTATTCCATGGTTGCGCTTCTTGGTCCTTGCAGGCTAGACCAGTATCAGATGATTAAAGGCTCCCATAACAGTGGGACCTTTCTTGATTTTCTCTGAGCCATCAAGGAGTACCTTTGGATAAATTACAGTGGCACAATCAACATTGTTGTGCTTGATAATGTCAGGCTCCACAAAGTGGATCTGGTTGTGTCCAAATTCCCTCCCCCCCTGTTGACAAAAACAGCCATTCTGCCAGCCACCGCCTTGCAGACTGCCCAATGAGGCTCCTCTTCCTTCTGCCTTATTCTCTATTTCTGAATCCAATCAAGGAGGTGTTTGATTGGATCAAGAATAAGGTAAAACAAGGCCTCCCTCAGGACACAGAGGATATCTTCAACATTCTTGAGATCAGCCAATTTGTAATGCCACCTGATGTGGTGGCAGCTTTCTATGAGGACTCGTAATCCTTCCTCTCAAAAGCCCTGGCCTCCAAGCCAATCAGATAAATGGGCGCTCCAGATTTTATTTAGTTTTAATTTTATTTAGTCTGTTTTTATTATGACTCAATAATTATTATTTATATATAATAATGTGACGTTTGAATGTATTATAGACATATAAGAATATTTAGAAAAGGTAAGTAAAATTAATTATACTAGGTATGAGGACAAATATTTTTATTATAATGCACTGAATATTATTATTGGCTTTAGCGCTAACAAATGAATAAATTAAAAAAGATAGAAATAAATTAGTTATTTAAATAATTGTGAATTGTTGATGGTACTTTGGCTTTTTTAAGCCACAAATTGGACCTTGCATGTCATCATCTGATCCTTGTTATTTCAGTGCCACTATATCCACACAACACAGAAGCCAATGATTTTTATGTATCACTTACTAATTAGTACTTAGGACGCGGGTCAAGTATATCAAATATGTTTATCAAATCACATTATGGGGGAAAGGTAATTTGAGTTCTAAAAAATCATTTGTTTAGAACAATAGTAGAGAGGGCCGCATGATACAGATAAATTCAATTTTTGATGTTTATCTATGTGATAAATAAACCTGTACTTGACAAGCTAGTAAATAAAAACATTTTTAACTCATTTTTAATATTTGGCTGGTTGCAACTTTAACTAATGTCTTGTTTTATATTTAGATATATTAATATTATAATTTACATGCTAAAATTTAAAATAAAAATTAAAATATTAAAAGTAAAATTATAATTATAAATCTTAAAAGTTAAATATTAAAGTTTAAATAATTGAAATATAACAATTTGATTAAATTGTGATTTATTCAATATTGAAATATTTGATATTAAAAATTTTAATATTAACTTTTAGATACTAAATTTTTTAATATTTAAATATGTAATATTATGAATTTTTATAGTAAAATTTTAAATTACATATTTAAATATTAAAAAATTTAGTATTAAAATATAAAAAGTAAAAAAATTAATTTGCAAGGGGAAAATATTTATTGGGGGATGCTAATTGCAAAGGGAATGTGATTATTCCAGGGAATTATACCCCAAAATTAAATTTTCAGCTAATGCATCTAATTGGATCCACATACTCTTCTGTACGTGGTGGACAACCCTGGATGCAATTGCTAGAGGGGTGGCGCCCTGTACCCCGGTGGTTGTTGATTGTTTGATAAAAGGCAGGCGGGTGAGTGAATCAACTAGTAGGTTTTTTGGGGGGCACATAGTACCTGTATAGTGTTGCCAATGCAAAGGAGTCATACAGGACGTGCTTGACTGTCCTATATCCCTGTGGTGTCTTCTGTCAGTCAAGGGCTACACAGCATATATCAATTTGTATAGGTACATCTTCCAACTTTTTGACGTTAGTTTTTAATATGCAATGTAGGAGGATTCCAAGGTATACTGCGACGTGGATTCTCTGTGAGGTATACTTTTCCAAGAACATGCACAGTTTTTGAAGACTTGAACTAACCTATTGATATAGGATGTTTGATTGAATTTGAAGAGGGTTCTGGGAGGCGCCCAACTTGAATCAGCCCCCCAGGCCTCGGCAAACAATATTAATGAAGGTTTAAAATTATTCACAAGGACTGCATCCCTGACTTTATTTGATAGTGCCTTAAATACTTCATTTAAAATTTTAGATTTCAAATATTCATTTCCTATTTGAAAGTTGGTTTTTATTAAATTCTTTTCATATTTGTTGATATTTGTGAAAGGGAATCTTTGAATGCTTTTGTATATGTATTCATTGAAGTTCAGTTTGATATCCCCGCAAATTTCATTCATTTCTTTGATTTTGATATTTGATCCTAGTTCATACGCTTCCCTTATCCATGGCAAGCACCCTGCAGGTGGTGAATATTCCCTATCTTGAGCTTCACTAAAAAAAATATTCATATTCTGTTGAATTATTTTATTTATTTGGTTTTTATTTATTTCTTTTACAGGGGCCACCAGTGACTGGTAACACCCGTAAAACCAACTTGGTGTATAAGCTGCCACTTTGGCAACCTCATCCCCATTCCTGGTGATGACTAAAATAAATATAATTAAAACATAAAAAGAATTACTAATTGTTTCCCTGTGGCCCCCTCAGCCACAGGCCCAATTTGGCAAACTTCATGAGCGTTGGATGCTCTTCATTAATTTTTCTAGGCTGAATTTTTCTTATCTTTCTTGCAACTTGTGTTTCTTCTTGGTTTTCATTTGATAAAGTTTCTGTATTTATTGAAGCGCTCTTGCTTCCTGACTGAGTTTTGTTTTTGTCTGTTTCCATTTGATTGTTTTCCTCTTTGTTGATGTTAATTTCCTTTTGAATTTCAGTTCCTTCAATTTCTTTGATCTTATTGTTTTCTTTGCCTCCTGCCAGAACTCCCACAAATTGTAGGCCGCGTTGTTGAACTTCAGACTTGATAAAATTGTTCCCTGTAGATTAAGTAATGCTTCTTTGTTCTTTTCATCTATAATATTTCCCAATTTATCCAGAGCATCTTCTTTTGACTGGATTAGTGGCTGGCCCTTGTTACCAAGCTTTCCTGTCACTATTTCTCTGATATTTCTTTCTATTTCAACAACCTTTTGCAGGTGTGCTTCTAATTTGTTGATCAAGTTATAGATAGTTGGCATTTTTTTTGAATTCCATCAAAAAAACTGGTTTTTTAAGTACTATCTTCAACGCAGACATATTTTTCATCATCATTAATAAATTAAAGACAATAAACGTAAATATTGCATTAGAATATTGCAGTTAGACGTCAACTCTTGATATTTAGAAATTATGTGCATAACTCAATGCATTTCAATTAATAAAACCCATTGTAAACTTGGCCTTTTCCATTATAATTTATTAAAACAGATTGTGTTTATATTAGAGAGCCATTGACGCTTAGTACAAATATTGAATTAGTGCATTTTACAGCCTGTATATTTAGCTATTGTTAATAATTCTGTAATCTTTTTAGTTAGATTTTGCAAGGTAATAATAATGTAATGGGTTAACAAATTACAGCTTACTGTCATTAATTGGTTGATTTTCTTTGCTATGACAATAGTGCATTTTCTGATATTTACGCACTAGTATCCAATTGGTTGGCTTCACATCCAATCACATAGGCAATAGGAAATCAATCCTCCACCCCAACCACATCTGGTCTTGGGGTGGCAACTTGATTTCCTATTACCTATGCAATTGAATGTGAAGCCAACCTATTGGATACTAGTACATAAATATCAGAAAATGCACTATTACCACATCAAAGAAAAGCAGCCAATTAATGGCAATAAACAGTAATTTGTTAACCCATTACATTATTATTACCTTGCAAAATCCAACTAAAAAGTTTACAGAATTATTACCAATAGCTAAATATACAGGCTGTAAAATGCACTAATTTTTAATACTTGTACTAAGTGTTAATGGCTCTCTAATATAAACACAATCTGTTAGAATAAATTATAATGAAAAAGGCCAAGATTACAATGAATTTTATTAATCAAAATGCATTGAGTTATGCACATAATTTCTAAATATCAAGAGTTGACGTCTAATTGCAATATTCTAATGCAATAATTACGTTTATTGTCTTTAATTTATTAATGATGATGGAAAATATGTCTGCTCATAATTTTAAGCAATTTGTAAAATGTACAACATTTTATTAATTATGGGAAATTCTAATAATGTAAAAAATATATTATTAATTATGAACTGAAAGAACAAAATCAATTTTAATGAGTTGTCACAAAGAAAAGATTTATTTACTAATCAAAGGACAGGAATGGGAGGGAATGGGAAGAATGAACATTGCCTTCATCTGCGCCTATGAAAGGGACAGAATCAGAGATAGTAGTGAGGGAATAGGTGGTGGTTTGGGAGTCAGGGTTGGAAGGCAGGTGGCTTGATGGGGGATTGGGGAGGCAGGGTTTGTTGACTGGGATTGGGCAGCAAGAGCTGATTGCTTCAATTGCTCAAATTCTTCTTCTGTCACATATACTGGCTTGACAAAAAGGATGGACTGGTGTGGGGGGAGATGGGGGTCCTTTCTGGACTTATCACTATCACTTGCATAGAAGATGATGAGATCAAATAATTCCTGGACGGAAGCAGAAGGGAAAAGCTCATACCCCTTATCAATTTGGGTGCATAGTTTGTTGTAGGTGGCAGGTTTTAGGCGCCTGAGAGCAGAACCAAAATTGTAAAGACATAAATCTGCAAGATGTATGTCAGCGTAGTTGATGGGGTAGCACCAGCAGGTATGCCCCACAGCCCTGATTTCTTGGGTTGCCCATTCCCGCTGCTCCATCTCTGCACTCAGTACAACTGTGTGCACAGTGTTTTGTGTGGCCCACTCCTCCAGCATGGCCTTGAGCTCTGTCTGGTAGGCATACCCATCTGCAGTGTTCAATATTGCCAAGTAATAATTGACGCCCAATGAGGAAACTGCCAATAAAGCCCTGACAAACCGATACAATATTGGGCCGCGCTTTTACACATCAGACTGGATACACTTCTCTCCAAAGTCTTGGATATTTGCAGATATCTTAGCATACAACAGGAAGATGACATCATTACAGGCCCTCATTGCCCCCCCTTTGATAAAATTAATAATAGTTGAATTTTAGGGGTCAGTGTCCACCAAAATGGGGCCACTGAGAACTTGATTGGACAAGATTCTAGCAGCAACCACAGCTCCGTGCATCCACAAATTCACTGTTCTTTTGTTGGTGAAGATGCCGTGGAGTCCCAACTGGAGATGTACCTGGACCAGGGGCATCCACGGGTCACATTTCATAATGGCCATCATAAGGGGATGGGCTATGTCACCTTCAGTCAAAGTATGGGCACTAGTCAGGGTCTTCTTGGTAGGGTGGCCACAGTTGGCGTGGGCTTGCAGGGTTGCAGCCACAGTGGACTTTGAAAACCCCATTGCAGCCACAATTTCCCCAAGGGACATAAGCTTCCCTTGCTTTTCAACCATTTTGAGAACAATCTCCAGAGTGATTAGTTTTCTTCTGAGTCTTGCAGGCTGATTGGCTGGGGGAGGGATGTGTTCATCATGGGAACTGGTCAATGTCATCTGATTGGCTGTTTTGGGGTCCTGGGCTCTCTGGGCTCTCTGGATGACCCCAATTCTAAAATGGCTGGTTCCAGATGCCATTGCTGATAAGTGATTTGGGTTGGCAGCTGCCTGTGCATGGTGGGAAAACAGGACCATGCTGGAAGTTGCAGGAGAAAGAACAGACTCCTGGGTGGGGCTTTTGGAGGGGCCTGCAGGTTGGGAGTGGCCATAGACAAAGGCTTTACTGTTAAGAGACCCAGTGAGCCCTGCATAATTTTGTCAAGGCCAGGGAATAGCTTGTTGACTTGGTTGTTATTGAAAGAAAACATAATAAATTTATATTAAAATTTTAAACTCAAGAAGAGGAATGTATATTTTAGTCAATTTTATTGTTATATATGTTAATTTTGTGAATACTATGATCTAAATTTTAGCCGTCCTAAATTGGAATAGGGTGCTTTTGAGAATGCCTATGATTTCTAAAAGAATCAGCACAAATTCACTCTAGATCCTTTGGCATCTGTTTTGAGACACCCATAAATTTTATTTATTTCAAATTCCTTGCAATTATGATTAGAAACTTGGTTCTTGGATTTGACAATCCCGCAATTTCAGATTTATTAAGTTTTACATGATGTCTATGATTTGTTTGAAATACAGGAAATCTCAAATTGTACATTAGAATCCCGCATTTCTGATTCATGTATCCCGCATTTGTTTGCTGGGTTTTGTCTTTTGTTAGTTGAGTTATCTGCTCAAGATATTTGAAATTTGCCAATTTAAATAAATCAAAAAAAGTCAAATTAAATGTTTGATTTTATTAAATATTTTATTTTTCACTCAGCTGAGTTGCCCACAAAAGTGATTCAAAATTTGGACCAAGGATTTGACAATCCCACATTTTTATGTTCAGGTTCTGAATTTACAGTATGCCTCAGACTGCTCTCTCTTTTATAGCTCCTTGTTTCAGTACTTTCTCCTTCTCAGAACTCTGGGTTTTCCAGGCTTAAACTATCCAGTTTTCTTATTTCTATAATATATTAAACTTTGTTAATTACTTCAGCCAATTAAAAACCAGATTTTCCCTGTTCATTACCTCATTTTTAGGCTTAAACCCTTCTGTTTAACCAATGAAAACATTGATCAAATAGGCTTTGCCCTGCAGCCAATCACATGTTCAGATTGAGTAGTTTTGCCAAAATATTTCTCCAGATGACTCATTATTGACCCTGTTTTGAACCCAGCATTATCTTGCTCTGTATAAATACTTGCTCTACATTTGAACAGGTTTGCCATAATTACTGTCACATTTCTCTGAGGAAAATTGATTGCTTCTGACTATTTTTTACTTAAGGGATTTTTGCACCTTAATTTCTTCAATGTTTCTCTGTATTTTCCTGTGTTTTTCTTCACTCAGAGAAGTTAAAAACTGCCTGCTACCTGCTGCTTGCCTCTCACTCCTTTCCATGGTTTTGGTGAAACTTTTGCCTTTGTCCTCAAAGTTTCTTTGTACTGTTTCTGTCTGTTCTTTCTTCTTCTTACTTAATCAACTCTTAATAAATTCACAGTTCATTTTCTTTCCACTTTTTCTCTATTCTCTTTTTATTTGTTAATTTTTTCTTGCTTTCTTTTTATTATTTCTTTTTCTATTCTTTTATTAATTCTTTTTTAATTATTTTCTTCATTTGCTTTTTTTCTTTCCAATATTTAACTGTCCAAGTCTTGTCTACTCAACTCCTAGTTTTCTTTTAATGACCTTTACTCATTTCATCTGCTCCTTTTTCTGCTTTTGCTAGTCCTTCTCAGTCATCTTCCAGCCCTTCTGCAAGTCCTTATCTTTCATCTTCCACTCCTTCTGCAAATTTTTTCCATGAACCAGTGAGGCTCTGTTCTTCTCTATGAACCATTGAGGCTATGTCCTTCTCTATAGTCTATATATCAACACCTCAGACTCAGGAAATAAGTCTAAAAGTAAGTCAGCATCTGACTAGGCCCCTATCAGTGACCACAACTTTAGGTCATCAACCACAGATAATACTCATGTCTGTGCAACTTTTTTTACTCACTCAATTGGTTAGTTTGAGCTTTCAGCTGAAAATTAATCAACTTTACTTTCCAGAAAACTATTTATTACCAAGTTCTGCATCTGCTTTCCCAAGAAACTACCTTGATAACGTTCCTGGGCATACCCATGCCTCTCTGGTGGCTTCAGGACCTCCCCAAAGCTACCAGGAAGACATAGATAGGGAAACCTTATCCCTTGACTAGGTAAGATTTGCCACCCAAAGACCTCCTTCAAGTGATCAAAGGATCTCAGAGCTATCTCAGCACATCCTTTCCTAGAAGCCATAAGCTACCTACTAGGTTGCAGCACCATCTTTCCCTATCAGGCATACATTACCTGCTAGGTTGGAGCACTATTTTTTACATGTAGCCATAAGCTACCTACTAGGTTGGGATTTCATCCTTTCCTAGTAGCCATCAGTTACCTACTAGGCTGGAACATCCTCCAGCTCTAGTAGCCATCAGTTATCTACTAAACTGGAGTGCCATTTTTCTTACCAAACATTTACTTGTATTAGGCCACCATCATTCTCTAACTTCAAGCATTGAGTCTTTATTTTAGCCAAATCAGCCCTTACCTGCAAACTGCCTACATGTGGATTATCACAGCCTTGGACGTCAGTATTGGTTGATTTCATTGTGAAGCTTCTGGACTTGAATGGGTTCAATGAAATAATGATGGTAGTGAATTTGTTTACAAAAATGGCACATTTTGTTCCTTGTTCAAATACAATTATGTTGATAAGACAGCACAGTTTTTTGTGGATCCAATCTTCTCACTGCACAGCATTCCAATGGAAATTGTTAGTGATTGAAAACCTTAATTTATTGCACAGTTTTGGAAAGCCTTCACCAGGATTCTTGGCATCAAGCTATGCTGCTATATGACCTTTCAACCCCAGTATAATGGACAAACAGAGAGGGAAAACCAAAGTTTGGAGGTTTACCTACTTTGCTACACCAATGCACAACATGATAACTGGTCCTCAAATTTACCTATGGCTGAATTTATGTATTATAATGCTCCACACACACCAACTTGAATTTCATCCTCTTTTGCTAATGTGAGTTAAAACCTTTTGTTTAATATGGATCCTAGACTGGTTAGTAATGTAGAGCTGCATTTGATTAAGCTTCTGCATTGAAGCAGGTCTATAAGGAGCTTCAGATTACTCTTGCTGCTGTCTTGACAACTTACAAGGAATACTGCCACAAGTAACATTCATCTATTATTGATCCACAAGACAGAATCTCATTCCCAGGATTCAAACCCCAAATTCCTGTGGGCTGCCTGCGCTTTTGGGCTCAAATCAAAAAAAGATTTGACTTTGGAGAAACCTCCTAAACCCACCAGTGTAGCACCTTCTACAATCAAAACTTTCTCTCTGAAGGATCCCCTTGGCCCAGCCAATAGGAGCGCCAATCCATGTAATACCCCTGTGATAACCTGGGCCGCCACCAATAGAGTGCTGCATGAATTTCTCCAAGAACAAGGCCTGCCAGATAATGACAAATCTTAAAGAAGGAAATTAAGATTCCCTATTTCAGCCCAGCCAATGATGAAATGTCAACTTTGGATACCATCAAAGATTTCCAAACCCTGGTAAATGCTACCATCTGACCCAAAGGATTTTGCAAATTTTTCCCATGGCTGATGGGCATACTTATATTCTGGGGCTGCCAGAAAGTTACCCATCATCATTTTTGCAATAAAGTGTTATGAACCCCTGGTTTGCTCAGATCATTAAATACCTAATTTTAGCGCTTTTTATTTGCAGTTTGATTTCTCTGGCTCCGCCCCTTTCACCAATCAACCCCAAGAAACTGCAGACAAGCTGCCTGAGTTATACTGTCTTTCAAGAGCACCTTACAGCCCAGTACATTTCACAGAAACCCTCCTAATCCTGACTATTAAGAGTTCACCTTAGAAGAAATTCTAGTCTACAACCCTGAAGCCAGAACTAGAGAGCCTGAAATTATTATTTATGAAGACACCTGGCATATCAAGCAACCATTGCTATTCCAGAATAAATATAACCACCTGCCCGCCTATCTAGTGCCCATGACTCCTCCTGTGATCCTGTGGTCCAACCACCCGCAAGAATCTGTGACCGCCACTGAATCTAACCACTCAAATATTTGTATTACTCTATATAACACTCATCAGACTGGTTGATTCTATGGTGTCCGCTAACAGTCCTTAGGCCCTGATCAAGAAATTATTATCTTTAATTGTAAAGTTAGCTCATATCCTGTGGTGGGTCCTCCCTCTGGGCCTATGGGCTGTCTGCCTGAAAGCTCCCCAGAACCTGCTACAGGCTGAATCCCTGACAAATAGCTGATTGAAAGCGCCAGGACAGTCCCACTTACAGACCTGGTGATCTGGTGATTATAAATACTTGCAACATGATATTAAAAATCCCATGTTGCAAATTGGGCCCCAAACATGTGGTTTCATTCAAGGTTGAATATCAGATTGGTCCCTCAGAATACTGGCTGGAGTTGCCAACTTCTTTTAAAATTTTCCACATCTTTCATGAGGGTCTTCTCATCTCTTTTTGCGGTACAGAAAAGGATCCTTCCCAACCCATCTTTATAGAGAGAAAAACTGAGTATGAATTAGAATGCTGTTGAAACCAAGTTTCCAGACTTGCCTGCCAATGTATCTCACAATACACAGGGGCGCTTGATGAGCTGCCCCTTGACGTATCTAACAACATGGATCAATTTGATGGCAATGCTGAACTACAGGCACTTTCTCCTAATTAGTAGTGCTACCAATTCAACCTGCTGATCCTTCACAAGTTATTCCTTGGCTCCAATCCTTATATGGAACATTCCACCATGCTGTGACAGAAATTGTGGGATATTATGAAGCTGTTTCTAAATGGTGGGGAATTATCACCCAAATCCACATAGAATTAATGATTAACCACCAACGTGGCTTCAGATATTGTTTTGTGAGATTTCCAATTGAGATACTAGTATTAAGTAAAATAATTATTTCTAACCAAAGTAGCCCAAGATAAATAGCCTGTGAAAGCATCAGAGTATCTTCAGAATAAAATTCAGGGCATTGAGATGCAGCACAATTTTCATTTTCTAAGACAGGGGGGACCACTCCAAGATTGGCAGGCATGGGATTAACATTGGGCAGATTTGACAACAAAGTGCTAACATCAGGGCCCCATATTCCAGTAATGATCCAGCTGAGAATCAGATTTTAGGGGATGTAGCAAAACAATCCAACTACAGGATGCATTTTAAAAATTAAATTAGACCAAGGGATGTATGATTTTTATTGAGTAAATTTTTGGGAAGACTCAACTCTTAGAGTTGAAACAATGAAAATTATTCAATATATATCAAAAATTGACTAAGCAATACCACCTGGATCCTGGGCTTCTATTTCTTCCACATTGTCAAGTGAGTATCTGGTCTAGGTTGCAAAGAACCCTTGGGTGACCAATTTCTGACAACCATGTTGATCAATAAGTTCATATCTGGTGGCCCTTAAGTTACGTTGATTTATCAACGTCAACTTACAGGGGGGAATCAGATTTGACCGGTGAACTGGAGCAGCCGTAACCCATTTGCAATCAAATGTTTGATTCAAGTCTGTTAAATCAGTCATCTTAATTAAAGGCTTCCTGGCTTTCCAAGCTTTCCTACTTGGCCAAATAATACCCGGCATTATGGAACTTACTGTGACATTAACCTCTGCTTTAGCCCAGGGCACAATACCACCATCCAGAAGATGGGATAAGGAAAAGTTTTTATGGGCAGGGGGAAGTTTCATTGTGGCCAAGGTAAGCTCAGGGTGACCAATGGCGGTGGGCGGCAATTGTAGAACTCTTGGATAAGAACTGGGGAATTGGAGCTATCATAGCGGGGAACCCATGAGTTTTCAGAATTAGGATAACACTTCCATGACACCAAATACTCTAGACAATGTTAATTCTTACAAGAAGCCAAAATTCATTTCAACTCATATTCAGGTTCTCCTTCCACCAGAATGGGTTGGGAAGAAGGAATCTCAGTACCCTTGAAAGGAGTAAGTAAGCATTTGTAGAAGGTGTGGAAAATCTTAAAAGCCAGGGTAAATCTAGTTGATATGCAGAGGGATCAATTTGACGCTCAACTTTGAAGGGACCAACTTGCTTGGGACCTAATTTGCGGCAAGGGACCTTCAGTTTCATATTATGAGCATCCACCATGACCAGATCCCCTGGTTGGTAGGTTGGACCTTCCTAGCGCTTGCAATCTGTGTATTCATTGTAATATGTCACGGCGGCAGTGAGAGTAACCTGGAGCTCCTGATAAAGTTGCTTCAATGCAGCAGCCTTGTTGTGAATGCCACCATTCACCATGTTTAAATTTTGCCTTTGATGGGTTATTTTGAGGACAAATCCCTCTCTTTTGCTTTTGCCCTTCAAAATGAGGCTGGCTTCAAATTGGGAAATTCAATTGTTTGGTTTCCTGATTCTGTGCAACTCACTTGCCCCACTCATGCTTGTGGCAAGTGATCCTACCGTCCATGTATTGTTTTGTGGTAAAGCTACACAGTATATATTCCCTATCTATATATCCAATAAAATTAAGTTCTGTTCACATTTTTGTCTTTATGTCTTCACGTACTTTGGCGCCTCTCTAGCCACGTCTAGCAGATATTATTCAATCAGGGCCACAAGGTAATTACATAGCCTTCCCTGCCATTCTAACCAAGACTTAATACAAATCCAATCCTAAGGTTAGGATTTCCTGTTGTGACTCTGTGCCATGCCTCAGATCATGACATTAACCAAAAGAAAACTTTAATTCCAAGTGGGGAATTGAAGCCTGGTCAAGGCCAAGCCTGGGGGCAATTGGAAACTGTCCCAAAGCCAACTGAAAAAGATTTTAATGGGCTGACACCCTCTGAAACCCAGAATTGGGGACTTGGGTTGCCAAATAGCCCAAAATTCCCCTGCCAGCTTCTCCAGGGCAAAAATAATGAAAATATCTATCTAACTGAAGAATAAGTAGTCACCAATGGAACCCAACTTGAGAATAATTCATTTACAACCAATAAGGAGTTGTCAGTAAGTCCAATTGCAGTTTCCCAGCAGGATATAGCTGGGAACACTGGCATCCCCTTTCTTTGTTGACATCTTCATTTAATAAACTTTTGTTGATTAATGAACACTGAGCACTTATAATTTGCAGAGGTTTATTACATTATCACAAATTTTATACGGCTGGTGCTTTCAAACAGAGAGTATATCCAGTATCAATGTCAGCGCTGGGAAACAGAGCAACTTCTAGCTGCCTCCAACCAACCACTGTTAGCCTTTTTCCTATCTCCTAGAGTTCTGGACCAAGAAACAATTCCTGCTCCTGCACCACGCCTCTCCTTTCCTGGTGTCTCTCTGCTCCAACAACTTGACCAGCCAAGCCCAACCATGAGCGCTGCCACAGGAGAACTTCCTCTTGTTCCTTCTGCTTCATTGTATGATTACAGTAACCTTGGGTTCACCTATTTGACCATACTGGGTCTCACTGAGCAAGTGATACCCCACATGAGAGTGTAGCGTCTCTGGGCTTTAGCTGCCAATTATGTGATGTGGATGTCCCCTGTCATCTACTGGGCCTTCTAGGCTTGAACCTTCCCCTTGACCAAAGGTTCTCCTGGGAGTCACCCAGGCCATGACATGTACAGTCAAACCCTAGCATGAAAATTGTTGCCGGATTAATTCAACTGTCTTGTTTTTCCCCAGATGGCCCACCATAGGACAGGTGTGGTGAGCCCCTATGACTTAATTCCTAATGATCTCTTCTGGGACCCATAAGCAACCCTGATGATAAAGTATATGACCTATCTTATGATAACCTTGTGGTTGACCTACTGAGTGCTCACAAGCAAGTTCAAGCAGCTTGTTGTAACTCTTAGACAACAGCTGCAGAAACTTGACCTTGGAATATAAGTCTAAATCTGCACCCTTGGTGAGAGATATGGTGGTAAGCGTAGTGGGAGAAGTTAGCACAAAAGAAACCATAGCCTCATGCAAAATAAGAGTATAAGTGTTGAACTCATCATCTGAAACCATATCAGGGAGGTGATAATGGTTCCAGCTCAAGGTATCGGCCAAATGGTTATCCATCCCTTTATGAACTCATAACAAAACTTATATCTGGAAAGATCCCTGTGCCATCTAGACTGGCAACCCAATAGGACCCTTGGTTGAAAAAATTAAGAGGGCATTGTGGTATGTTCTAACTGTGAATGGATGACGTGCCAACATCAAATGATGATGCCAGTGCTTTAGAGATTCTACAACAGCCAACAATTCCTTGTTGTAGATCATATAATTCCGCTTGCAAGCTTTCATTTTCTGGGAGAAATAACTGACAGGTCTCTCAATGCCATTGTTAGACTCCTGTAACAGTACCCATGTAACTTCATATTTTAAAGCATTTATAGAGGCCACAAAAGAAAGATATGGGTCTATGTGTTGCAGTACTGGAGACAACAACAACAAAGCCTTTACTTCTAAGAATGTTTCCGCACACTCAGGAGTCCAAACCAAGGTTGTATTTCCACTGGCTGAGTATAAAGGGGCTACCACCTCAGAAAGGTATGGGATGAACTTCTTCAAAAAAAGTACAGGTGCCAAGAAAACTTTGCAGCTGATATACAGTCACAGGAGTTGTGTACTAACGTACTACCACCCCTTTATCAGGAGCAATTGTATGACCATCCTCAAAGATAATGTTTCTTAAAAAAGTAATTCTTATGTTTAAAGAATTCACACTTGCTACACTTGATAATCAAGTTTTCCTGAAGAATATGTTCCATCACAGCCAACAAGTGGGCCTTGTGGGACTTTTTTTCTGGAGAGAACACCAAGATGTTATCCATGTAAGCAATGACACACACCCCTATTAAATCCCCAAGAACCAAATCTATCAACCGCTGGAAGCATGCAGGGGCATTCTTCAATCCAAAAGGCATGACATGAAACTGAAAGATACCATTATTGGTTCTGAACGCAGTCAACCACTCCAAAGGCTCTGCTATTTGGATCTTGTTAAAGGCATTTAACATATCAAGCTTAGAAAAAAGTTTTGCTTTTCCACACATTGGAAGATCTGAGCCTCAAGTGGAAGAGGGTAAGGGTCAGGGATAGTGATGTTGTTTAGATTCCCATAATCCACACATGGCTTTAAAGACCAATATGACTTCTGAACAAAAAATAGCAGTGAACAGATAGACAAAGCCTTCTTAAAAATTTAGCATTTTGTCAACATATCCCAAGTCCATTCTTCCAAACACACATCCTCCTTCAAGGTTAAAGGGTAAATAAGAGATGCAATGAATATCAAATTGACAGTGACCTTGAAGTCAAAATCAAACTGATTGTTCCTTTAACCTTGGGCTTTGGTTTTTGACGCCACTAGAAGTAAAGTTCTTCCAAAACACAAAGGTAAATCCAAACTTTAAGGCGCGGGAATAGAAACATTATAAATGATCTGGGCCAATTTCTCAGACTCTGACAAGTCCAACAGTAGAATATGAACAATAATGCCAGAGAGATGGTCAACCTGTAACTTATTTTTGAGTAAGGGAGATATATTATGATCACACCGCAATCCAACACCTAGCATGATGGGATACATGGAGGAGGTATATATAGAAAACCAAGCAGTAAAAGACTGGCCAGCAACAGAGAATGTCACAAGTTTTTTATTGTAAATAAGGAAATTTTTGAAAATTCCCTCCCCTAACTAACATGCCAGTATGATATTTCAACTTCAACTAGTCAGCAGTCTCTATACTCATAAATTTCTCCAATGCATCATGTCAGAATAGCGCCATTAATACTATTTTGATATGGCCTTCAAATATTGATAGCTGCAAAGATTTGACTGGATTTGCTTTCAAGTTTGGAAATTCCTTGCCTTCTACAAATGAGTCTGGTCCAATATCCACCCATTCCAGATTATCATACCTGTCTGTGAATGATCCTGGTATGACCTCATCCCAATGTGACTCCCTCAGCCACTCTGTCTTTCTAATGAGCAATCATTGTCCCTTGTCTACTATTTAAGTAGAATCATTTCTCCTAATAAAGACAAGTTTATCCACATTTCTGTTGGCTTTAATAATCTTCAAGCTTTTTCCTGTTCTTTCTGCCAAAAGGACTTTCAAATCTTGTTTTCCAGAAAATTAAGGTATGTGCCCTTAATTTTGCCCTGAAGGCTAACCCAGGGCTAGCTTCTAACCTCAAATCTTTTGTTATAAAGATTTTCCGCTGTATCCTCCTGGATGTCTTCCCCAGGAGCCAAACACAACAAAATAGTGCTCACTACAGGGGCTGCAAGCCCCTTGGTTACCCTTCTCCCACACGCATTCTCTGGTCCTTCTCCCTTTGTTTCTGAAGTACCCAAACAACCTAAAGTTTCTAGTCCCCCTCTAGAAGAAGACATCACCAATGCCCCATCAACTCCCATGGTATTATTTCTGTCCCCCAGGCCTGCGTGGGCCCCCTTCCAGCTTTCTCTCTCAATTACAAGCAAGCTTGTGCTGCCGCCTGCTCCCTACTCCACTCTGGAACTGTGGCAATGCCCACTATCCCTGGTCTCTGTCCCAGGTACGCTTCTGAAGACCTGTACTCCTTCCTTTTGGATTTTGGTCTCCCCCCGCTGATGGAGTCCATGGATACAATTGGTGTGTTGGTCAACCAGTTTATCCAACCCGCCCTGGTTCACCATCAACTTGCAGTAGGATCCCAGAACCAACTTATAAATGCTGTAGCAACTGCTATCTCAAACAACCATGCTCAGAATATGGCATATCAAGAATGGTCCCACAGTCTCTTTGTGTGTATTTCTAATAACTAGCACAATTTGCTGGCCTCTCAGAAGTACTTAGTCTCTTCCCTGAATTCCCTTTGTTCCTTGCTCCCTGAATACATCAAAGATTGACTATGCAAATTTGATGAGAATCAGGCAGCGTGGCGTGGACAGATTGAGGCCTTTCTGCTAAATCATTGCCAAGATTTTGAGACTCTGGTTAGTGAGCTTAACCAATTCAGAGAAAATATCCATTCACAACTTGAATTAGTTGGATCTCATGTTAATATTTGGGGCCGCAATCTGTAGCATCAATATGGTCTGGATAAGGCTGCATTAGGCAACACTCTATATCAGGTACAAAATTATGTGGACAATAGAGTAGCTTCTATTGAGGTGACTCCTCCCGCTCCTCCTGCTGAGGCCCCCTCTGACTTTGAGGCCAAAGTATGGGAAGCTATAGCTGAGCTCAAGGCTACCACTTGGCGTCAATCTTTTATTCAGAACCCCCCTCCAGTCAAACCTATGCCTGATCCTTGCATTGCTTTGCTCACTGATCAAGTAGCTACTTTGCAAGGCAAAATTGAGTATTTAAGACAACACCTCTCTAATTACAAGGACTTATCCTCTGAGTCTGAAGATGAAGAGAAAGGTGAAGTTGCTAATACTCCCGCTTGTGGCAACCATGGTTGCTGCCCTGGTTTGGAAGGCCAACCCCAGGTCAACTGCGCACGTGCCCTAGATCAGCTTGCAGAAGTAACAAATGATGTAGCTGATAGGCAAGACGCATTGAAAAGGGAGGTATAAAACCTCTCCTGCTTTACTGATACTATGAACGGACAAGTTGTCCCCTTGGTTGCTCAGACCACTTCCCTAACCACCCACCTCAATGGGATTGCTGGCACCTTAGCAGTGCAACAAATTAAGATTGACAAGTTTGGAGCTGTTGCCGCCACTGCTAGAGATATTAGTGGACAGAACAGCTCTACCTTGAATATCTTAGAGGAAAGCCTTTGACTCCTCTGGGCTAGACAACCTGCTGCTGAATCCAAGTTTGAAGGCAACCCTAACATTAATGTCCTCAACCCAGGTGAAAATAGTCAGTCCTTGTCTTTGTCCATTGACCCAAATTAAAAACCGACCTTCAAACAAATATTTGATCCTAAAACCTCTACCATTGCTGCCTTCCTAACAATTTACAAGACTACAATGAGTAGGGCTACTGAAAAACTCAAAAAGGAACATATCCCCACCTGTCTCCATCCCACTTGCCAAGAAGTAGTAGTCCCCAAGCTCCCCTTCATTGTCACTTGGGAGGACATGAAGCGTCTCCTTATTGAAGAGTTCAGAGGAGATCTCAGCTTGGAGGTCAATAAGGATGCATTTATGCACATTGTATTTAAGCCCAAGGAAACCCTGGCTTATTTTGCAGATTTCTTCTACATTGAAGGCCAGCAGTTAATCACCAGCCAACAGTTAACTCCCCAGAAAGCTTACACAGCTTGTTCAAATGCTTTGAAAGTGAACCAGCTTCTATGTCTACACTTCAAGGCACACAAGGCTTCACTTACTTCCATGAAGAGTATTAAGAAGCTCTTGCAAGACATGCATTTAACCCATGGGGGTACGGTGGTACGTAAAAATAAAGCCAGTAATGCTGGGACTACCTCTTGTACGCTGCACATTATGACGCTGGACTCAGGTGGACAGACTAAGAGGCAAGGTTGTCATAACTGTGGCCAAATAGGGCACCACTTGAGTACTTGCACTAATCCCCAAGTGGAAGGGTGTGACCCCAAGGAACATGTGGGAAAAGAGAGGTCAGCTTAGAGATGGAGACGCTCTCTGCTGACCAATCTCCCCCTCCCCCCTGATCCTCCTTCTGATGAGGAAGCTCTGTCTTCCTCTGGCCCAACTATTCTTCACCTATTCCACAATCTCTCCAGTGATTCAGACCCTGAAGATTCTGATATATTATGGCTATTCTGTCCTGGATGTTCCAGGAACTATCTCTGTCCCATACAAGCTTTGCTCTGGGAAGACAACCACCACTTTCCAAGTACCTGCAAGTGAAGCTAAAGCCATGGTGGCTCGCAACTACCTATCCCAGGCCCATTGACCTCCTGTCTTGGTTGATTCTTCTGAGGAAGCAGCCAAGCTAGCCAAAGCTCTCTTCCAAAATGTACTTATATCTCTCCCACTACAGACTGTGTATAAGGAGAATTCTGCTTTAAGGTGCATGTTAGCTAAATGGGAAATGGAGCTAGAGGCTGCGCAAAATGTGCTGGTTGTCTTGCCCCCCTTTGGGAAAGATACAACCTGCGTGGAAATATCAATCCAAAAGGTTAAAATCAAAGCCATACTGGACACAGGCTCTCCAGTCAAAGTAGTATCTTAAAAACTAATGAAGAAACTTAAGCTGGCTCCTGACCTCAACTATACCCAGCCGTATGGCACAGCTGGAATGGCACAAACAAGGGCCATTGGTGCCTACTCTGATCTACCCATGAGGTTTGCAAAGCTCCTCATTGCTTCCCCCGCTGTAGTCCTTGAGAACAAAAGCTATGACCTCTTGGTTAGTACACAATTCCTTTGAGAGTATAACAAGATTGTGAACTTACAAGATGGATATATTTCACTCTTAGGATAGGAGGTCCCTTTGATTTTTGAAGAACCTCTGTGCCTCCCAGGAAAACTTCTTAAAACTTGCTGCTTGAGTACCCCATGGGTATCTTCTCTCTCAAGTATAGGACTCACTCCTCCAACATGAGCACCCCTCCTCCTTCCTGCCCTGCAGAAGAAGGGGTACCTCTTCTTGCCCCAGCAGCTATCACCATTCCCCCAGGCTCTCAAGTGGTAATTGATTCTCAGATTTCTTACAAAGTACCTGAAAAGTTGTTCTTGAGACTCTACTCACCTGAATCCCTAAGCCATAAAGAACCCCACCTGTGTCCCAAGATTCTAGATCAAACCCACAAAGAGCCCGTACAATTACTGCTTGCCAACCTGACAGACCTGCCCATGCAGGTGACCCGAGGCCAGGTTGTAGGGCATGGTTGTATACTGGGAGCAGAACAAGTGACATCCCTATACCCTTTTGAGACTTTTAGTGATTTCAATCTACCTGAAGACAATCCTCAAGTTCTCTCCTTATTCACTGCTGCCAACTTCCCCCAATTGTCTCCCATCCAACAAAAAGACTTGTTGGACCTGCTCAATTAGTTTGGCAACATCTTTGCCTCTGGACCTACGGACTATGGCCTGGCTAAAGTAGTCATCCATCAGATTGATACTGGGGATGTGCCCCCTTTTGTGCCAAACCATACTGCTGTAGTAGGGTGAAGGATGCTCAAGTGTCTAAAGAACTCAAACAACTACTAGACACTGGGTTACTGGCTCCTTATCAAAGTCCTTGGGCTTCCCTGTTATTGATCCTCAAGAAGAAGGATGGAGGGCATTGCATTGTAATGGACTATTGCCGCCTGAACTCTCTCACTAAGAAAGACTCGTACCCCTTGCCCAGGATTGATGATGCTCTCAAATAGTTGGGTGGTTCCAAGTTTTTCTCAGCCATGGATCTAGCCTCTGGATACTGGCAAGTTGACCTATCTCCTGAAGATAGAGAAAAGGCTGTGCTTATCACCTCAGAAGGCCTTTTTGAACCCATTCATATTCCCCAAGGACTTTGTAATGCCTCGACTACGTTTCAACAAGCCATGGACTCTATTTTAAGAGACCTGAAGCTCTCCTGTGTCCTTGTGTACCTTGATGACATCACTGTATTCAGTGCTATCTTTACCAACTACTTGGAAAACCTCAAGACTGTCTTTTTCAAGATCCACAAAGCTGGCTTGAAACTCAAACTCTCCAAGTGCTCCTTCTTTAAAGAACGCCTTGAGTTCTTAGGTCATGAGGTTACTCAAACTGGAATCTGCCCCATAAATAATAAGGTGGAAGCCATCAACAAGATGCTACCTCCCACAAATCTTTGAGAGGTCCAAGTATTCCTTGGTATGATGGGCTACTACTAAGAGTCCATACCTGATTTTGCTGAACTGAGTGAACCCCTTGTTCAACTGCTTTGCTACATCCCCTTTGAGTGGACTGACAGCCAACAACAAGCATTTGAAGCGTTGAAGGCCAAGCTCAAAGAGGCTACTATCTTGGTCTATCCTGATTATGTTAAGGAGTTCATCTTGTATACTGACGCTAGTGGCGTAGCTGTGGGTGCCATCTTAGCCCAGCTTGACAACAAAGGCATGGACTGACCTGTAGCCTACTCTTCACAGGTCCTCAATAAGCGCAAGAAGAACTACAGTGTCACTGAAAAGGAATGTCTGGCGGTGCTACATGCTGTAAAACAGTTCAGGCATTACATCTATGGGACTCACTTCACGGTGGTCACAGATCACTCCTCCCTCAAATGGCTGCAACAACTAAAGGAACCTGAAGGTCAACTAGCGTGTTGGGCTCTGCAACTACAAGGGTACAATTTCACTGTGATACACTGTCCTGGGGACCAACATGAGAACGCTGATGGCTTGTCAAGTATGCCAATACTAGCTATCCACCCTGCTGACGCTGATTGCCTATACAAATTAATAGGGTACCCTGACTCTTGGACCACTGAGCCAGAAGACATTTGCCTGGCGCTAAAAACCCTATCCAAAGACACTGTAATTTGAGATAGGCAACTCTTCAAAAAGATCAACAATGCCTACCTACCATATGTTTGCCCTAGCATGAGGATAGCCATCATCCTCCAAGCTCACATTGACACTGGGCATGGTGGTATAGCCAAAACTCATGACTGGTTATGCAAGAACTTCTACTGGGAGAACATGCACCTTCTGATCCCTGATGTTCTTGCCTCCTGTCATTTGTGTCAACTCCAACGTCCTTGCCTGTCCCAACACCAATTCAAACTCATCCCCCCTAAGCATGCTTTCCACACTGTGAGTATTGATGCTGTTAGGCCTTTCCCTCAGTCTAGGTTGGGGTGTTGATTTATCTTAAAGTCATAGACCATTTTAGCAAATGGGGTTAAGCCAGAGCTACAAAAGATATAACTGTCAAGACCACTGCTAATTTCTTGCTGCAAGATATCTTCTATCCACATGGCTGCCCTCAAGTCCTGCTTTCTGACAATGGCACCAATTTTAATGCTTGTCTCATCATGTCTATTGTTGAAGCTATGGGTACCCCCAATCTTTCTCCGCGCCATATAACCCTTCAATTAATGGAACTGTCAAACAAGCCTATTCTTCCCTGGTGTCCATAATGAGGAAACTCATGCTCTCTGATGCTGCTAATTGGTATATGTTCCTCCCTGCTGCCCTCTTTACTTACTGACTCAGTAGACACCAAGTAACCAGTCATTCCCCTTTTGCCATGCTGTATGGACACAAAGCTGCCACCCCCTCAATCTTGGGACCCCCTTGATCAAAGTTGATGTGTCTTCAAATCCTGAGTCCCATGTTAAAGACTTAACCAATTGTATCATTGACATCCAAGCAACAGCTTATTCCACTGCTTACAAGGTCAAGGCCCTGGAGCTCTCCCCATTCAATGCTGCTAAGAGCCCCCCTCCCCAAGTATCAAATAGGTGACCTGGTTCTCTACTACCAGAATTGTACAGGTGGTAGAGCTCATAAGCTGGATTCCCTATGGGCTGGGCCCTGTGAATTCACCTTTAAAAAGGGTGTCAAGTATACCGTAAAATTGCTGTCTTCTGGACGTCTTTTTGCCTGTGCACTCCAAATTTCTCCGCAAATATCAACTCCCTGTGTCCAATCTTGAGGGGGGAGGTGTTGGAAAATGTGCCATTAATGCTATTTAATATGGCCTTCAAATATTGATAGCTTCAAAGATTTGACTGGATTTGCTTTCAAGTTTGGAAATTCCTTGTCTTCTGCAAATGGGTCTGGTCCAATATCCACTCATTCCGGATTATCATACCTGTCTGTGAATGATCCTGTTATGACCTCATCCCAATGTGACCCCCTCAGCCACTCTGTCTTTCTAATGAGTGATCACCGTCCCTTGTCTACTATTTAAGTAGAATCATTTCTCCTAATAAAGACAAATTTATCCACATTTGTGTTGGCTTTAATAATCTTCAAGCTTTTTCCTGTCCTTTCTGCCAAAAGGACTTTCACATCTTGTTTTCCAGGAAATTAATGTATGTGCCCTTAATTTTGCCCTGAAGGCTAACCTAAGGCTAGCTTTGAACCTCAAATCTTTTGTTATAAAGATTTCCTGACGTGTCCTCCTGTATTTTGTCCCCAGGAGCCAAACACAACACACCAGTATCTAGAAAAATTGCAGGGTAAAGGATAGTCTGACTATTATTGATGCTACTGTCAGGATTGGCAATTTACCATCTCTGGAAAACCAGGCCTGAGAACAAGATTCAAACCCTGACCCTGAACACTTGAGGGCTGCCAGCCTCAAGGACTGATGGGCTGCCCACGTTTTTCTGGGATTAAGCCCCTCAAGCTGAAGCCCAGGCTAAGCCCCAAAGCAAGAATACCAGCATGTACTTGAGAGTGGTGGCACCCAAGGAGGATCTTCTTGACTTGCCTAATGGAGGCAAGGAAAGTCCCTCTGTAAGCTTCATGAACTTGAAGTCCTCACAGGCAATAAATCAAGTTCAGCTACTAAAGGAAAACACAGGCTTAAGGCCTGCTCCCATGACCCAAGCTTGAGAACAGAAGACTCAAGTGACATTCCATGAGTTCTCCACCAATGAGAAGTCCTCCAGTAGTGATGCCATTTTGCCGCTCCCAAACCCAGGTATCCTGGTCTCCCAACCAAAGATTTCCCAACCTGTTGAGGATCCATTTATGAAAAATGTGAAGTTTGGCAGTGGGGCGCTATATAAGCCCATATACCCTGTACTGATACTATATTGTCATTTTTTAAAAAAGGGTTATGAGACATTGGTTTCCTCATTTTTTACCACATTTTATTCTTGCCATTTATCAAATCAGTTTCATATCTTCAGGGCCACCTGTTCCTCTTCCTGCAGTTTATTATCCTTCCAGTGCTCTCTTTGGTCCTGTATACTATACAGGATATTTTTTGAAGCCCAAATACAAGGAATTTACAATTGAGAATACACTTGTTAAGATCCCCTGGCCCAGTCAAATTTGCAATTAAGATACAGCTGTCAAGGCCCCTGGATCCTATTGTCACCAAAATTGTTTAGAGTCAAGTTCAACTACCTGTCTACCAATTGGATATGAAGCCGTCAATTACTCCTAAACCCATGCCCATGTACCCACCCAAACTTCCCACAGACCACTCTAACAAGCTATTTGGGATTTTGTATATTATCCTCTCTGGGGTGATTAACACCATAATTCCGGCCAGCGGCCCATGATCTTGGATAAGAAAGTCCTTCTTGTATCTTTTTAAGTTAGCTCCTATCTTGTGGTGGGCTCTACCCGTAAAAAACTTGGGCTGTGTGATCCAGGAAAATGACAGGCCGGCCACCCAAGCTTGGATCCCTGACAGCTACCATAAAACAAGAAGTACCCAGAAGTAGATTTCTTTGCTGCAAAGGAGGCAACCTCAACTGAACCTTGCTTTTACTTAGCAGTGCAGACTTCCGCCAAAGAGGTGGGATGTCCCTGGAGTTAATGTTTGGTCATCTTCTGCACCGCCTCAGAAAGAACAGGGCAGTCTCAATTAATGGGTACCAAGGGTAAGTTCCTGGGATCAGCAGTGGGAGATTTGATTGGAAGCTGTCAGTAATATTCTTGACACTAGTAGCAATAACATACTTGAGTCTAATAATGCAGAAACAGGTAAATATTCCACAATTTAGGCCACAGGAGGTTCACTAAACATCTCAAATCAGCAGTATGAGAAGAATACACAGAATAAAAGTTCCAAAAGATCTTAAAATACACAATAAAAGTTTATCATCTGAGCAGACGCCTGCTGCCACCACACAGAAGCCTTCCACAACCAAGCTGTTGCCCACCACCACCAAGAAGATGTCTGCTGCCATAGCGCAGGCGCCCACCACATTTACCAGCCCCACCCGCAAGCCACCCGCAAACCAGGCACCCATGAGCCAGTCTGCCTGCTGTAAGCCAGCCTGTGTGTGCGCTCCCACACACCTGCTGCCAGCCATCCTGCCTGCCTACTATCCCTTGCCCTCCCATGTAAGCAGTCCAGTCCCCCCCACTCCTTGTGGAAATTTCCAAATCAGGAAACCAGAAAAGACAATTTCCCTAAAGCCAAACTTGAGAGGAACTGCTGCCCAAGTTAGGTGCCTACCAAATGGGGAATAGACTGACAGGCTCTTCAACAATTAAAATCATGCACAAAATTCAGTAACTGAATTTGGATTCATGAAGAAAGCCCAACTTGAATTATGCCAATACAAACTGGGATCCAGACAAGCCTTCTCAATTGCCAGCCACCCAAGCCAATGCAAAAAAGGGAATAACAGATGAAACTCAGACTCTTGGTTCCCCAATTCTATGCCTTCCAATAATTATGCCTTGCAAGCCAACTAGTATAAATAAAGAAAAAACCCTCAACGATAGTTTTTGGTATCATTGAGTGAATACCCTCCTCAATATTATCACATCAATCAATCCTCTACCTAGGTTAAGCAAGTAACCTTACTAGACTTTTTACCCCTCCCTCAAGTCAGAAGATAAACTATATCATCTTCACAGCTGTCTTGACAGCTTACCTTGGGATAGGGGGCAACCAGCCAACCTATGCTCAGTTTGGTCCTTAACCACAGGGACCAAAAGGGATATCATACAATGAGCCAACTCAACTCAATGGATTTGAAACTGTGGACACCTCTGGTGTCATCTCACCCAACCCTCAACTTGGCTGATTAAGTGATCTCCTTGGTTACGCTACTGTACCTTGCTAGCAGCCTTTGATAATGCCACACCCTTGTCAAAGTCTTCTGTCAGTCAATAAGCCTCTACCTAATTATCTACGCCTTGAACAGATTCTAGCTGTCTAACTTGTCCTCTTATTCTACTAAAGTTTCCCCTCAATACTTGGGTATTACAGAAACATATGCTGCAACATAGCCAAAGAAATTTTGGGAACCTCCTTTGTATTCATCACCTCCTCCTCTGCTGTCTTGTTCAAAATAGCTAACTGAGGTTGGGAAGAGGTGTGCTCTGCATGCTCCTTAGCTGGACTAGACGGAGCTATGGCAGGGCTGGAGCTGGAAAACCATGAAAAAGAAGCAGGTTTGGCTTCAATTGTCAACACATCACGTTTGACAGCAGAAGGATTTGAGACCAGAGAAAGGATTTGGTTTACCAGGGCCTCAGTTGTGATTAACTGGAAATCCCAAACTTCTAAGTCCTGTGCAGTTTGGTCAACTGCTAACCACAACACTGATAGATGATTTACTTCAGGAACATTGATAGTACAACAATAAGCCAGGAATTGAGAAATGAAAACCGCAAGGGAACTTATTCCCTGATGAAAAGAACACAACTTGCGGCAAACTTTTAGCTCTTCAATAGACACACACAGTATTTAACAAATGATGAAAAGATGCACTCTTAGATAAAACACATGAATTGTGCTCCACTGTGGATAACAACCATTCACACACACCCACTGAAACATTTGCCATAACATGGTAAACATGTGATTTATGACTAAGAGTGGAGCCAGAATAGGATGACAGAGCTTATGCCATCTCATAAGAGATATTGTCAGTGGGTGGAGCAGAATAGTAGTCTAGGTGCCAAAACAACATGACACAACAGGACCAGAAAACAGTGAAATCAGGCCCAACCATCACAAACAGATAAGAAAACCACAGATAAAAAATAATCTAAACTGAAAGCTAAAAAAAGCTATTGTAGATGAAAATTTTAAAATCAGGATTCTCAACAGAGCAGGAGAAGAGGAGCACAATTTTGTAACAAACTGCTTCCAAAAACTCAGACATAGAAGAGTAGAGTAATGTGACAAAAATTGCTGGTAGTATGAAGAGGTCTCCAGGTGGTGCAAAATAACAACCAAAATCATAAGAAGTTGATAATTAACCACCATCAAAGCTTCAAATAATGTTCAATAAAATTTTCAAATGATAAACTAGGATTTAAAAAGATAATTAATCCCAATAAAAGAAGTCCCAGATAGATGGCCTGCAACAAGATCAAAGAGTCCTCTGAATAAAACTCTGGACATTGGGAAGTAACTATAGTCTCAGTTTCAGATTCTGAGTTAAAAACTCCAAGATTGGCAGGCATTGGTGTAACATTAGAAGGCATAGATGATGTAGAGCCCAAAGAAAGACCCCATTTTTCCTGTTATATTTAACTTAAAATCAAGTTGTAGGAAACATAGCGGAGAAGGCCCACTAAAGGATGCATTCTTTAAAAGATTTTAAACCAGGAGATAATTTAAGTTTATTGAGTATTTTAGGGAGGACTCAACTCTTAAGAGTTGAAGTGTGAAAATTTTTCAATATGTACCAAATTTTGACTAAGCAATACCACCTGGATCCATGACTCCTATTCTGTCTCATTTTAAAAATACCTTGTCCAGTATGCAAAAAGCCCTTGAGTGATTAATTTTTGATGACCATTCTGATAAACAAGGTTGTATTGAGTGACTCTCAGATTACGTCTATTTATCAGTGTCAATCTTCCTTAGATAACCGTATTTTGCTGACAAACTGGGGCAGCAGTAACTCATTTTTGATCAACGGTTTGATTTAAATCTTTCAACTCAGTCAACTTGGTTATCTGTCTCCCCAATTTTTTGTCTTTTCAATTGGGATGGATAATACCCGGCATTATGGAAACTACTGTGGTAAAAACTATTAATCACAGACATAGACAAGCAGCTAATGTCCAATGACACCAATATATATTTTTTAAAGCAAGGAGTAAAACATACAGTAATAACACTCTACTATCCTCAGGCCAACAGCAGGGTAAAGCAACTGAATGACAGCCTAGTACAAACCCTTTTCAAACTCACTGCTGGGATCTCTGAAGGCTGGAAAAAGCAATTGATGACTGCCCTCTTTGTGTGCTGCACCCAAGTGAAAGATCCACTGGGAAGAGCCCTTTTGAACTAGTTTATGATGCACAGCCCAATATAGTTCAAGCTCTAACAGGGCCCAAGTTAGTCATGTCAAAGCAAGTTTCACTCAGATTCAATCCCCAAGTACTCTGCGCCAATGCAGACCAACCAGTTTGAGAAGATAAATGTCTACCTGACATGATTGTCCCTCTGAAAGACAGATATGAAGTTGGAGACAAGTTCTAGGTGATAACCACAGATAAGAGCAAGTTACAGCCCAAAAAAGTAGGCCCTGCCATTTCCTAAAGATAAACAACAATAATACATACCTGGTGCAAGGCTTGGGCAAAAGAAAAAAGGACAAGGTCCTAGATCACAATAGGTTTTGTTCATGCAAGGCCCGCCAAAAACAGTGTGAGACCATCATTTCAGCAACCAAGCAACAACTAGTAAAGTATGGCACCTGCACCAAACATGGGTGCTCCCAGATGGATACCCCCCATCCCCCAATAAAAAAATTTCTTGGGTTTGAAAAAATGGCACCTGCACCAAAGACAATTCCCTGCAGACCTTTCAGTGGAGAAAGCCAGCCTTCAGCTGGGGTGTCAAAACAACAGGGTCAACCCCTGGAAAAGTTCTGCACAAGAGAACCTGTGCCACTCAAACTGACTTCCCCCCTACCCAAAGCCAAATGTGGAAGTCAAATCAAATTCCCAAACAGGGCAGTAAGAACCAGTGGTGTTGAAACAGTAGACTCAATCCGCTAGCAAGGTTCAAAACAAGCAGGTTTGTGACCCGCAATCCAATGTCAGGGACCCACTTGGCAGGGAATAAGTTCCCCATTTGGTGGGCCAAGGCCCCTAAGTTTAGCCTGGCTATTACCAACCCAATGGGCACCATGATCATGGCAAGATGACCTAAGTGTCCCAGATAGGCAAATCTTCCCATCAGGGAGCTAAAGCGCCCCAACAGATAATAACCTACCATGTAAGATAACAAGTAGAAGAAGATGTACAGTCTGAACAGAGAAGATTCAGCCTGAGGAGGGAAAGGAGAGGAACAGCTGTAGTTAAACTTTCTTCCCCAGTGACCTGAGGGATACTTGAACCAACCGTGTGCAGGGGATTCCTTCTGATGAGAGTCATTGGGAGATGAGTTGTACCAATCTGTGGTTGGAGGTGGATTCTCCAAGGTCCACACCACAGATAAAAAAGATGCTAGAAACTGGAACAGGAAAAAGCTTTCCTGCATGGCTTCAAGAAGAGATTTAAAGTCAAGTGTAATCAAAGGTAGCACAAAAAAGTCTTTATTGTTGGAACAATTGAAATGGATAAAAGTTGGGCCCTTAAATAACCTTAAAATCAAGGCCAAAGGATATGAGTGGAGTTTGGGAAATGAGGGGATTTACAAGAGGATATCACTTATGGCATACTGTTGTAACTGTACTGTTTTAGCAGAGTTACACAGGGAAAAATATTTAGAAGATAGATAATAATCTTTATTGTTAGATAGTGATTATATAGTTCATGTGGATCAAGGATAACAGGAACATGATTGGTGATCACACGGCTGGATGGAAGAGGGGGTGGCTTGATCCTGGTAATGAGTCAAGCGCCAAAACAAAGTATCCACCATAAAGGATCATCATCTGTTCATGTTGTTGGATTTGGTAATTTGAGTTGACTTCCTAGTCTGGCTTTGAGTGACTAGATAATTGGATTGCAGGTCACAAACCCGCTTGGTTAGAACCTTGCTGGCGGGTCAAGTCTGTGGTTTTGACAATACCTGTTTAAAATGAAATATACCTTGAAACTTAATGATTATAGTCCATATTTGTTGGGAAAGAAGGATCCACAAAGATACCAATAGTTTACTCTTAATTAAGTGGGTTAAGAGAAGAAGATATATCATCTTCATATGCAGAGCCATCTCTAAAAGCAAGGAAAGTGGGTCTCTGATTACCAGGATAGTTTTAAGCAGCCAATTAGATGCTGAGTGGTAAGTGATTTCTTCAATCTTAGTATTAACCTTTTCAAATTTGAAAGGTATTTTGAAAGCAAACCCCAATTGAGAGAAATGAATATAAAAAGGTAATTTAAAGATCCCAGAAGCTTCTTGACTAATGTTACATTCATCTTTAGGGATCTGGGTTTGAATCTTGCTCTGGTTTGGGCTCAATGTAAAAATACAATTATGAGTGTTATTGTGTGGAGTCTTAAATTGCATGTCTCCTAAACATTCTTCCACAATTAAAAGGGAGTCAGGAGAGAAATTCCTGACACTATCCTCCCCATGGAGATCCTTCCCTCCCAGAGTATCCTTGTTGCAGGAAAGGACTTCTGGTGCGTTTTCTAGGTTCTCTTTGGGTTCCCAGGAATTGGATTCCACTTCATAGCCCTTCCATTTTACCAGATATTGATGTTTGCCTTGGGAGGTACAGTGACTGAGGATGTCTTCTACTTCCCATTCCAGAGTATGGTTCAAGATGATAGGAGGAGGGTCCTTGTGATCCATGTCAGATGGTAACCCTTTGAATTTAGATAGAAGGCTGATGTGGAAAACATCATGGGCTGAGTAGCCTTCAGGGAGTTTGAGCCAGAAGTTGACATCATAGTGTTGCTCAAGGACCAACAGGGGCCCTATCTTCTTTAGGCCTAGCTTTTGCTCAGGAATATCCTGTTTAAGGTTCTTGGCGTTGAGGAACACGTAGTCTCCCACTTGGATGTCTTCAGGAGCTCTTCAATGTCTATCTGCTTGGGTCTTATACTGAAGGATGGTCTTCTCCAGTTGGGTCTTGAGGTACTGATGATTCTTGAGTAACAAGGCTGCCCATTGGTGCGCCAAAGGAATAGTGTCTTTGGTTGGAGGATCAGGAAGGTCTTCAGGGTTATATTCATAGTTGGCAAAGAAGGGGGATACCCCAATAGAATCATGGTGGTTGGTATTGTAACATAGTTGGGCAAGCAGGAGTAGAGTTACCCAATCATCCTGTTGTAAGTTTACATAGTTTCTGAGGAACCCTTCCAGCACTTGGTTAACCCTCTCTGTTTGTCCATTGGTCTGCGGGTGGAAGGAGGTGGACATAAGAGTTTTAACATGTAACGCCTTCATTAAGAACTGCCAGAATTTGGATGTGAATTGGGTTCCTTGGTCCAAGATGATGTTGTTGGGGATTCTGTGATTGGCAATTACATGAGTGAAGATCATGTTGGCTGTGTCTTCTGCTGTTGCATGCTTGAAAGGCATGAAGATTGCATATTTTTTTAGCCAATCCACTACTATAAAGATGCCAGACATGTTGTTGCTCTCTGGGAGGTCCACAATGAAGTCCATGGAGATGGAATACCAAGGGCGCGGAGGAATAGGCAGTGGTTTGAGTAATCCTTGGAGCTTCATGGTGGAGGTTTTGTTGCAGCCACACAGTACACATGCAGAGATGTGTTGGGCAACTGATTTCTTCATGTTAGGCCACCATTATCTTTGTTGAATTCTCTTGACTGTCTTGTGTATGCCTCCATGTCCTGTGAGGGGAGAATCATGAAAACTTTCCAAAAATTTTTGTCAGTGTTAGTTGGTTGGCACATAGAGGCTTCCATTCTTCCACCAAGATCTGTTGCTTAGCATCAGGCCAGTGGGAGAGTTCTCCTTGTCTTTGAGTTGGGAAGCTATGATATCCTGTTTCAAGGTGGACAGGTAAGATAGAGTCATAATATGGGAAAGGAACTGGTCTTCCAAGAGTATGGCGTATTCATTATGTTTCCCATAAGACTGGCTTGGGTCATCCTAATCCTCTCGTCTACTGATGGCGTCTGGTACTATGTTCTGGTGTCCTGGGGTGTAACTGATCTTGAAATCAAAGGCAAGTAGATCAATAGCCCATTGGGCCAGGCAAGGACTAACCTTCCTCTTCTCAGTGAAGTAAAGGAGATTTTTATGGTTGGTTCTGGTTTTTACGGGGAATTTACTTCCTTCCAAGTAATGACGCCAGTGGTCCAAGGATTTGACAATGGCAAATAATTCCTTCTTGCACATGTGGTAATTTCTTTCACAGCCAAGCAGCTTATAGGAGTAGAACGCCACAGGGTGGAGTTTACTATCCTCCCCAAGCTGCAGTAACACCCCTCCCAGGACAAAGTCAGAAGCATCTGTGTCCAAAAAAATGGCGTTAAGGGTCTGGGGGGAGAAGGACAGGGGCCAAGGTGAACAGCTTCTTGAGGGTTTCAAATGCCAGATCAGCTTCAGACAACCAGACAAAGGGAACCTTCTCGGAGGTAAGGTGAGTAAGAGGGAGGGCAGTAGAGGAGAAATCCTTGATGAACTTGCAGCAAAAATTTGCAAGGCCTAAGAAGCCACAAAGTTTGGTACATGCCGTAGGTCTAGGCCAGTCCAGGACTGCCTGTATCTTAGAGGGAGCGGCTGCAAAACCTCCTGAGTTAATCTTGTACCCAAGGAACTCAATCTTGGTGGCAAAAAGCTTGCATTTTTCAGGTTTACAGAACAAACAGTTGTCAATGAGTAATTGGAGGACCTCTTGTAGGTGTTTTGTGTGTGCCTCTTTGTTCTCTGAGTATACCAGAATATTGTCAAGATAGACAACCACACAGACTTCAAGTAAGGGAAAGAGTACCTCACTCATTAGACCTTGAAAGGCTGCAGGGGCGTTACTCAAGCCAAAGGGCATTACAAGGTATTCATAAAGCCCAAAGGGAGTGCAAACTGCCGTCTTCCACTCATGAACTTCAGCAATATGTATCTGATTATAAGCACTGCAGAGGTCTAGTTTGGAAAACACCTTGGCGTAAGTAAGTTGGTCAGTCAGGGACTCAGCAGATGGTAAGGGATTTTGGTTCTTAATGGTTATGGCGTTCAGTTTGGTGAAGTCCACCACTGGTCTCAGGGTACCGTCAGCTTTCCCTACAAAGAACATGGGTGATGAGCATGGGGAGTTGGATTGACGCATAAACCCTTTGGATAAATTTTTGTCAATGTACACTTTCATTGCAATTCCTTGTGCTTGGTTCATGGGATAGAGTTTTCCCCAAGTGGGGGAGGAACCTGGTATCAAGTCAATTCTAAGATCAGATGGTCTTCTCTTGGGGAGGATGTAGCAAAGTTCTTTGCTGGAGGCCTTCTTTAAGTCTTGGATTTCTTCTGGTATGGGTTCATGTTCTTGGTCACCCAAAAGAAGTAGGGAGTTCAGATAGGCTGTGAAATTCTCTGGTACCTGGTGGTATGGTCTCTTGAGAGGTATGGTGGTAGGTTTTCCATGAGAGTAAAGTGTGACTGAATTGGTGTCCCAGTTGAACTGTAGCTTGGGTTCCTGACACCATGGAAATCCCAATACTAATGGGAAGGCCATGTTAGAGAGTGTAGAGGTGGGTAGGTGGTATGAGTTATTCCCAACCTGAGCGTGGAGGGGTTTGGCAAGGCGTCCTACTTGGGCAGGGGTACCTTCAGCAAGTCTTACGGCGGCTAGTCCTGAGGTCTCAAAACCTAATGAGGTCAAAAGGTCTTGATCAATGAAGTTCCCCATTGTTCCTGTGTCAATCAGTGCATAGCTGGTTGTAGTGCTAAATTTGTGGTCTAGAAAAACAGGCAAAAGAGCGTAAGACTGAGTTGAAAATTTATTGGCATCTATGGTTGAAAGAAGATAGCCTGAAGCGGATTGTACCTTAGAGAGTGCCTGACAATCCTTGGCAGAATGGCCTGATTGCCCACAGTAGAGACACAGTCCTTTGCAGACTTGACGTTATTTCTCTTTGGGGGCCAACTGGCAACCTCCCCCGGGTTTTCAAACTAATCCCTTTGGAACCTTGGCAGGGGATGGTAAGTTTTGGGCGGGCAGAGTCTTGGTGTTGTTCCAAGAAGGAAGCTGTTTTACCTTAGAGGACCATTTCAAAACCTCTTTGGTAAGATCAGAAAACTTGTCAGGTAATACATGACAGGCCAGGAAGTTCTTGAGTTCAGGGGACAGTTTCTTCTGGAAGAGGTAGCAAGCTTTGGCATCAGTCATCCCAATTGTTTCCTTGAGGCAATAGAATTCTTCAATATAGTCCTTGGTGGCCATTCAGCCTTGATATAAGGTCATTATGAAGTCTCTGAGTTCTTCCATGGTTTGTGCTGGCACTACGGTGGACAACAAGGAGTTGCAGAAGGCCAGGTAATTGTTTAGTAACTTCTCCCCTTGAAGGGTGGTGTGGGGTTCCTGGTCATCAGTCCCCAAAGTGTGTCCTGGGTTGTAGCCAGGGACCGGCTTGGAGGAGTTGTCATTCTCCAACAGTGGTGAATGGTTAGTGAGGAGCTTATACTTGGCCTGCATAAAATCAAACTCCTCCAGTACCTTCCCAATCACTAGGCAAGCGTCTTCACCATACACTTGTACTTCAGCGGGCGCCAGCCCTTCTGTAGGCTGATACCAATCCTGTAATAGTCTTACAAACTCTCCTCCAATAAAATCTCTTCCTCTATTTGTCATTTCCAAATGCCTTTTCACCTTCTCCCACTCCTCCTGGGCAGACTTACTAGAGGCAAACTTCCTGCACCCTAGGCAATAGGATTCCTTGTCTCCTGGGCTAGGATAGAAAATGTGGGGTAATTGACCCATGGGACTTATATTCTTTCTTAACGTGGGAAATTTGGATAGGGGTTGTAATAGGCGCTTTATTCACAGTCAGAAGGAAGATTCCCTTAGAAATCTTCTGATATATGGCCTTGGGATAGGTAATAATGAGGTGTTTGTGCCAATACTTGGAGTTTTTTAACAATCTCTTGGACTCCTTGTACTTGGTCTTTGGCTCCTGCTCCTTGGTCTTGGGCTCCTGTGTTCCAATCTTGGGCTCCTGCGGTCTGTTCCAGCTCTGGCTTCCTATCCTTGGTCTTTGGCTTTTTCTGTAGCTTTTTTGGCCTTTGTAATCCACTTGATCCAGTCCCTGAAGAGTCTCATATAGCTCTCCCTTTTTAGCCCCTTGTTTTAGACCAAAAACCTCTCTTAGAACTCTGGTTCTTTAAAGCTTAAACTATCCTGTTTTTCTTCTTCTATAATATATTAAACCTTTAAAATTACCTCAGCCAATGAAAGTCCTGAATTTTATGCTTCTGCTCCTCATTTTTTAGGCTTTAACTCTTAAGTTAAAGCCCTTAAAAAACTGATCAAATAGACTCTGGCTCGCAGCCAACCACACGCCTCAATTCAACGGTTTTGCCAAAAAGGTTTCCCTGGATGACCTGTCCTTGACCCTGGTTTGAACCCGAGGCTGTCTTGCTCTGGGTAAACAACTGCCCCACGTTTTGAACAGTTTTGCTGTAATTCCTGTCACGTTTCCCCAGTGAATCTTGAGCGTTTCCACATATGTTTTACTTAGGCAAATTTTGACCCTTAGATTTTCAATGTTTCTCTGTGTTTCTCCGTGGTTCTCTCAACGTTTTGCAACTTTGAACCTGCTTGCTGCTTGTCCTTTTGCCCCTCCTAGTTGTTCTTGGAAAAATTTGCTCTTTTGCCCTCATAGTTTCTCTGTTCTATTTCCAGCTTCTTTCCAGCTCCCTTCTTTTTTAATTCTTCTTTTTAAATAAATTTATAGTTCTAACAAACTATATATTATTTTTCCTTCTCTTTCTTTTTCATTATATGATTTTCAATCCTATTTTTAAATCATAATCAGGCAGTATTTAATTATTCTTTAACTGCTTCTTTTTATCTATATTTATTCTCAAAAGTCACTAAAATCAGCTCTTCCAGTCTCTGCATCCAGTCTGGCTAGTTCATCCTCTCAGCTCTTCAGTTCTTCAACACCAACTTCTGGTCCTTTGGCCATCATGCTTTTTGATCAGCTAGTCTTGCATCCAAAATCTTCCTGTTCTTCAACTTCTCCTCAATCAGTTTCTCAACAAATCCTCACTAAGAACCTCCTTTGTTCCTTCTAAACACTGAACCATATTGGTTCCTACCATTCAATATGAACTAATAGTCCATAAACTAGCCTTCACTGTGACCAAACAGTCCCTCTTTCTAGTTTTCTCTGTTAATTCTGTAAACCACCTCAGTTCTTTATCTCAGTCCCCATTACCAGAGCTCATAGACCCAGGCATGAGTCTACATTGAACTGGTGTTTGACTGGGCCCTCGCAAGTGGCAATCCACTTAGGCCATTCAACCATAGATCAATGTCTATGTGTTGTCTTTACTCACCCAGGTGATTAAGTCTGGGCTTTCAGTTGTAGAGTAATCAGCTCTACTTCCCAGAGGCCTGATCACACCAAGTTCTGCAGCTTGCTTCCCCAAGCAAACAGCCTTGGTGACACCTCTGAGCAAATCTATGCCCTCCAATGCTCACTTTGGGTTCTCCCAAAGCTCCCATAGGGGCATAAACAAGGACACCCTACCAGTCTATTAGGTAGGGTGCTTGCTCACAGACCTCCTGCAAGTGTATTAGGGTATGTAGAGCTCTCAAAGCTCTTCCCCTCCCTGGCAGTCCGCGTTACCCACCAGGGGTCCAAAATCTACTCCCGCCCCCAGGCAGACAAAATTCCCTGCTTGCTATTTCAGTCTTCACCCTTCTGCAGCCACAGTTCCCTGCAAGTTGAAGCACTATAGCCCAAAGCATCCAATTTCTTCTGCTGGGTTGAGGCAAAATCTGCCCCTGGTAGTCCTATGTTACCTACCAGGCAGGCCTTACTTACCCTAGTAGACCATGTTACCTACTAGGCTCACCCTACTTACCCCTAGTAGCACTATGTTACCTACTAGTTTACAGCGTCACCAGCTAACCACACATTGTCATTCTTCAGCATATTGTCTTTATTTAAAGCCAAATCAACCCTTGCCTGCAAAACAGCACACATGTGGATCACCACAGGTGGCTTTGGCATACCAGACTCAAGCCTTGCCTGTGAGCTTTTTGGCCATGTGGTGCACTTTCTGTGTGTTAGTCTGGAATTGTGCGGGAGATGTTTTAAACAGTGATTGTGAGAAAGCCAGGGGCATAAGAATCTTCTTCCCTTTGTTGTTGTCAGGATATACTGCTGAAATCTGGTTTAATACCACAGTTTGGTTTTGAACCTGTTGAGGAACAGCTGCACTGGAGGCAATGGGGGTCTGGGTATGCAGAAAGAAGTGAACCAGGCAATAGGTGGTAAGACTAATGATGGCGGTAATCAACTTGACTGCCAAACTCTTGATGAGTGAGGTATAGAGCAGTTGGTTTGCAGGGGTTGGTTCTGAACTTCTAAGTAAGAAGCTCAAGATGGGTTCCAACAAACTGTCAGGGACCCACTTGGCAGGGAAAAAGTTTCCTATTTGGTGGGCCAAGGCCCCTAAGTTTAGCCTGGCTATTACTAACCCAATGGGCACCATGATCATGGCAAGATGACCTAAGTGTCCCAGATAGGCAAATCTTCCCATCAGGGAGCTAAAGCGCCCCAACAGATAATAACCTATCATTAAGATAACAAGTAGAAGAAGATGTACAGTCTGACCAGAGAAGATTCAGCCTGAGGAGGGAAAGGAGAGGAACAGCTGTAGTTAAACTTTCTTCCCCAGTGACCTGAGGGATACTTGAACCAACCGTGTGCAGGGGATCCCTTCTGATGAGAGTCATTGGGAGATGAGTTGTACCAATCTGTGGTTGGAGGTGGATTCTCCAAGGTCCAAACCACAGATAAAAAAGATGCTAGAAACCGGAACAGGAAAAAGCTTTCCTGAATGGCTTCAAGAAGAGATTTAAAGTCAAGTGTAATCAAAGGTAGCACAAAAAAGTCTTTATTGTTGGAACAATTGAAATGGATAAAATTTTGGTCCTTAAATAACCTTAAAATAAGGCCAAAGGATATGAGTGGAGTTTGGGAAATGAGGGGATTTACAAGAGGATATCACTTATGGCATACTGTTGTAACTGTACTGTTTTAGCAAAGTTACACAGGGAAAAATATTTAGAAGATAGATAATAATCTTTATTGTTAGATAGTGATTATATAGTTCATGTGGATCAAGGATAACAGGAACATGATTGGTGATCACACGGCTGGATGGAAGAGGGGGGTGGCTTGATCCTGGTAATGAGTCAAGCGCCAAAACAAGGTATCCATCATAAAGGATCATCATCTGCTCATGTTGTTGGATTTGGTAATTTGAGTTGACTTCCTAGTCTGGCTTTGAGTGACTGGATAATTGGATTGCAGGTCACAAACCCGCTTGGTTAGAACCTTGCTGGCGGGTCAAGTCTGTGGTTTTGACAATACCTGTTTAAAATGAAACATACCTTGAAACTTAATGATTATAGTCCATATTTGTTGGGAAAGAAGGATCCACAAAGATACCAATAGTTTACTCTTAATTAAGTGGGTTAAGAGAAGAAGATATATCATCTTCATATGCGGAGCCATCTCTAAAAGCAAGGAAAGTGGGTCTCTGATTACCAGGATAGTTTTAAGCAGCCAATTAGATGCTGAGTGGTAAGTGATTTCTTCAATCTTAGTATTAACCTTTTCAAATTTGAAAGGTATTTTGAAAGCAAACCCCAATTGAGAGAAATGAATATAAAAAGGTAATTTAAAGATCCCAGAAGCTTCTTGACTAATGTTACATTCATCTTTAGGGATCTGGGTTTGAATCTTGCTCTGGTTTGGGCTCAATGTAAAAATACGGTTGTGAGTGTTGTTGTGTGGAGTCTTAAAATGTATGTCTCCTAAAAATTCTTCCACAATTAAAAGGGAGTCAGGAGAGAAATTCCTGACATCCAATTACCCGTTTACTCAAAGCCAGACTAGGAAGTCAACTTTAATTGCCAAACTAACAACATGAACATATGATGATCCTTTATGGTGGATACCTTGTTTTGGCGCTTGACTCATTACCAAGATCAAGCCACCCCCTTCATCATTCAGCTGTGTGATCAACACAATCATGTTCCTGTTATCCTTGATTCACAATGACTATATAATCACAATCTCTCAATAAAGATTATTATCTAGTTTCTAAATATTTTTCCCCTTGTAACTCTGCTAAAACAGCACAGTTACAACATTGGTAGCACAGGTAGGTTATCCATCCTACCTTATCTTTAAAAATTCTGCCTGTTGCCTGCACCTGCCGCAACCAACAAATCCTTGACAGAATTATGTCTGGCCTCCCGCTGGACTGGACCCCGTACACCCCTGGTGCCAAGATACCTGATGGCTTTGTCCTGTACCAGAACACGGTGATTCCACTACCTGCCTTCAACGCCATGTCAGCACAAGGGTTTTTTCAGGCTCCCTCCTCTATTCTGTGGCCAACCAACAAAAACACCATGCCCGCCTACGTAGCCTAAAGACTGCAAAGTGCTGCCTTGGAACCTTTTGCTGGGGCCAACAACAACACTGCCGCATGGCTCCAGTCCACCCAGAGCAAGCTGGCCCAGATGAAATGCCTGCAGAAATTTTGGATTGTAGAAATCCTCACCTGTCTGACCCATAATGCTGGCACCTGGTGTGACAAGTGGCACAAATAACACACCAACAAGAACTGGGATACCTTCAAGCAAGACTTCTTGGCAAGATTTGTGCTCACAGACACGGCGCTCATGATCATACGCCAAGTAAAGAACCTAACCCAGACAAGCACCATGAAGGAACTCACCCGCGCCTATGAGGAACTCCAACTTTGTGCACCATCTGACATGGCCTTTGACACCCCAGCCACACACCTCATTTACTACAACACCCTCAAGTTGCATGTAATGAGACACGTGAACCTGGATCAAGTGACTAACCTACAAAGTCTGTACCGGGAAGCGGAGAAAGCAGAAAAAAACTCCAACGCACTTCATAAGGCACAAACTGGAAACAATAGAGACCCAAGGATTCCCACACAGGCAGGTGCTCCACTTGAACACCCCCTGGAAACAATGGGAATAACACCAACCATAAACCCATAAGCTCAAACAGACATGGGAATGGAAAAAATGGCCAGTCAAATTGTACCCATTTCTGTATCACTACCACACAAGGCAATCAAGATGAGGGAAAATCCCAGGGAGAGCATTAAGCAAGCCAAGCTCTCCCCACACAACTCTCAACTTGCCCAATGATGAGTACCAACCCAAAGACGTGGACCAATGTCCAATAATCCAAGTAACCTGGGAGGACCCGTTATTGTAAACCATTTCCAGATATCCCGATAAACTGATGTCCTATCCTTTCCATTTTCACAGTTACACAGGCTCAGCACTCCTGGATTCAGGTGTAAATCAAACCCTAGTTAACAGAAGCTTTGTAGATAAGTTCAAGCTAGCCACTAATCCTTTGCAGATTAAAAACATGGTCCTGGCTGATGAACACCACATTGCCGTGACAAGGGAAACCACCCCCCTTCTCTGTTATGCTTGAGAACCTCCACTCCACCGTCCAAGGTCCTGTCATTGACTTCCCAAAGTTTGACATTGTACTGGGGTTAGACTGGTTACAAAAGAACAATCCTCAGTAGACTGGGTGACCTCAGTGTTGACCATCAAGCGTGAAGGTGTCAACCACCAGATCTACCCTGACTCAGTGGACCAACTCCTACGCAACCATGTCTTTGTGCACATCACAGAGACCCTGGACAAAAAGGAAAACCTGAAGGCAATTGACTGGGACTCCTGCCAGTACAAGATCATACACTTCAAAGTTCACCAGGATACCTCCACGTCTCAGGATCGCAAAATTGTGGCCTGACATCTAGAAATCTTCAAGGAAGCGCTGCCCAGGCTGCCCCCTGAGAAACACATTCAGCACTCCATCTAACTCAAGGGGGCTGTACCCAAATCACGTCCTATCTACAGGCTGACTTTAAACAAAGACAACACCCTAAGCGCTTACCTCAAGGAGGTGTTGGAGAAAGGACTTATCCGCCCCTCACAGTCTCCTTTTGGGGCCAACCTATTCTTTGTGGCCAAGAAGGATGGTACCTTACGTCTGGTCACAGACTACCAAGCCCTAAACAAAGTTACCATCAATAATTGTTATCCACTACCACTGATTGATAATCTCTTTGACGCCTTGGGAGGAGCCACAATCTTCTCCAAGATCAATCTGCCTGCAGGCTACAGCCAGATTTGTATTAAGGAGGAAGACATCCCCAAAACAGCCTTCTGCACTAAATACAGCTCATACAAATGTGTGGTGCTCAACTTTGGAATGACAAACGCCCCATCTACCTTTGTGACCTTCATGAACAAAGTATTTACACCACACATAGGCAAGCACGCCCTAGTGTACCTGGACAACCTTATTGTCTACAGCCCCTTGGTGGAACAGCACCACAAAGATCTGGAAGTAGTCTTTGCTACCCTGGCACAACACAAACTGTTGGCCAAACCCTCCAAGTGCCAGTTCTTCCGCAAGCAATCACCCTTCCTGGGACACATAGTCTCAAAGGACAGCATCAAACCCAACAGTCAAAAGATACAGGCCATATGCAAGATGCCGCCACCCAAGGATAAGTTGGAACTTCACACCTTCTTAGGGATGGTGGCCTATGTACACCGCTTCATATCTGACTGTGGCATTTTGACTACCCCCTTATCCGCCATAACAGGCGCCAAATCCAAGTTTGTGTGGACCCCCAATTTGACCTCTGTTTTAGATGCCTCAAGGAGAAAATCACAACAGCGCCTATCCTGCAATACCCCAAACATGACAGGGAATACCAAATGGAAACCAACGCCTCAGATGCATCCATTGGGGGAGTACTACAAATCAAAAATAATGATGATGACTTCCTGCCTGTAGCTCATGAATCACGAAATTTGACAGATGGCAAGTGCCAATACCCTATCCATGACAAGGAACTGCTGGACATTGTGCACTGCCTAGTCAAATGGCATTGTTATCTAGAACAGCAGGAAGAATTCACGGCATTGACTGACCACAAGTCACTCATATTCTTCAAAACCCAAGCAAATCTATCTCGCCGCCAAGCCTGCTGGATGGAGCTCTTGGAGAGATTTAATATGCTCATAAAGTACAAACCCGGTCCTGAGCTTGCCATGGCAGACGCCCTCTCACGCCTATACATCTTTGCCACAAGAGGGGAAAATGGGCTTGACCCAGACTGGCCTCTCTTGGTACTACAAACAAAGGACAAGGATTTTCCCCATGGTACAACCAACATAACAAAGGAAACAGTTATCAAAAAACAAACACCTATTTGCTGACGTGTACGGGACCCTGCACAGAAAAATGTCCGACAGTACTATCATTCCCTATATCCCCACGCACCAGCAAGTTGACACCATCATACACTATCACAGAGACCTCGGACACACCAAGAGTCAAAACCTTTATGAGTTCCTTAAGCACAAGGCCTGGTGGCCAACCTTATATTGTGACGCTCAGGAAGTCCTAGACCAATGTGAGGAATGCAAAAATTTTGCCAAAAGCAAAACCCCTCCAAAGTCAGTACTACCCATCCACACACAACTACCCTTCAAGGTATGGGCCCTTGATGTCGTTGGCCCCATGCCAGGGAAACACAATGATAAGAAATACATCATCATGGCCATAGACTTTGCTACAAGATGGCCAGTAGCCCAAGCAGTGAGGGTGCACACTGGCAATGACGTATGACAATTTATTGGAAAAGAGATCATCAGCAAGTTCAGAAAGCCAGAACTCCTGATAACCGATGGAGGGAAAGAATTGACCTCCAAAAACACCAACATATACCTTGCTAAAAATGGGGCCAAACATACCATGACAACACCAAACTATCCACAGGCCAATGGACATGTAGAGCGGCTAAATGGCAGCCTCGTGCAAGCCTTAGCCAAGCTCACCGCTGGGAGACATGAAGACTGGTATAAGCAGCTATCAACTGCACTGCTTGTCTGCTGGACCTGTGTGAACAGATCCACCAGGAAAAGCCAATTTGAGCTTGTTTATGGCACAAAGCCCAATCTTATCCAAGCACTGTCAGGACCCAAGCTGTAAATACCCAGCAAGGTTCCACCCTGCTTGGACTCTCAAGTCATACAGGCCAGTAGCAACCAGTTATAGAAGGAAGAAAAAAGCCTACATAATATATTATTCCTCATCCAAGATAGACATGAGATCAGTGACAGATTCTGGGTAATGAATACCAACAAGAGAAGACTACAGCCTGAGAAAGTGGGCCCCACCATCATCCTAAAGGTAAACAAAAACAACACTTACATTGTGCAAGTACTCAAAAAACACAACCAAGATAAAATTCTCCATCATGATTGTCTAAGACCCTGCAGACCAAGACAAAAACAACAGGAGACTGTCCTATCCGCCTCCAAACAACAGCTAGTTCAATACGGCGCCTGGGCTCCCAACAACTTCCTTGACAACCTTCCCCCAGAGGAGGCCAATATATAGTCTGGGGGATGTCAAAACAGCAGGCTCAACTTGCCAGCAAGATTCCAAGTAAGCCAGTTTGTGACCTGCAATCCAATTATCCAGCCACTTGAAGCCAAACTAGGAAGTTGACCCAGATTTCCAAATCCAACAACATGAACAGATGATGATCCTTTATGGTGGATACCTTGTTTTGGCGCTTGACTCATTACCAGGATCAAGCCACCCCCTTCACCATCCAGCTGTGTGATCAACACAATCATGTTCCTGTTATCCTTGATTCACAATGACTATATAATCACAATCTCTCAATAAAGATAATAATCTAGTTTTCAATCTTTTTCCTCTTGTAACATTGCTAATGCAGCACAGTTATGACATCTTTAATTCTCTCAGTGATTAATAGTCTTTTATCATTATTTATATAATGTTTTTCAAAAATTATAAAAATATTTGGAGGGCTTATTGTCACATATAAATATATGAGCACATTTATTTTATGTAGTTTTTTCTAAAAATAAAGTATAAATGGTTCTCTCTAGTGAAAATGTATCCTATTTAGAGAGATTTTTGTCACTTTCATATAAGTAAATCTCTCTAACCAGATTTGCAACATTTTTATATAGAGATAATTTAAAGCTTAATTATAGCTTAACCAGCACAGAGAAAGTACTTTGATATGACTTTTCATACAAAAAAGCAATTAATAAAATAAAGCTATAACCTGCTTAAAATTTTAGACCTTAGATTAATCTTGATATACTTATAGATGCTTGCTCAACTGAAAACTAGCATGGACACTTTTTACATAAATATTTTATAAAGATATTATATCTTTGTTAGAGAAGAGGACAATGTTGTATTTGATAAGGTGGCTAGGTAAAGTTCTAAAATAAACTCTCGTGTTTTTAAAAGCAGCCTTCAATTTAAAGAGTATAACAAATTGAGAACTTTTAAAAAAACTTAGGTGTGAGTTGTAACTAACTGAGGTACTTCCCATTTGGGTGGGCACATATTTATGCCTGAATACATCAGAATATGAATTTTTAAAGAATTTCACCTTACTGGCCAAAGGTTGAGCTAAACTAGATAAAAATTCAAGATGGATTAATTTGAGCCTGTATTGAGAATTTGATTGGGATGGCAAAAGCAAGGCTTAAATTATATAAACATTATGCACTAGATTAAAATCTTCAATTTAAATATTGAGTTAAAAGAGCATTTAATTAGGAGATTCAAATGGGCATATTAATTCAAGACTAAGGAGTTTAAAATTGAATCATGGAAGTACAAAAAGCATATTGCTCATTGGTTGCAGGTGCTGGGGCTTGAAATAATTCACAACATTACTTGCTGTTAGATCACTTGAAGAGGTGGTCGGCCCCAAATTTTAATATGGCCCCTCCGGCAGGTTGTAATGATGGCATCTTCCCTGAAGACCAAATTGCACAATGGGTCAGAATGTACTGAGACAGACTAAAGATTGAATAAAAATGAATAGATAATTGTTACCATGAGAGGCTGAAGCATAACAACCTGATTCCTAGGGATCAGAGGATGAAGAGTAGGCATTAAAACCTGCTTGTCACCAGGAGTCAATGTTGAATATACTGAGTGAACTGATTGACTGCCTCTGCGAATCCTCTATAATTTTAGAGAAGCCTTGAAAAAGAATTACCATCTTGGGCTTAGGGAGAGCCTGAGGAGAAAAATCCCATAACAGTAGCTGCATATCCTCACCAACAGAACCAAACCTATAATTAGCCTCATCACAGCGCCATGGATCAAAAGCTACACCAGTAACCCATGACTTGTGACCCTGGCACCTGGCAATTATACGTTGCTCTTGGTTAGACCAGATTGTAACTAGGTCATCCTGTCCTCCTGTAAGGATATATTTACGATCTGGACTCCAGCATACACAAGTCAAGCCTCCAAAGTAGCTTGAGTAAACATCTAATAGGCTACTTGTTTAGGAGTCAAATAACATTACTTACATTTCCTCAGTAAAGTCAATCACTCGAAGACCACCATCCAGGCTAACCACAGCCACCAGTTGAAAGTCAGGTGAGAAAGCAAAGGCTAAAAAGTTAACAACGATGTTTAAATAAGAAGTTACATGATATGGATTTGGTACTGACTTGCCAGTGCACTTGAGGGTTGTGTTTGGCATTAGTTTTGGCGGAAGGCCGAGTTACATTGAAGCTGTGGATAAGCGAAGATTGAGCAATGGCTTACAGTGTATTTGGCAGCGGAATGGAAGGTGTGAAAGACTGGTCATCTTTATCTTTGTCATAAAGTATTAGACTACCATCCAAGTGTGATGCTAAAACTTGTGTTTCTGACCCTGGAACCCATTTAATGCTGGTAACTGCAGTTGAGTTGATGACTCCCTAGTTGTGAGTTTTAAAGTGTGAACTTACATACCAGCTTATTCATGCGGACATATTTACTTGAGAGAGGATTGAACCATACTATATCACCTGAAGAAAGGCCTAAAATCACATCCAGACGATCACGGCTTCTAGTGAGTGGATTCACATCATGACAGGTGACAGAGGCTCGATTGAAGACAATCTGTGATAGAGCCTCTTTGGGGGTTTGGAGATCTGCCCAGAGAAATGTGCGTCCTGAAGCATAAAACACATAAGTTGCCTTTGTGGTTGCTTGAAGTAGGCGCTCTGGCAATTGTTCATGAGCAATTATCCTGGCCACCAACGAAGAATTTGTTTTGGCGACAGTAGCTTTAGAACGACGCCTGGGGCCAGGTGCAAAGAGCGCAAACCCTTCATTTATGCTTTCAGTGCTTTTTGAAAGATCAGAAGTAGGGGGAGCAGCTGGTATTAAAGGCAATGTTGGTCCAGAAGCTGGTGGTGGAGAAGGTTTGCTTACAGAATCACGGTCTGAAGCAGCATCAGCTGTTGTTAAAGTTTCATTTGATTTAGAAGCGGTGCTTCCTTCTTTGGAGCTCTTTCCAGGTGGTTTTGGCTCCTTGAACTTCATAGATAATAAAGAAATTGAAGACCCCAAGGAGCCAGAGGTCAAGGGATCACCAAGGACAATATCTTCAATCAGATGATACCGTCCCTCTGCAGATACAAAGGCTTGACAAGCCAGGGGTACACCTTCACCCATCATTAACTTTATTGATCTTGAGTTTTAAAGCTCAGACTTTCACCCTTCTTGTGTTGGATAACTGAGCTAAAATAGAAAATTTGAGAATTAGTTACATACAATGATTATAAGGATTTTTCAACTTAAGGAATCAGTTTTTGAAAGTGGAAAATAAGTTGATAGTATGAGCTTAGTTATAAAAAAGTCAACCTAGTCATTAGGGCTATATTTTGAAAGGTGCTTTAAATAAGGATTCATACAAAGCCTAAAACTGACCCTGGCTGGCTTACAACAAATCAGCATAAATTTTTTTTCAGAAATAGAATGTACAAATGTGTGACTTTGGGAAATGACTTAAAGCATTATGAGCTGCACATATTCCATTCTATACATATAACATAGAAACTATGCTTATCAATTTAAAAAACGGAATCACCCTATATATCAATATATTATTGTAGATGTGGCCACATCTTTAGCAAGGTTATTGAATTAAGGCAATAAAGCTGGTATACTCTTCTAACTAAACCTATATCCGGGATACTTGCTGGTATTAATAAGTATGGCTTGTAAAAATCAGCATAACAATCATTTCTGAAATAGAATAGAAAAATGCACGACTTTTGGAATTGATTAAAGCAACAAATGCTATGCTTATTTCATTCTAAACACATCACATATAGAAACTATGCTTATTAATTTAAATAAATGGAATCACTCTACATATCAATATGCTATTGTAGATGTGGCCATGGTTTCAGAGAGGTTATTGAATTAAAGCAATAAAGCTGGTATACTCTTCTAACTAAAACTAACTCTGGGATACTTGCTGGTATTAATAAGTATGGCTTGTAAAAATCAGCATAACAATTATTTCTGAAATAGGACGGAAAATGCGCGACTTGGGGAATTGATTAAAGCGCCAAGTGCTTATTTCACTCTATACGCATCACAGAGAAACTATATTTTTCAATTTAAATAAAAGGAATTACCCTAATATATCGATATGTTCTTGTCGATGTGACCACGGTTTTAGGGAGGTTATTAAATTAAGGCAATAAAGCTGGTATATTTTGCTAACTAAACCTAATTCTAGGATACCCGCTATTATAAATATGTTTGGCTTATAAAATCAGCATGCTAATTTTTTTCTGAAATAGGACGGAAAAATGCGCGACTTGGGGAATTGATTAAAACGCCAGGTGCTTATTTCATTCTATACGCATCACATAGAGAAGCTATATTTTTCAATTTAAATAAAAGGAATTACCCTAATATATCGATATGTTCTTGTTGATGTGGCCACGGTTTTAGGGAGGTTATTAAATTGGGGCGATAAAGCTGGATTATTTTGCTAACTAAACCTAACTCTAGGATACCCGCTATTATAAATATGTTTGGCTTATGGAACAGCATGCCAATTTTTTCTGAAATAGGACGGAAAAAAGCGCGACTTGGGGAATTGATTAAAACGCCAAGTGCTTATTTCATTCTATACGCATCACATAGAGAAGCTATGTTTTTCAATTTAAAAAAAGGAATTACCTTAATATGTCGATACGTTCTTGTCGATGTGGCCACGGTTTTAGGGAGGTTATTGAATTAAGGCAATAAAGCTGGTAAACTCTGCTAGCTGAACCAGACTCCAGGACACCTGCTAGTATTGATGTGTATAAATGCAAAAGCGAGTCTGTTTGGATTCTGGATGTAATGTTACCTCGAGTGCGCTCAAACCGTAAGGGACTAGATTAAATTGATTTCTCGATATTATTTAAATTCAAAGTCGATCGCCAAGCCAAAAGCTTGATTTGGCTCATCCTTATATACAATCCCTTTATGCATCTTTAAAAGCATGTAGGTTGAATTTGGTGGAGTGTGACCCAAATTATGTAAAGTGAGAATATAGGCCACTTGACTATAATAAATATATAATTAATTACTTGATTTTTAAATCGTGATTTAACCCATACAACCACATCAAAGAGGCTTATCTATGTAGATTATCTGATTCCAGAATGTGTGGATTAAAATTGGAAGATGAGCAACAGATTGTGCAAGATGTATTTATATGATTGGATGGTTAAACTCTTGTATAAGAATTGAATTTAATCAGCTGGAGAAAAATGAGTGTGATCAGTTTAAAGAGCTCCCATTCAAATTAGGAATGGTATAAATATAAATGTTAATTTAAGTGAAAATGGTTGGCTTCTATATTCCGATTTTTATTTATTTGACTTGCAATAATATAATACTTCACTCAGATGCATCAGCTGATCCAAGTGGCTACAGATTGTTTCAGAGCTAACCTTGTTTGCTACAGCTTTATCCCAGTAGGAATATCACTGGAGTAGACTGGCACTAATAATATTAAGATTCAATATAAAGATTTTCATAGAATTTAGAATATATCAATAAATTCTCTTATAATTCCGATCAAAATGGTACCAAAGATTTTAGCTCTAGCTGCTCTAGATGCTGAGATACAGAGTGAAATCCTGGAATTAGGCTTGCATCATAATCAAAGGCCCAGACTCAATTTGATAAGCATAAATTATCCCTTAATACACACTAAAAGCTAAAAACAACATATCTCTATGAATACTGAACCATTCTTAATACAGTAGTTTTCACAGCTATGGCGGTAAAAAAACTAAGGTTTTTAAAAAATGGACTCAGATTTAAGCAAAATCCAAGTATTGGTGTAAAATATGCACTTTGTTAACAGGAATTACGGGTGTTAATAGACAAAATGGCTCAACATGACAACAAACAAGCCAAACAAAAAGTTAAGAGAATTAAAATACAGTAAAAAATAAATTAAATCACAAACAAAATGGTTTGAGTTGTCCTTTGGTGTATGTATATTTTTTATGTAAAATGGTGACAACATACACTCAGGCAAGATAGGTCAAAACTCAATCCAAAACAAAACACTATAGCAACTCAACCAACAAACAAAAATACTCAGTTGTTGTGTGAAATGAGATGTAAACAAGAATTATACCTAGCTATCTAAAATAAGACATGTGATCTGAAACAAAAATTATAAACATTCTTCTGGGTGTTTAAATATGGCATAAAATCTGGGAAAAATGGGTGAAAATTAATTTAGTTATTCTAAAATGGGCTTTGTGAAACCAAAAACAACTAATTAAGACATAAAATCTATAAACAGGTAGTTAGATGGTGTATTGCAATTAATTACCATATTCAGATAAAATGCTGTCATGAATGCCCATATTTGTGCTCTTTCAATTTTGCCTTTGGTGGGTTCTTTCAAGGATAAATATCTTGCTTTTGCCTTTGCCCCTTGAAATGAGTTGATTCTTAATGTCACGGCCCATACCAGAGTCTGACTGGACTCCCACAGGGGAGGCAGGCCGGGCCTGGAAGACCATGTACACAATAGGTACAATTCTGAACAGGTAGTTAACTGCAGTAGCTAGAGGGCGCCAACTCCCAGGATGGGGCACGACCTGGTTGGCCAGCCCCAATACTGTGATATAGGCAAACCCCAGCTTACTGAAGTTCTGAACAGGTGGCGTGTTGTGTGAGGGGTGAGAGATAGGAATCTCCTTCATAGAAGGCAGGCTGTTCTCTTTACACAACCAAGAGGGAGATCCAGATGATGGGGTGAAAATACTCCAAGTCAAGAGTATGGGGTGGGTTGACTGAGGTAGCAGGAGTATAGCCAGGGGGTATGGATAGGCAAGTTTATATTGAGTAGATGATTCACAAATAGATGCAAGCAGATTAATTAAATTTGAGCAAAAATAGATAATCCCTGTAAGAATATAATGATTTCTGGGCATAAAATTGCTTTATTAAGATGTCAACAGTGAGGAGGGCTTTCTCCCCTCACTACTTATACTTACTCATAAAGATGCAACCTTTTGTGCACCAGGGATCTGGCAGCAACATTTTCAGTTAAACTTACAATTTTGGCTGGAATTTGTGTACTTGGGCCTGGAGGTGGATGCTCATTGGATGGTATAACTGGAACCTTGCTTGGTCTGCAGCAAGCCAAGTTGCCACTACTATTTATAGAACCCACAAGCAAAAGAGCTCCCAATTGCGCGATCAAATGGTTGCGCTCCCAATGTACCATTTACCAATAATTAAGAAGCCCAAATTTGATAATAGAATCAAAGCCATGGATTTGAGGCTTTTGTTCCTCTCAAATCCTGGGCCATTTGTTAATAAAAAGGGGGTTTTCTTGCTCTGGGAGACAATTGGTATGAGTTCCCAAGCTGTGGGGTGTTTGGCCTCTAGGAAGGCCAGCTGATTGTCCAGGGAATTCTGGGCCCTGACATTCAAAGATAGAAATTCAGCTGTTTGTCTTTCTTGCTCTGCCCAACTCACTCATCCCACTCATACCTGTGACAAGTGATCTCACTGTCCCTGTATTGTTTTGAGGTAACAACAAACAATATATATTTCATATCACTTTCACCAATAAAAATTATGTTATATTCACATTTTTGTTTTTGTGTCTTTCAGTACTACAGAGCCTCATTCTAGCCACAACTAGCAGAGATTTACTATTCAGGACCACAAGGTAATTGCTTTACCTTTCATTCCAACTAACCTGAGGCTTAGTACAAACCCAATTATAAGGTTAGGATTTCCTGTTGTGTGTCTGTGCCGCACCTTAGAACACAACAAAAATGATGCTCACTACAGGGGCTGCAAGCCCCTTGGTTACCTCTTTTACCACTACGTTTTCAGGCCTATCTCCTCTCCCACTACAGAAGTTGTCTTCACCTGAAATTTCCAGTCCTTCTATTGAAGAGGACATCTTGGACCCATGTAAAGTTACGCCTCCCCCTTAGCCTCCACTTAAATTACGGCTAAATTATGTTTGAACATTTATCTAAAAGGTTACTGAAAAAGCCCAAGAAAGGCCATCAATTTAATATTTTGGAATTATTCTGAAGATGCCCCCACCTAACCCACCCAAGAGACACCTCTGGTTAAATATCATGTGCAAGAGTAGCAGGGAGCAGTATTAATTGCATCCAAAGCATATTCCTGATGTTAGTTGGTTCAGTTTTCCTTTTGACTATGTCCATTCAAATTTGTCAAGATCTTCCTGCCTCAAGAAATGCATTTTTATCTGCTCATATCATTGGTCAATTGGTTTTTGACATTCAATCTATCACCCCAATCCTATCACATCCCTTAAATGAATGCAAGAATTGTAAAAGACCTTGCTTCATAATTATCTACTCTAATAAAGTTCAAAATTTGCTAGTCTAATTTGGCCATTTGGTTTTTTCTGTTGCTTTTGGTGTTTAGTTGATTCCTTCCCCCCTTTGGCCTCCCATGAATTTTTGTTGAAAACCTTTTGGTTGTTGCTAAAACCACAATTTTATTGTGGTTGAGAGCTTAGTTTTATTTCCTTTTAACCTGCTCCCCAATTCTCACAACCCACCCATTGTCCTCATTGTCTTGAACCCAGGAAATGGCCCACACCTAGTAGTTACTGTTGGGGACCCACTTGAGAGGGAACAAGTCCTAAATCTTATGAGCTAAGGCCCCTAAGTTAAGCCCTGCAATAACCAAACCAATAGGAACTGTAACCATAGCAAGGTGACCAAATTGCCCTAGGAATTCAAAACAATCCATCATTGAACTGAATCTTCCAAGTAAGTAATATCCTACCAGGTAAGTCAACAGATAAAAGGAGGCATTTGGTCTAACCAAGGAAGGTTCAGCAGGTGGAGGTAGAGTTATGGATTGGTCATACCGGAACTTTCTTCCCCAGTGTCCTGAGTGGTATTTGAACCAATTGTTAGCCAGGGACTCCTTCTGGTGAGAGTCATCAGGAGAAGAATTATGCCATTCTGTGGTGGGAGTTGAGTTTTCAAGGGACAATGCCACAGAAAGGAAAGAAGCTAGAAACCAGAACAGCAAATGACTTCCTTTCATGGGTTCAAAAAGGATTGCAAGATATAAGTGTAAACAAACTTACTAGAGAAGAAATATCTTTGTTGTTGGAACAAAGGTAAATATAATGAAAGCTGTACTTAAATACTGCTTTTGGGTAAAAATAAGGTAGAGGGTAAAAATAGGCTTAGAAACCAAGCTTCTTGAGGCAGAAACCTGTTAAGAGGAGGTCTTCCAGGTCTTTTCTCACCTGATTGGTTATTTCACCCAAGAGCAGGGAAATATGGCTGATATAGAGGATATTAAACCATATAATGGGCTGTGAGTGGCAAGGGAAGCGGATTTGCATATAGTTTAAGAAGGAAAGAGCATCAAGAGTGGCAGAAGTAGCTATAAGTGTTGACAGCAAAAACTGCTGGAAATGTAGCCAATCAAAGGCTGAGCGGTAAGTGATGTTGTGGTTTATACTAACTTTAGCCAATTTAGGATTGAGAGCAAAAGCAAGAGTTGAATGAATGAATTTTTTATAATTAGGTAATTTAAACCCAAAATCTTCACTAACTTCAACGTTAATGTTTCTGGGAGGGTTCAGAGTTTAAATCTTGTCCTGGTACTTGGTGAGATTTATTGTGTCCCTGTTCTGATAATTATTGAGTGCCCTTTTAATATGTTGAGGCTAACCATGATAGTTGATTAAAACTAAGTTGTTGTAGTCAGAGGATGAATCCCTGACACTTACCCTATAAGTGCCACTGACTTGGAACAGGTCATAACAGTAGCCCTTGTGATAGCTTGTGATGGGGCCATTTTTAGCCTGTACCTACAGTTTAATTGAGTCAAATACTATGAGTTAATTGTTGCTCTGAAGTTCCTTCAAAATCTTCTCCCTGTGGCTGGTTTTGCTGACCATCTGCTCTCGTCCTTTGTGAAAGCTGCCTTGGCCCACCACCAGATGGTATAGGACTTCATGTCCAGGAAATCTTGTCCCTTCAAGCCTCCATAACTAATCACCAGGATCAATTTGCTGCCTATTAGCAGTGGGTCTACTCTATGTTCTCTTTGGTGTCTGATAACCAATGAGATTCAATTACTTCTTGATCTTGTCTGATTGCCTCCATTAAGTGGATATGTTTGTCCATCCCCGAGTATATCAGAGAGTGTCTACATGAATACCACCAGCTACAACAGCCCTGGCAAACTCAGGTGGACTTCACCCTGAACACTTACCTTTTCAACTTTTAACGGCTTGTGGGACAACTTAATAAATTCAGTGCCTGTCAGGATATCGCATCCCAGTGGGGGTTCCATTGGCCTTGGCTGCCAACTTGCTCTGTTGTCTGGAGGGGAGAGCCCACCATAGTAGGGGTGCTAACTTGATGAGATAAGATTCTGATTGGCCTACTAAGGCTCAAGGTCCAGTGGAGTGCCACGGTAGATTCCATAAAGCCAGGAATTATCTGCCCAAGCAAGAAAGCTAAGAAGCTGTAAAATTGTTAACAAATTAACTGATTTGATGGATTTAAATCAAACAGTTGATTGAAAATGGGTTACAGCTGCTCTGGTCCGCTAGTTGTATTTGATTCCCCCTTGCAAGCTGACGCTGATAAATTGACGTAATATGAGAGTCACCCAATATGATCTTATTTATCAGCACGGTCATCAGAAGTTGATCACACAAGGATTCTTTGTAAATTGGACTAGATACTCACTTGACAATGCAAAAGGGATAGGAGTCAAGGATCTGGGCTTTATTTATTAGTCAATTTAGATATATATTGAATAATTTTCACTGTTTCAATTCTTAAGAGTTGAGTCCTCCCAAAATTTTACTCAATAAAATCAAATATCCTCTTGTCTAACTTTGTTTTGAAATGCATCCTGTAGTTGGCCTGCTGCATTAAGTTCCCTAAAATTTAATTCTTAGTCAAATAATTATGGGAAGATGGGTCCCTGCAGTTGGCACTTTGTTGTTGCCTCCGCCCAATGTTAATCTGATGCCCGCAAATCTAGGAGTTTTTCCCACTGTATCCAAAACTGAGACATATGTAACATCTCAATGTCCTGAATTCTATGCCAAAGACTCAATGATTCTCTCTCAGGTTATTTATCTTGGGCTCCTTTGGTTAGGGTTAATCATTTTTCTTAACCCTAGTGTATCTTTTGGAAATTTCACAAAACAGTATCTGAAGCTTTGTTGGTGGTTAATCATCAACTCTATGTGTATTTGGGTGTTGATTCCCTACCACCTGGAGACATATTCTTACTATCCAACAGTTTCTATCACATGGAGGATACCATGGTGTCAACTAACCCAGCCAAGGTAATGTAGGCTATGCCTGCATATTGACTGGCTGTGGGAGGAGACAGATCTGGGATGGGTGTAGGTGGTCAGGTTTGGATTTTGGGGTGCTTCCATATCTGTCTGATAGGCAGAAAAATATTTGTACTTCTCACAGAATATGGCAGTTGGATGCTTTTACCAGGCACTTTTGTGATAGACTGTTTGCAGAGTTATCTATCAGGCCAGGCAGTCAAAGCAGAGGATTTTCTAGGAGGTTAACTTGTCGTATTCTAGCTTAAGCGGGTAGTCAGAGAAATGCAGTGGGCAAAAGGGTGCTCCAGGCAGACAATAAAATGTGGGTCAGATTTTAGGACTTCCTCAGGAACGCAGGGCGTCATGTAAATTCACTGCCACCTCTGACTTTGGACCGCTCAATCTTTTCCCGTTGTACCAAGAAAGGTCCCAAAACGCCCGCCAAACCCCTCCATTTGTTGAATGATTTATCTCACACGGTTGATGAGAGGTTTGTGCTGGCTTATCCTGTGGAATCCCTGCCTTTGGTTGCTCCTTCCTGGGAAGAAACCCTGGTTAATTTGGACTACCTATTAGCCTGGTGTTGTCCGTTTTTAAAAACTATCAGAGCCACCCAATCAGGTGTCACTACATCGACGCTTGATAACCCAGTTGACCCCCAAATGTCTGGCATCCCTTCCAGCCAATCAGATTTGATTTTGGAAATTGGAGTAAAACTCTCCAGTCCCCCTGAGCCCATCCAGCAAAGTTTTGTACCTAGCCAATCAGGCTCACCCCCAACTGTCATGTGACCAGTTTTTTGCAATCCATTCCTTTTAACCAAGCAAGGGACTTTCAGTCCCCTGCTTGTCTATTTTCCACTTACATTAAAGTTTGGAGTCACCTGCACCTTAATTTTCTTAATTTTAAGTTTCCTTGAACCAGTTGTGTCCCTAAAGCTCAAAATATTAGAGTGTAGCCCCTGCCCTAAGCTTACCTTTAGCCAGCCGGTTTTGAACCCGGCTTCTCTTCTGGCTCCTTGTACAAGTGTTCTTTCACTTAGTCGTCGTCTCTTTTGCCCTTGCCTTCAAAGTTAAAGTTCAAAGCTCAAAATTTCAATTGAATTTTCCTATAATTTCTATTATTATCTTGAATTTTCCTTTAAAAATCATTGTTTTGAACCCGCTTTTGCTTGCAGTTATAATCCAAGGCCCCCAAGACAACAGCGAGGCTACCCAAACCCGTTCTGCTGTTTTCCCAATGATTTGCCAAAGACTGCCCTAGTCTTGCCATTTTCTCTCCTTTTTCTCCAGAAACTATACCATCCTACCCCAAATTTTGTGCTGGTTCTTTCTATGATACTGTCAGCTCTTAAATTTGTTGTCTTTTTCCTGGCTCCATTTCTCTTGCTTCTGTGGTCCACCTCCCCTGACCTGTGGGGGAAAATCTCCTCATCGGCCCGTCTGGTAGGTAGCAACCCTGCCAGTCTCTGGGACCTCCCCAGCAGTCTTCTCTTTTCCAGAGAGGCTGTGGTTAAGAGCCTGACGTGTGACAATCTGGACCTGGACGTCGTGGAGCTTGCTTTGCCTAGTTCTGAAGAGGTAGTGCCCCCCACACCTCCTCTCCCCTCCATGGTTCAGAAGAATGTGGTGCCCCCCGGGTCCTCCAAGGTGGCCTCCCACACTCCTACTTGCACTCCCTGGTTGCTCACCGGCCTGATTCTAATGGGTTTGAATGCCTACTTCCCCCAGTTGTCTCCGGTGTCCTCCCTGTGGTCCCCTCTCCAAGCGGCCATCCCAGTTGCACACTGGATGGCATCCTGGTGGTTTGTTGCACCGGGATGGGAGCCGAACTTAGTTAGTTTAGCCACTCTCTCTCACACGTCAGGTCAGGATTTTATGTTGGAACAGTAATAAAGTGGAAGACAACCAAAACTAAATAAGGAATAAAATGGTAGAACTAAGTTCCCATAATCTTATTTATTTAATAATGACAATACCATTTTAACAAGACTTCACAGAGTTTAAATATCATTTAAAATGCTAAGTTTGGATGAACCCATCATCTGATGGCTGAGTTGCTAAGTTTCTTCCAGCCTGAGAGTTCTGGGCCCATTCTGAACCTTCTGGCCTGTCATTTTTTCTGTTGGAATGACCTCTATCTTACAGTCCAAAGATAACATCTTCATGCCTTCATCATTTCTACTGATGTTTCTGTCATCCTGGATCAAGAGATATTTAAAAAATATAAGCCAGGGCAATCTTTTCCCCATGAAATGTGCATCTTATGGAGTAACTTTGGGGTCACTACATGGCTGGAGATCATATGGCCAGGCGGCCTGGACTTCTATCCAACCATCTGAATTCCATCTAGACTTTGACTCATCATGCTGAGCAGCAACCCCCTTTTCAGACAGCCTGTCAGCTATGACAGGGGTGACACCATGTTGGTTCAGCGCTTTCAGCAATCTAGATTGGTCTGGATTAATCACCAGTCTATGACACTCCTCTGTACTCTGAAAATTTGTGGCAAGGCAGGCCTGAAAATTTCCTTGATTAATCAGATTTGAATCACTGCTGTTTTCAGCTCTTTCATTAGCTAGCTGCAAAAAAAACAGGCGGACAGCCCAAGGGTCTGCAGGATCCCCACAACCATCAGAGTCAGGTCCTGATTTTGATTCTCCTAGTTGGAGTTTAAAATATATTTTGGGAGAAATGCCATTCATGACATCATCCCCCTTCAACCTCTCCAATTTCTCAAGTCTGGATTTCTTCTCCAGATATCTCTGGATGGCCTACTTAGCATTGCTTAAGTTGTCCACAGGTTCCCAAGTGCTTTCCTCTAATGGATAACCCAATCATTATAAATAGTACTGTGGTGTCCTGTAATGGGTCTGATCTCCATGCACATACTCCACTTCATATTCTGTTGACTGAACAACATTAATGAGAGGTGGCTCTGACTTGAGCTTCTGATGAGGAAGCAACACTCCTTATTTCTTGAACAATAACACCCAGTGTAAAACATTGTTAATCTTTCAAGTTGGTGGCAGTTCCAACTTATAAGCCACTTTGCCTATCAACTTGAAAATTTTTTAGGGTCCACTATGTCTGTGAGCCAACTTCTGTATTGGTACATACATAGAAACTTTTTTTGAGTCCAAATAAACCCCATCATCAATCATCAACGGCTTGCCAGGGGTTCTTTTCTTGTCATCAAAAGCTTTTTAGGTTCTGACTGCCTGGTTCAGGATCTTTTGGCAAGCAAGCTGGTGTTGTAACTGTGATGTTTTAGCAGAGTTACAAGGGGAAAATATTTAAAAACTAGATAATATTCTTTATTGAGAGATAATGACTATATAGTTATTGTGAGTCATGGATAACAGAAACATGATTGTGTAGATCACACAGTGGAATGGTGAAGGGGGTGGCCTGATCCTGGTAACAAGTCAAGCGCCAAAACAAGGTATCCACTGTGAAGAATCCTCAATTGTTCATGTTGTTGGATTTAAAAACTGAGTCAACTTCCTAGTTTGGCTTCAAGTGGCTGGATAATTGGATTGCAGGTCACAAACCGGCTTACTTGGAATCTTGCTGGCAAGTTGAGCCTGCTGTTTTGACACCCCCTAGACTATAGGTTGGCCTTATCTAGGGGCAGGTCATCAGGGAGGTTGTAAGGAGCCCAGGCACTGTACTGACACAACTGTTGTTCTGTGACAGATAGGACTGTCTTGCGTTGTTTCTGTCTCGCCTTGCAGGGTCTCAGGCAATCATGGTGGAGGATCTTGTATTTGTTTGCGTTTTCTGAGTCCTTGTACAATGTAAGTATTGTTTTTGTTTACCTTTAGGATGATGGTGGGACCTACTTTCTCAGACTGTAGTCTTCTCTTGTTGGTATTCATTACCCAGAATTTGTCACTGATCTCATGTCTATCTTGGATAAGTAATAATATATTCTGTAGGCATTTTTCTTCCTTCTATAACTGGTTGCTACTGGCCTGTATGACTTGAGGGTTCAAGCAGGGTGGAACTTTGCTGGGTATTTCCAGCTTGGGTCCTGACAGTGCTTGGATAAGATTGGGCTTTGTGCCATAAACAAGCTCAAATGGGCTTTTCCTGGTGGATCTGTTCACACAAGTCCAGCATACAAATAATGCAGTCAATAGCTGCTTATACCAGTCTTCAGGTCTCTGGGTGGTGAGTTTTGCTAAGGCTTGCATGAGGCTGACATTCAGCCACTCCACATTTCCATTGGCCTGAGGATTGTAAGGTGTTGTCACAGTGTGCTAGACCCCATTATTGATGAGTTCTACTTTGCTATCTTCAGAGGTCAATTATTTGCCTCTGTCTGTTAGCAGGAGCTCTGGGTTTCCAAACTTGCTGATGATTTCTGTACCTATAAAATGTCAAACATAATTGCCGGTGTGAGTTTTCACTGCTTGCGCCACTGGCCAACAAGTGGCAAAGTCAGTAGCAGTGATGATGTATTTATTTTTGTTGTGCTTTCCTGGCATTGGTCCCAAAATATCTAGGGCCCATACCTTGAAGGGTAGTTGTGAGCAAATAGACAATACAGACTTAGACAGGGTGTTGTCTTTTGCAAACTTTCCACATACTTCATATTGTTCAAGCACTTCCTGGACGTCCCAATATAGAGTTGGTCACCATGCTTTATGTTTGAGGAATTTGTAAAGGTTGCGGCTCTTGGTATGTCCTAGGTCTCTGTGGTAACATAGGATGTTGTCAACTTGCTGATGTGTAGGGATGTAAGGGATGGTGGTTCTATTGGTTGTTTTGCAATGTAAAGTACTGTACACGTCTGCAAATTGGTGTTCACTCTTGATGACTTTTTCTTTTGTGATATAAGTGGTGCCAGGAGAAGCCTTTGTTCTTTGTTTGGAGTACCAGGAAGGGCCAGTCTGGGTTGAGCCCATTATCACCCCTTGTAGCTCTAACATATAGGCGCAAGAGTGCATCTGCCATGGCAAGTTCAGGACCAGGTTTGTACTGTATGCTTATATTGAACCTTTATAGGAGTTCCCTCCAATATGCTTGTTGGCAAAAAATATTTTCCTGCGCTTTAAAGTATATAAGCAACTTGTGGTTGGTCAATGCTGTGAATTCCTCCTGTTGTTCTAGGTAGCAACGCCATTTGAACAAGCAGTGCATAATTTCTAAAAACTCCTTGTCATGTATAGGGTATTGGCACTTGTCATCTGTCAGTTTGTGTGATTTGTAGGCTACAGACAGAAAGTCACCATCATTGTTTTTGATTTGTAGTACTCCCCCAATGGATGCGTCAGGGGTGTCTGTCTCCATTTGATATTTCTGATTGTGTTTGGGGTATTGTAGGATGGGTGTGGCTATGAGCTTCTCTTTAATATGTCTGAAGCAAAGGTTGCATTAGGGAGTCCATAAAAACTTGAATTTGGCGCCAGTTATGGCAGACAGAGGTGCATTCAGGACACCACAGTTGGGGATGAATTGTTTTACATAGGCAACCATTCCCAGGAATGTGCGGAGTTTTGACTTGTCCTTTGGAGATGGCATTTTGCAGATGGCCTGGATTTTCTGGCTTTCAGGCTTGATAGCATCCTTTGAAATTATGTGTCCCAGGAAGGGCAAATGTTTGCAGAATAATTGGCATTTGGAGGGGTTGGCTAGCAGTTTGTGTTGCACCAGGGTAGCAAAGAATGTCTCCAAGTCCTTATGGTGTTGCTCTACCAAAGGTCTGTAGACAATAATGTTGTCCAGGTACACCAGGGCATGCTTGCCAATGTGGGGGGCAAACACCTTATTCATAAAAGTCACAAATGTTGATGGAGTGTTTGTCATTCCAAAATTGAGCACCACACTTGTATGATCTGTACTTAGTGTGGAAGGCTGTTTTGGGTATATCTTTCTCCTTGATACGGGTCTGATTATAGCCTGCGGTTAGATCAATATTAGAGAAGACTGTAGTACCGCCCAGGGCATCAAAGAGGTTGTCAATGAGTGGAAGTGGGTAACAATTATTGATGGTGACTTTATTTAGGGCTCAGTAATATGTGACTAGTTGAAGGGTACCATATTTCTTTGCCACAAAGAATATGGCAGCGCCAAAATGAGACTTTGAGGGGCGGATGAGACCTTTCTCTAATGCCTCTTTGAGGTAAGTACATAATGTATCATCTTTGTTTGGGTGATTCAGTAGATGGGTCACGCCTTAGGTACATCTCCTTTAAGCTGGATGGAGTATTGGATATGCTTTTACGGAGGCAACCCGGGTAGAGCCTCTTTGAAGATTTCTAGATGGCAGGCAACAACTTTGTAGTCCTGAGGGGTAGTGGTATCCTGGTGGTCCTTGAAGTGTATGATCTTGTATTAGCAGGAGTCCCAGTCAATGCCTCAAGGTTTTCCTTTTCATCAAGGGTTTCTGTAATGCACATAAAGACATGGTTGCACAGGAGCTGGTCCACTGAGTCAGGGTCATCTGGTAGTTGAGGCCCTCATGCTTGATGGTCAATACTGAGGTTGCCCAGTCTACATGAGGGTTATTCTTTGCAAACAGTCAAGTCCCAGCACAATGTCAAATTTGGGAAATCAATATTGGGACTCTGGATAGTGGAATGCAAGTTCTCTAGCATGACAGAGAAGGGGGCAGTTTCCCGTGTCACTGTGATGTGATGTTCATCAGCTAAAACCACGTTCTTAATCTGTAAAGGATTAGTGGCTAGTTTGAAATTATCCACAAAGCTATTGTTGACAAGGGTTTGGTCTGCGCCCAAGTCCAAGAGTGCTGAGTCAGTGTAACTTCAAAAGCAGAAAGGGTAGGATATCAGTTTATTGGGATGTCTAGCAATGGTGTAAAGTACTGGTTCTTCCAGGGGCACTTGGATCATTGGACATTGATCCACATCCTCAGGTCTGTACTCATTGCTGGGCAAGTCAGGAGCTGTGCAGGGAGAGCTTGGCTTGCTTAGTGCTCTCCCCAGGCTTTGCCCTCATCACAATTATCCTGTGTGGCAGTGACGTGGAAATGAGTACAATTTGACTGTCCATTGTTCCTGTTTCTGTGTGCATTTAAACCTGCAGGTTTATGGTTTGATTTGTTGTTGTTGTTCCCAGGGGATGGGCAGTTAAAACGTCCAGCTGGGTGAGAATCCTTGGGTGCTCTCTTTTCCCCATCTGTGCCTTGTGAAGAGCATTGGACGTTTGTTCTGCTTTTTCTGCCTCACAAAACAGGCTCTGTAAGTTGGTCACCTGGTCCAGATTGACGTATCTCATCACACGTGACTTAAGTGCATTGTAGTACATGAGATGGGTAGCTGGGGTGTCAAAGGCCATATCTGATGGGGCACATAGTTGGAGTCCCTTGTATGCTTGGTTGAGCTCCTTCACTGTGCCAGTCTGGGACAGGTTCTTTATTTGGTGTATGATCATGAGGGTGGTGTCCTTCAACACAAATTTTTCCAGGAAGTCCTGCTTGAAGGTATCCCAGTACTTCTTGGTGTGGGCCTCATGCCACTTGTTGCAGCAGGTACCACTATTGTGTAGTAGTCAAAAGGAGATTTCTGCAATCCAGAAGTGTTGTAGGAATTCCATTTGTGCCAGCTTGCTCTTAGCAGATTGGATCCATGCTGTGGCGTTGATGTTGTTGTTGGCTCCAGCAAAAGACTCCAAAGCAGCACTTCAAAGTCTCTGGGCTACATGGGCTGGCATGATTTTTTTGTCTGTTGTACAAAGTATGACGGCAGGTGTCTGGAAGAAACCTTGTGTTGACAGGGGGTTGAAGGCGGAGACCGGGATTACCATGTTCTGTTACAGGAAAAAACCATCAGATATTTTGGTACCAGGCGTGTAAAGCGCCCAGTCTAGCAAAAGCTAGACATGATTATATCTAAGATTTGTTGACTGCGGCAAGTACAGGCAACAGGCCAAATTTTGCAAGATAAGGTAGGATGGAAACCCTACCTGTGCTACCAATGTTGTAACTGTGCTGTTTTAGCAGAGTTAAAAGGGGAAAATATTTAGAAACTAGATGATATTCTTTTATTGAGAGATAATAATTATATAGTTAATGTGAGTCATGGATAACAGGAACATGATAGGGCTGATCACACAGTGGGATGATGAAGGGGGTGGCTTGATCCTGGTGATGAGTCAAGCGCCAAAACAAGGTATCCATCATAAGGGCTCATCATTTGTTCATGTTGTTGGATTTGGAAATAAGAGTCAACTTCCTAGGTTGGCTTCAAGTGGCTGGATAATTGGATTTTGGGTCACAAACCTACTTACTTGAAACCTTGCTGGCAAGTTGAGCCTGCTGTTTTGACACTGGGACTTTTATATCTGTTTCATCCATGAGCAACCTGTTACATGGAACTCCTTGGCACCAATCCTGGGATTCCAGGTAAGATCAAACCCATAGTTAGCCTTAAAAGGAGACATTCCTGTTGATGCCACGGTAAGTTTCATAATACCAGGAATTATTTGGCCAAGTAAAAAAGCTCAGAAAGCCAGAATAACTTTAACAAAACTGACTGATGTAACAAATTTGAATCAAACAGTTGATCAAAAATGGATTACGGCTGCTCTAGTTTGTCAGTCAAATCCAGTTCCCCCCTGTAAGTATACATTAATGAATTGACATAATTTAAGGGTCATCAGATATGAACTTGTTAATCAGAATGGGCATCAGAAGTTGGTCACTCAAGGGTTCTTTGCAGCCTGGACTAGATACTCACTTGACAATGTGGAAGGAATAGGAGCCCAGGATCCAGGTGGTATTTTTAGTCAATTTTGATATATATTAGATAATTTTCACTGTTTCAACTCTTAAGAGTTGAGTCCTCCCAAAATTTACTCAATAAAAATCACATATTTCCTGGTCTAACTTTACTTTTGAAAATGAATCCTGTAGTTGGGTTATTACGCTACATCTCCTACAAATCAATCCTTAGCCGGAATATTATGGGAAGATGGGGGCCTGCTGTTGGTACTTTGTTGTTGTTGCCGCCAAATGTTAATTCAATGCCTGTCAATCTTGGAGCTGTTACTACTCCTGTCAAAACTGAAACTCATATGCTATCTCAATATCCTGAATTTTATGCTGAAGACACTCTGATTCTCTCACAGGCCATTTATCTTGGGCTCTTTTGGTTAGGGTTAATTATTTTACTTAACCCTAGTATCTCATTTGGACATTTCACAAACAGTATCTGAAGCTGAGTTGGTGGTTAATCATTAATTTGATGTGGATTTGGGTGGTAATTCCCTGCCATTTAGAAATGGCTTCATACTATCCCGCAATTTCTGTCACATTACTCAAATCTTCTATGTCTGAGTTTTTGGAAGCAGCTCATCATGAGTTTGTGTTTCTTTTCTCCTGCTCTGTTAAGATATATGTGTTCATGTTTATTTGCATTAGCTTCTTTCTGAGTTTTTATTTTAGGCTATTCTTTATTTTTTGGTTTCCATTTTTGGTTGCAGTTGTTTAGACTGTATCTTCTGTTTCTTATTTCCGCCACGCCATGTCATTTTGGCGTCCAGATTGTTTTCCTGCTCCACCTACTGATGAAATTTTTTGTGAAGTTTTGTCAGCTTTATCATTCTATTCCAGTTCAAGCCTTAGTCACAAATCCCAAGTTCACCATGTGATGACAAAGGTTTCTGAGGATGCTTGTGAAAGGTTATTGTCCGCAGTAGAGCGCAATCCACGTGTTTTAACTGAAAGTGAATCCCTGTATCCTTTGCTAAATAATGTGTGTGTATTTATTGAGGAGCTCAACGTATATTGTAAGCTTTATGGCTTCCAATAGGGTACTACTCTGCTCTTAATAATCCTTCCTCAGTTTCTTACCTACTGCTGTACAATTGATGTTCTCAAAGTTAATAAGCTCTCAGTGTTGTGGTTAGCAGTTGACCAGAATTCCCAGGATCTTGAAGTTTGAGATTCACTGTTAACCACAACTGAGGCATTGGTAAGCCAAATTCTTTCTTTGTTCTCAAATCTGTCAACTTCTAAGCAAGGTTTAATGGAGATCAAACCCACACCTGCTGCACGCTCCTGGTTTTCTGGGACTTGTTCTGCAGTGGTGTCCTCCAGCCAGAGTCAGGATTGTTCTTCCTGTGTTTCTTCTCAGGAGCAATAGGCAATTTTGAACAAAACTACTGAGGCAAATGAAGCGCCAGTAGTGGCTGTCCCTGAAAGTTCATTAGCTATGCTTCAGCAAGTTGTACCTGCAAAGTCTTCAACAGTTGAGTCCAAAGAGTTGCCCCTTGTTCCCATTGATTGTGATTGTCCTGTCCTCCCTGAAGCTGTCCAAGAAATGATCAAGAGTTACTTTCAGGAGCACCCCACCTCCCTATCTGCTGTCTGTACCACTGAGGAGAAGCAAGACCCTGTTGAGATCACATTGTTCACAGCAAATAAATCTACTTCTGGTTACTTCTTGTTTTATGGTAGCATCAACAATGGCCAAACCATCTATTGGCTCACCATTTTTTTGGATACTGGTGTGTCCAAGAACTTCATGAGTGTTGAGACTGCAGACTTTTTGCAACTCAAGCATCATCCTGGAATGCTAGTTAGGGGTGGAAACTGTCAAATGTTTACTTCTTTACAGCTCAAGAAGCCAGTGGCATTTGTAGTTGCGGGTCAATCTTTTACCACAAGGTTCTCCCTATGCTCTACTTTGATGTATTCAATTATCTTAGGAGTGGGCTGGTAGCAGGATTATAATGTATTGACCCTGCTAAAAGAAAATGGGCTACAAGTGGACCATCTTTGGGCGTATCCATCTGTATTCTGTTGTTGGGTATGTCAGAGTTAGAGCAGTCTTCTCAGACAATCCAGTATGTCCCTGTTCCTAGACCCATAAGTTTGGATTTTCCAGCATGCCTTCAACCCTGGTTTGCAGCATTTGATACCACTAAGGGTGTGGTCTTTCCCAAGCACGCTCAGTTTGACTTTGACTTTAAGGTTACTGTTGATCTGATTTGTATTATGTCTCCTTTTATTCTTTGACTTTAAAGGAGGACACATGCTTGGAGGAGTGGATAGTGACATGTTAGCCAAGAGATACATCTTCAAGAAGTCTTTGTCAATCTGCTCTCCATTGTTGTTTGTCCAAAAGTCTGATGGGTTGCTTAGATCTTATGTTGACTATGGAAATTTGAATAACATTACAATTCCTGACCCCTACCCTTTGCCCCTTGAAGTAAAATTTTCTTGGTGTGTTGAGAAGGCAAAGGTATTATTGAAACTTGATCTCTTGAATTCATTCAACCAGATTAAGATCACAGAAGAAATGGAGTGGTTGACGGCGTTCAGAACAAGGAAAGATATATTTTGTTCCACATTATGCCTTTTGGATTAAAAATGCTCCGGCTTGCTTTCAGCGGTTGATTGACTCAATTTTGGGAGATCTCCTAGGTGTATGTGCCATTGCGTACATGGACAACATCTTGGTATTTTCTCTGGATGAGGATTTGCATAAGGCCCATCTGTCAGCAGCTTTAGAGCATATACTTCAGGCAAACTTGATCATTAAAAGGAGTAAGTGTGAATTCTTTAAACGTAAGGTTACCTTTCTGGGTAATATTCTCTTTGAAGATGGCCACACCATTGCCCCTGACAAGGAAGCTGTGGTTTGAGAGTATGCTACGCCGGTGACAGTATCCCAACTTTGGAGTTTTCTGGGTACCTGTACGTTCTTGAAGAAAGTTACCCCTCACTTGTCAGAAGTGGCTGCCCCTTTATATTCAGCTAGTGGGAAGACAACTCTGGTCTGGACGCCTGGGTGCACAGAAGCATTTGCAGCAGTCAAGGCTCTTTTAATGTCTTCACCTGTGTTGAGAAATGTAGATCCTGAGCTTCCTTTTGTGGTTTCCACAGATGTCTCTAAATGTGCTGTGGCTAGTGTGTTGCTACAAACTGCTAGTGATGATGTTGAGGAACCTGTAGGGTATTTCTCTCATAAAATGGAGTCTTGAGAACACAATTACATGATTTACAACAAGGAATTGTTGGCAGTTGTGAAATCTTAAAAGCATTGGCATCACCATCTCATATTGGCGTGTCATTTGTTTGTAGTAAGGACCAACCATAAAGCTCTCCTGTACTATTGCCAACCTAGGGTTTTGTCAGGTCATCAATCCAGATGGCACGGTGACCTGGCAAGGTATAAGTTCTGCTACAATTTTATCAAGAGAGCCAATAATCATTTGGATGATGTGTTGAGCAGAAATCCTTCCCACCTCCCTGATGCTGGTATGGGAATTGAGTTTAACACACATACTTTGATCCCAGATAAGGCGGTGGTTCCCTTTGTGTTGACTCTGCCTGCTACTCTTGCCACCATCTCTTTAGCAGAGGTTGCAGATCTTGACTTATATTCTAAGGACAAGTTCATACAGCTGTTGTCTAAGGGTTACAAAAGGTTATTGGAATTAGCCTGTGAGCATCCAGTGGGTCAGCCACAAAGATACCACAAGATAGGGTTGGTAATGTATCATCAAGGCTGTCTATGGGTCCCAGGAGGAACTATCAGGGACAAAATCATGGAAGCACATCACACTTTTCCTACAGTAGGTCACCTGGTGAAAAATAAGACAGTTGAGTTAATCCGCTGACAATTCTCTTGTAAGGGTCTAATGGTGTAGGTGGCAGCCCATTTTTGGAATTGCTTGGTGTTTGTTTAGTCCAAGGCAATTAGTAACAAGACTACAGGTTTTCTGGCTCCATTACAATCAGCTGCAGGGCCTTGGACTCCAGTATCCTTGGATTTTATTGGAGAACTCCCTGAATCTAATGGGTTTAATTTAATCATGGTGATGGTAGATTGGTTTACAAAAAAGGCACATTTTGTTCCTTGCTCAGCCACAATTATGTTGGTGGAGACAGCAAGGCTGTTTTTAGACAGAATCTTCTCACTAAATGACATCCTAATGAGATATTAAGTGATTGTGGTCCCCAATTTATTGCTCAGTTCTGGGAAGCCTTCACTGGGATTCTTGGGATAAAGCTCTGTCATTCTACTGCTTTCTATCCCCAGTCTAATGGACAAACAAAGAAGATGAATCAAAGTTTGGGGGTCTATCTAACATGCTACACCAATGCACAACAGGATAACTGGTACTCAAACCTACCTATTGTGTAGTTTACATATAATAACACACCACAAATATCAACTCAGGTCTTGCCATTCTTTGCTAATGTGAGTTACAATTTGTTGTCCAACATGGTTCCTAGACTAGTTAGCAACTTAGAGGCTGCAACAGATCAAGCCACTGCATTAAAGCAGGTCTATCAGGAGCTCCAGGTTACTCTTGCTGCTGCTGTATCAACTTATAAGGAATGCACAGATCATAATCACCAGGAAGGTACCACTTACAGGCCAGGTGATTTGGTCATTTGTTGATTACCTTAATATGAAGTTGAAGGTCCCATGTTAAAAGTTGGGTCCAAAGCAAATTGACCCTTTCAAAGTTGAATGTCAGATTGGTCCCTCTGCCTACAGGTTAGAGTTACCACCTTCTTTCAAGATTTCCCACGCCTTCTATGAGTGTCTTCTTATCCCTTTCTGTGGTACCAAGGTAGCTTTTCTCAATATATTTTAGTGGAAGGGGAGCCTGAGTATGAATTGAATTGCATTCTGGATTCCTGTAAGAACCATTGTTGGATTGAGTATTTGGTATCTTGGAAGGGTTATCCTGATTTCAAAAACTCATGGGTTCCCCACTATGACTGCTCTAACTCCCCTGATCTCATATGAGAGTTTTTAACTGGAATCCTACAGTCATTGGTCATCCCAAGCTTACCTTAGCAGCAATAAAGCTTCCCCCAGCCCATAAGAACTTCTCCTTGTTTCACCTCCTGGATGGCCGTATTGTGTCCCAGGCTAAAACAGAGGGTAATGTCACAGTAAGTTCCATAATGCTGGGAATTATTCAGCCAAGTAGGAAGGTTTTGGAAAGCCAGGAAACCTTTAAAAAAATTGATCAATTTAATGGACTTGAATCAAATGGCTGATCAAAAATGGGTTACGGCTGCTCCAGTTTGCCAGTTGAGTCTGAATTCCCCTTGTAAGCTGATGTTGATGAATTGACGTAGTTTGAGGGTCACCTGATATGATCTTATTCAGAATGGTCATCAGAAGTTTGTCACTCAAGGGTTCTTTGAAAACTGGACTAGATACTCACTTGACAATGTGGAAGGAATAGGAGGCCAGGATCCAGGAAGTATTGCTTAGTCAAAGTTTGGTACATATTGGAAAATATTTCACAGTTCAACTCTTAAGAGTTGAGTCCTCCCAAAATTTTACTCAATAAAATCAAATATTCTCCTGGTTTAACTTTTATTTAACAATGCATCCAGTAGTGGGTCTACTCCGCTACATTCCTAATTACTTGATCTTGAGTCAAATTATTACGGGAAGATGGGGTCCTGCCTTAGGTACTTTGTTGTTGACACCCCATAATGTTACTTCAATGCCCCAGAATCTGGGTGTCTTTCCAGCTGAATCTAAAACTGAGACAGTTCTTCCTTCTCAATGTCTGGAGTTCTATGCTGAATACAATTTAATACTTTCTCAGACCATCTATCTAGGACTTTTTTGACTGGGTTTAATTATCTTGTTTAACCCCAGTGTATCTTTTGGAAATTTTACAAAACAGTATTTGAAGCTTTGTTGGTGGTTAGTCATCAACTCTATGTGGTTTGGGTAGTTATTCCTCTTCAAATAGAGACTTCTTCTTATTACCTGTTGATTTCTGTCACAATTTCTCCCTCACAGAGTCCCTGGACTTCATCCTTGCTGATCCTTAAAAAGAAAGACATAGATCATCACATAATGATGAATTACTGCCGCCTGAACTCCCTTACAAAGAAATACTTGCATCATCTGCCTTGAATAGACAGCACCCTTTACTATCTTGGAGTCTTGAAGATCTTCTAAGCCATGGATCTGGCATCTGGATATTGGAAAGTTAATTTATTCCTCAAATATAGGTAAACAGCTGTCCACATTACTTCTTATGGGTTATTTGAGCCTAAATGCATGCCTCAAAGGCTGTGTAACACTCCTGCTATCTTTCAGCAAGCCATGGACTCTATACTTTGAGCCTAAAACTCTTGAGTCTTGGTGCACTTAGATGACATAACTGTCTTTAGTGCAAATTTCACAGATTATTTGGCTCACCTGAAAAAAGTCTTCCATAAGATTCAAGAATCTGCCCTTAAACTGAAGCTGTCTAAAAGCACTTTCCTAAAGGAACATCTTGAGTTATTGGGTCACCAAGTAACTAAGACTGGGATCCAACCAATGACCAAAAAGCTTGAGGCTATTGACAAGATGTGTGAGATTAGGCTGATTGACCACAAATGATCAGGCTAATCATTGGACGCAGATCTTTATCAGTTACACGCTGTATTATAATCAGGTTAATATTATTTATAAGTGTAGTAATTATATACCATATATTCAATAGTTTATTATAATTGATAGGGAAGTTATACGCCGTTTAAATGTTATTTTATTATATTAGATGCAGAAATTGTACACTGTATAATTGCTCAATTATCATTTCTATATCTGTAGTGATTTTACACTGTATAATAACTAGTTTTTTATAATTGATATGACTGTTATACACCGTATAATTGTTAGCTGTTATAGTGATTATCATTGATTACACGGCGTGAAATCCCAAGATCATTAATTGTATATCCCTCATTTCATCCTCTGGATGTTGTATCAACTCAGTTCCACCCAGCCAGAAGGGCATATATGATCATATCAAACAAATGATTTGTGTATGGCTAGGAAATACCAAGTTTGGATCAGCACTACATGGTGTATAATTGTTTCCTTATTGGTTAGGTCAGCATTACACAGCTGATAATCTATGAGTCAATATTGAATCAAATCTGCTATTATACAGTGTATAATCCCCAATTTGAACTGTTGCATTAATAAGTAGAAGGCTTGCTAGCCAGGAAAGGATCACTGATTAAGCCCTGGAAATAGAATACTGGAATTCTACCTTCCCATGTAGGAGGACAGAACAATGATCATTTCTAAGTGTCAACCAAATACGGCGTAGTTTCCTAGTGCCACAATAAGCGTGTAAGATACAGTCAATCAATAATTTCCAGTAATCTAGCTCAATAAGAGCGTAGGCTGTAGCTGAAGTGCCATATACGCCTTGTAAAGGCCAGTAGCAGCACACATGCCAAGGACAACTAATCAGGGTAGGCGCAGCCAGCAAAGATGGACCTATTGCAAAGGTAGCCACCAAGAACTGTCTGAAAGGACAAGAAGAAGGGTTGTTGCAGTAATATTGATAAAGACACCTGAAAGGATAACAAAAAGTTCTTAGTTACACCTGGATAGATTGCAGCTGTTGGCTAGATTATACTCCAGTTTCAGTAAAACATAATTATCTTATAGTTCTATTCTATTGTAGTCTTAAGTGCTCTAGCATAGGATTATGTAGAGTTATTGGCAAGGCTAACAGCTATCTGTAGCTTTGAACATAGCAGCAATAACCCCAGTTGCTCAACAAGATACTTCTGCCAACCAACCTTTGCAAGGTACAGGTCTTTCTGGGCATGATGAGTTACTATAGGCAGTTCATCCCTGACTTTGCTGACACTAGTACTCCCCTAGTTCAATTACTACGTAATGTCCCCTTCAAATGGACCGCCAGCCAGCAACAAGTCTTTAAACCCCTAAAAAAGCTCAATGAGGCTCCTATCTTGGTATACCCCAACTATGATAAGGAGTTCATCCTTTACACATATGCTAGTGACCTAGCTATTGGAGCCATCCTTGCTCAACTAGACAATTAAAAAGTGGATCAACCTGTGGCCTATACATCTTGGGTCCTCAATAAGCATGAGAAAAACTATAGTGTCACTGAGAAAGAGTGCCTTGCCATACTACATGCTGTTAAAATATTTTTTCATTAAGTTTTTGGCACTCATTTCACTGTGGTCACTGATCACGCTTTGCTTAAGTGGTTATAACAGCTCAAGGAACCTGAAGGGCAATTAACTAGATGGGCCCTTTGTCTTCAGGGCTAAGGTTTCACTTTGTTACATTGCCCTGGAATACAGCATCAGAACGCAGATGGGTTATCTCAAATGCCTATCCTTGCTCTACACCCTGAAGAAGCAGACCAATTGTTTGAACTTATTGGGTATCCTTCTTTCTGGGAAAACAAGACTGAGGATATCAATCTGCCCTTAATAAATTATCTGAGAAACCCCTCATTTGTGACAATCAGCTCTTTAAGAAAGTGTGCAACCATTATTTACCCTATGTATCCCCCAGTCTTTGACTTTTGTTAGTGCTCCAGGCCCACAAAGAAAATGGGCATGGAGGCATTGCCAAGACCTAATACTGGCTCCAGAAGAACTATTACTGTGAGAACCTCCAGTCTTATGATCCCTTATGTCATTGCTAGTTTTCACAACTTTCAACTACATGGACCTTACACTACCACCCATGAGTTCAAACTGGTGCCTCCCCAACACGCCTTATATACTGTCAGCATTGATGTGGTAGGGCCCCTTCCATAATACAGATCTGGATGTTGGTTTTATACTGATTTCTGTGGATCATTTCAGCAAATGGGTAGAAGCTAGACCTACCAAAGATATCACAGCAAAGACAACTGCTGTGTTTCTATTACAAGACATCTTCTATTGACATGGATGTCCAAAAATACTACTTTCAGATAAAGGATCAATATTTAATGTAAGGCTAGTTACATCTGTAGTAGAGGCTTTAGGGTCCCACCAGTATTTCTTGGCTCCTTACAACCTGTCTACCAATAGGGCTGTAGAGAGTGCTAACTCCACTTTAGTCTCCATCATGAGGAAGCTAACCTATTCAGAGGCTTCCAACTGGGGTCTATACCTACCTGCTGCCCTTTTTGCCTACCACCTTAGTAAACATTGGGTCACTGTGTATCCCCTCCTTTGCTATTCTGGATGGGCTTGAGGCAACCACTCCTTTGCTCTTAGAGGGTCCCCTACTCTTTTCTGATGATTTAGTGGACCTTGATGCTCACATCAAGAATTTGGTCAATTGTATAATTGATATACAATCCTCTGCCTACACCTCAGCTTACAAAACTGTGTTTTTAGAGCTCTCTCCTGATAATGCATGATGTTCTTCCCTACCCAAGTTTAAGGTTGGAGACCACGTACTATACTACCAGCACAGGTTAAGAGAACGTGCTCATAAGTTGGACACCCTATGGATTGGGCCTCTATAGGTTACCTTCAAGCATGATTGAAGTACACTGTGAAGCTTCTATCTAATGGTTGACCATTTGCCTGAGTGCATACTAAGTTTCTCTACAAGTACCATCCCCCTAAGGCCAATCTAAATGGGGACAATGTTGTGAATGCCAATATTTACACTCTTTTCAATTTTCCTTTGGTGGGTTCTTTCAAGAACAAATATCTTGCTTTTGCCTTTGCCCCTCAAAATGAGTTGATTTTCAAAGATGGAAATTATTCTGTTTGTCTTTCTTGCTCTGTGCAATTCACTTGCCCCACTCATACCTGTGGCAAGTGATCTCACTGTCCCTTTATTGTTTTGAAGTAACAACAAATAATATATATTCTATTTCACTTTCACCAATAAAAATTAAGCTCTATTCACATTTTCATCTTTGTTTCTACCAGTACTTTGGCGTCTCTCTCTAGCCACAAGTAGAAGAGATTTATTATTCAGGGCCACAAGATAATTGCTTCACCTTCCCTGCCAACTAACCAAGACTTAGTACAAATCCAATCCTAAGGTTAGGGTTTCCCGTTGTGTGTCTGTGCCACGCCTCAGAATACAACAAGAGTTACAGGGGGTAAATGATTAGAGAATAGATCATAATCTTTATTGAGATATTGATGCTATATAGTTGGGGATGAGTTTTGATAACAGGAACATGATTGTGAAGATAACTCAGTTAGATTGGACAGGGAGCAACTTGATCCTTATGATCAGTCAAGTGCTAAATTGAGTTGTACACTGTACTGAGATTATCATTAGCTCCTTTTGCTATATTTGATAATTTGAGTTGACTTCCATGTTAGGCTTTGGGTCATGGGGAAGTTGGGTTGCAGGTCACATAACTGTTTGGTTGGAACCTTACCAGGGTCAATCTTGTTGTTTTAACACTGATTTATATTAAAATTGATAAGTTAAACTCTGTTTTTTGTACAAGTAGGTTTATGAAAACTCTGATTAAGAATTCTCAGATAAACCCAGCATCTGTATAAAATAGATGATAAATCCTCTAAATTAATTAGGCTGCACTATATAATAGAATTAAGTAAAGATCAACCATTTTCAACCCCATAGACTAGATGTCTTGCAAGTCAGTTAACTAACCAGAAAGATTAGTTAACCTCTACCCATAAATATGGTTAATGAGAATTTAATCATATGACAATAATGGTCTTGACTGTGTCAAGAGGACAGTTAAGATTAACTGCTGGTAAGCGTCACAGTGACACTTGGTTTATATATCAAACCATGAATTAGTACTAAGAGCAAGTGAGCTATTAGCGCAGGGACTACTAAATGAAGAAAAATGTCCCTATGTACTGTAAATTCAGAACCTAAACGTAAAAATGCAGGATTGTCAAATCCTTGGTGTTGCCTTTTTGCTTTAAGCGCCACAATTATTGGATTATAGGGCATAGGACATTTTCCAGAATACAGTCATATGTGGGATATGGTAGTTGTATAGAAGAGCAAGGTTGACGGATCATAATTATTGTCCAGCAATGGCTTTGTTGCGAGAGCATTGGTTAGGATAAAATAGATAGTTCAAAGTTATTTTATTGTAATGCTAACTCTTCTTATACCTTCTATAGGGTACTCTGGGCTGCTAGCATGTCTTCTAGGCTTCTACAGGCCCCAATTTGGATATCATCAATCTAGGTTTGGCGCTTTTGCGGTCAACCATAGATATTTTTGTCTTCACCCAGCACAGGTGTCCTTGCTGGCTGGTACTAGTCTTCCTGTCACTTCCTACTTCTCTGGCATACTGCAGCAATGCTTATTGGATTGGTTTTGGTTTGGGTTGACCCAGTGCTTTGGCGCTCAATGTGTAGCGGCGCCTTGGTGCCTGCTTTTCGGCGGCGCTTGCTTTTCAGTTGGCGCGCGCGTGCGTGGTTGGCCTTTGGCGTCTTCTTTGGCGCGCTTGTGTTTTGGCCGCGGGCCTGTCTTTTTCTTGGCGCGGCGCTTTCTTGTGTTGGCCGGTCGCGCTGTGTCCAATTCTTGTTTTCTACCATTTTGTTGGGCGCTTCTTCTCCTCTTCTTTTTCTTTTTTCTCTCTTTTGTTTGTTGTCGCCCTCTGGCCGTTTGCCTCGCCCCAACACTTGGTCCAAATTTCAAATCACTTTTGCAGGATGGTCTTTTTTAATTAAATTGAATTATTTGTATTTTTATTTGTATTTTTAAAAATGCGGGAACTCATAGACACTTTCAATAGTTCAAGTCAAACTGCATAATTTCCAATGGACAAAATGAACTAGCTGGAATCAGATTTGAAGTGTTCAAATCCATCAACCATTTTCATTAAGTTTACTATGTTTTTTGGAATTGCAGGATTGTCAAATCCATGAACCAAATTTCAAATCACTTTTGAATGCCACTAGTAAACTTGGATATTAATTGTGGGAACTGGAATCCAAATTTAATATACATTAAGCATACTAGGAAACACCAACCCAAATCAAGAAGTTCCACCACAACTAAAATCAAACTAAAAATTCAATCTCAATAACCATGTTTAGACATAAAAGGTGATTAAACTTTAAAATTATCTAAACCAAGAAAGTATACAATATTATACACTTCAAATCACAGAATAGAAATTCTGTTACTATTCAAGGCTAAATCACAAGAAAATAATTACCCACAACTAAACCAAAAATCCAAATAAATACATATTTAATCTAATATATATTTTTATTTTATTTTTATGGGCTATCAATTGCATTCCCAACCTGCTCCTGCACCAGCCTGTGGGGCAGCCTGTCCACAAGGGCGTCCCAGAGGGTCCAAGAATAGACCCAGAACCCAACTTGAGGGGAGTAATGCTGACACACAGGCCTCCCAAGGCTTTGGCTCCAGTCAACCACCTCCAGCATCCCAAGCCAGATCACACAGCCTGAATCCTAGACAGAAGCTGCTCTCAAGGCCTGCTACCAAAATATCCTACACCAGGGTCACCGGGAATACTGAGGTTACTTACACCTCCACTGTGTACCCAGTTGTCACCTGGCCCCATACTCTTGATCCAAGAGTTGCCACTTCCTGCCCCCGCGTTTTTATCACCTCCTATCAGCCATTGGTCACAACTGAGGAACCATCTGCACCTGTTATCTATTCCATCATTGATGGTGCCACCGCAAGCAAGAGTGATCCCATCTTCTACACAAAGGTCCTCATCCCCTGTGTTGAGCCTGCTAGCCAGGATGCTGCAGTACCTGCCAAGGGCTGGTGCCAGATGACTGATAGTGAGTGTGAAGCTCTCCTCAACTTCTTAAATGGGGGAATGGAAGTTTGGGATATTGCGTCCCAATTTGGAGTCACAGCCAGATATATTGGCAACCTCAACAAAATCATGGCAACACTGGGAAAATTTCAAAATCCACCAAGGCTAAGCGGCAGCCCAGTCTACTTCAGCCCACCCATCTCAATGCAATCAGGAAGTAGGTGACTAAGGATTGCCACCTGGACACACTTGCTGTCCAATCAATGTTGGCCACAGAGTTTGGGCTTTCTGTCTCTAAAACCCTTGTTTACCAAGCAATGATCAATTTGGGCTTTTCATGGAAGGTACTTGGAGTTTCTATGCACAATAGGAATAGCAACAAAACAATTGAGGATCAACACATTTATGCCAAGACCTATGTGGCTCTCAAGAAGACTGAAAATGTCCAATTCTTTTACATCAACAAATTGTTGTTTTCCTCCTTGCTCAGGTCTAGGCATGGGTGAGTTGAGAAGGAGTCTAAGGATGGTGTAGCACATTGTGCAGCTTTATGTTCCCAGAAATATTCCATGGTTGTGTTTCTGGGTCCTTGTGGGTTGGACCAATATCAAATAATCAAGGGTTTCCACAATAGCAGGACTTTTCTTGATTTTCTCTGAGCTGTCAAGGAGTACCTTTGGGTTAATAACTGGGGCACAACCAAAATTGTTGTTTTGGATAATGTCAGGCTCCACATGGTGGATTTGGTTGTGTCAGAGTTCTCATCAACAGATAAAAATAGCCATTTGGCCAGCCACTGCCTGGCTGACTGCCCAATGAGACTCCTCTTCCTTTTGCCATATTCTCCATTTCTGAATCTAATTGAGGAGGTGTTTGGTTGGATCAAGAATAAGGTGAAGAAAGGCCTTCCTCAGGACACTGAGGATCTCTTCAACATTCTCAAGATCAGCCAATTTGCAATGCCACCTGATGTGGTGGCAGCTTTTTATGAGCACTTAGAATCCTTCCTTCCTAAAGCCCTTGCATCCAAGCCAATCTGATAAATGGGCGCTTAAGATTTATTTATTTATTTGTTTTTATTTATTTATTTTTGTTTTTATTAGGACTCAAAAATTATTATTTATATATAATAATGTGACGCTTGAATTGTATTATTGACATATAAGAATACATACAAAAGTTAAGTAAAATTAATTATACTAGATATAGAGACAAATATTTTTATTATAATGCACTAAATATTTTATTGAATGTTGAGCTAAAAAATAAATAGATTTAAATAGATAGAAATAGACTAATTTTATTTAAATAATTGTGAGCCCTTTTTGGTACTTTGGCTTTTTTAAGCCACAAATTTGACCTTGCAAGTTATCATCTGGCCTTATTGATTTAGTGCCACTATAGCCACACAACACAAAAATCAATGATTTTCATGTATCTCTTATTAATTAGTATTTATGATGCGGGTTAAGCATATCAAATATATTTATCAAATCATTTTACAAGGGAAAGGTAATTTGAGTTCTCAACAATCACTAGTTTAGAACATAAGTGGAGTGGGCTGCTTCATATAGATAAATTCAGTTCTTGTTGTTTAACTATATAATATATGAACACATACTCAACAAGCAACTAAATAAACACGTTTTTAAATCATATTTTATTATTTCATGTGTTTGATTACTGTAAATAATGCCTTGTTATATATTTAAATATATTACTACAGTGGTTTTTGAAGCTATGG